>VZQC01011588.1:30002-143946 GCA_009823505.1 Rhizomys pruinosus
AACAATTCACCAAGAAGATTTCACAATTATGAATATATATGCCCCAAACTCTGCTGCACCAAACTTTATAAAGACAATTCTCCAGGACCACAAGTCACACACTAACCCCAATGCACTCATAGTAGGGGACTTCATTACCACACTGAGTCCTTTGGACAGGTCAACAGGACAAAGAATAAACAGAAAGACATCTGATCTGAATGATATGATACACCAAATGGACCTCATAGACCTCTACCTAATATTCTACCCTACTACCAGAGAATTTACTTTCTACTCAGCACCCCACAGAACATTCTCCAAAATCGACCACATACTGGGACACAGAAGAAACCTCCACAAATACAAAAAGATTGAAATAATTTCATGCATTCTATCAGACCACAGTGCAATAAGGCTCAACATCAACACCAGGATAAGCCCTACTGCCTACAAGAACACATGGAGACTAAACAACACACTCTTGAATAATGAATGGGTCAAGGAAGAGATAAAGAAAGAAATAAAAGCATTCTTGGAACTGAATGACAATAACAATACAACACAACAAAACCTATGGGATACCTTAAAAGCAGTCCTAATAAGGAAGTTTTTAGCCCTGGGTACCTACATTAGTAAAACAGAAAGAGCACAAGTGAATGATCTAACACTGCAGCTGAAAGCATTTGAGAGGCAACAACAGATGAACCCTAAATGCAATAGACAGGAAAAATATATTTAAAAAATGAATTTCCACTTCTTTTGGAGCTTTTCATTTTCTTCTTGTAGCTCCTTACTTCAGTGGTCAGTTTATTTTTTCTTTTCAGCCTGAGATCTTGCATTCTCTTCCTCTAGTTCTTTTTGGAGTTTGAATTTCTCTCCCTTTAGTTCTTTCTGGAGTTTATCATTCTTTCCTTCTAGTTCTTTCATGAGTTTTTCATTCTCTCCTTCTAGTTCTCTGATTTATTCTTTATATTCTTTGATTTCTTTGAATATGTCTACAATTGTTCTTCTAAGGTTGTTGTCTTGGTTTCCTTCCAGAGAGATCTCATTGTTGTGATCTTCTACAGGAGTGGGGATTTATTCGGTGGGGATTTATTATGAGCTTTTCCCATATTGTTGTTTTACCGTTGTGTCTTTGGCATGTGGATTTTTTTGTTGTTGTTGTTTGTTCGTTTGTTTTTATGTTTGGATTCTTGTGCTTTTCTCAAATGTTAATATGGAGGACTGGTTTCTCACTCATTCTGCTTCCTGTCGGTTTCTCCTCAGCATTCACTGTCCAGCCTAGAATCACTGATGCTGCATCTGCTGGATGGTCCCAACCATAGCAACCCTTAGCACCAGCAACTTATTATCTCCACCACAGTACAATTAGCTTGAGCACAGGGCGGGTGGAGGGCAGGAGGCTTATTCCTTTGGCCCACATGCTGACCCCACCTGGCCACCAAATGTGCATGCAGATTTCTGTCCCTCTATCTACACACACACACACACACACAGTTCTTCTCTATGGTCTTAGAGGTGAGAGGCCTGGCCCCTGGCTGGGCAGCAATGTTGTGCATAGGATCCTCAGTGGCTGGTGAATGTGCATGCAGCTGTCTGTCCCTCTACACACACACACACACACACACACACACACACACACACACACAGTTCTTCTCTATGGTCCTAGAATTGGGATGCCTGGCCCCTGGCCAAGGCCGTGCTCTGGATCTTACCTGGCTGATGAGTGTGCACACAGCTGTCTATCCCTCTATGCACCTATTCTCTTTCTTATAATTAAATTTTGAAAATTTCATTCACGAATACTGTGCAATGTGATTTTATTCATCTCTCACTACTTCGTGTATATTCTTATATTCATCCCTTTCTTACTTCTCAGTCCTATTAACTTCCTTCTTCACCCCAAGTCCCCTTCTACTTTCATGTGGATCTTGTACACATACTCTCTCTTTGTTTACCCTGAAAAAACTCATACCACCATTCTGTCAGTCAGTGGGTGTATCTTGCCTGTGAGGCAGGCATGATGTACATTTAGTGATGACCATGGCTGAATTATTTCCCCCGGCAGGCTGCAGAGCACCTTCCATTACTATGAATACCAAGCAGCAAGAAGGAAGCTTTCAGTTCAGTTCTAGAGTGATTTGTCTGTGTCCTCTAGCTGAAGGTGTTGTAGCTACACTCACGTGGACTTGTAAATTGGTATTCATTTTATTGATCATTTTAGAAAAGGTTCGAGCCTCCATTATAGTTAATTCTATGGGAAAATTGCTTTAAAATCTGGTAACATAGATCTAGAGTTAAAACACAAGCAGATGAAATAATAGCAGTCTGAGGAAAGGGTTATGACATTTGAATGGTGAAGTCAGGGAAAATCCAAGGGGGAGGCGTGACTTGATATGGTATATTTCAGTCATGCCTGCTTTTTTTTTTCCCTGTTTTTTTTTTTTTAAGTCAAGTTGTAAGATCCCCAACTCTTTATAGAGAGCCCTTTCCTTTCTTTCATGTCTGTCTGTCTGTCTGTCTGTATGTATGTATTTTTGATCAGCTAAGTTGCTAAACAAATTTATTATTCATGTGGGAAACTCCAGAAATATCATACAATTCAAGTATGCAGAAGTCTGTATCCTTTGCGAAATCTTGCTAGTGAATCCCACTGAGATACTTTTACTAGAGACATTTCTATGCACTATAAATTTTGCTAAAAATGCTTTGCAGTCCTTGGAGCTTATCAGTTTACCAGTGTAAGGATTTTTGCCCACTGTATTTTAATACTTTAGTACTTATTTATTGAGTTATTCTGTTTTTCTTTTTGTTTTTGTATTTTTGAGCCAGGGCCCCCCCTACAGCCCCAGCTGGCTTGGAACTTACTATGTAGACCAGTATGGCCTTGAACTCACAGAGATCCACCTGCCTCTGTCTCCAGAGTGCTGGGATTAAAGGCGTGCACTACCTAGCCGGTGCTAGTTAAAAGATGTATTTTATTTTCAATTATGTGTATGTGTGTGTGTTCCTGCCTGCTGGTATGTGTGTGTGTGTGTGTGTGTGTGTGTGTGTGGTGTGTTTATATGCTTGTGAGAGCAGGAGTGTGTTTCAACTGGAAACTCCTTACAGATTAGGAAAGTAATAAGGTACCATGAAAGGTGGAGGGGTAATGGAATTCAGTGATAGAAATGGGAAAGGGGAATAACAGATAGGACTAGTTTAATGGGGTGGGGAATGAGAGGGTAGGGTAGAAGAGGGAGGCCATTTGAAAGAATCGTGTGGAAACATGCTAGTGAAATTTCTTTCATAATATACAGATACAATATAAAAGAGTTTAAAGATAGTTACCCTATAACAGGACTTCAATGACCTTAAATAGACTAGAAAATGCACAGCCCAGTGCTAGGAATAGACTGCCTCTTTTGGAGTTATTGACTAGAGAGATCCCATAGAACCTCAAACAATACTGACTATTGCCATTGCATTGGTTACACATGAAGTAAGACCCTATTACTAAAGATATGACATATATGGGTCTCAGAACAAACAAGGAGAATTCAAGCTGGTAATGACCTTGAAGCTATATCTCTGCTGGTTAGCTTTCATAGTACTAAAAGGTACTATGCCTATTACTGACAGGGGATGGTAATCATCAGCCTTATCTAGCTGTGAACTCTGTGAACTACAGTGATAACTGGCTTAGCAAAATTTGTCCAATGGTGCGATAGTGGTACCAATATTATGGGAGTATCCAAATCACCATCTAATTGTATTTAAGTCTTGCTTTACAGACGAAGTCCATACCAGACACTGAGACACAGGTTCTCAGAGCAATTTCACTTAAAAATTTCATGAAGAAACATTTCTTTAGAAACATCTGAATAATACGTATAACTCTCTCAAATAGCACCATCACAACAACAATATAAGCTTTTGTGTCATTACAGGAAATTTTACACTGAAAAAGAACTCACTAATAATAAATCAATATGTGTGCTACACCATGGAACAAAGGCAGGACAATGGAAGAAAGGAGAAATTTCCTGCCCTCTTCGCCTTCTCTTCACAGAGCCAGTTTCCACAGGCCTGCTTAGCAAATACATCATTCTTTTGTTAACTGGAGATAAATTCTTGGTCCTCTTCCCTGCTTGTCTTTTCAACACATCACATTCCTTATGTGCTATCTAGAAGGGCTTGGTTTTGTTTTTGTTTCCTGACAGGAATTTGGAGATTTTCTAAGCTACTGCAGGGGGGGGGGCCAGCCCATGCTGTGCACAGTAAGTGAAGAAGAAACAATCTGGCTGTTGTTTTAACACTTTGCAAATAGTAACTTGCTTCTGCAGCTTGATTTTTGCCCCTGGATATCCCACAGTGCAATAATCAATATACCAAATAAAAGATAGGCTGTCTCTTCATTTTCCCTTTGTGTAAATTGCTGGATCTGAGATATGCGTAGTATTTACAAACTCAAAGAAATCAATTTTTTTATATGCATTGGGAGTTTTTTCCACACAACGAAATAATCTATTACCTTCCCATTTTTTCTACATATCTTCATGATTACTCCTATGAATTAATCCAAACTGGTAACAGCAGAGAGAAAGGCTTACGTCCTTCCTCCCCACCCTTTCACTCTTTCTTTCCAATGGAAACCAATAGCAAAACTCAGACAAATAATGTACATTACAAATTTTCAGAAGCATAGAATATTTTATTTCAATGTTTGTATTTCATAGGTTATTAATAAATAATATTTAACTAAGCATGTTATCTTGCAATCAGACCTTAGTCATAACTACTGGTAGCTGATCACTGCATGGCGAGGGTAAGTTGATCTTCAAAGGACAAACTCTAGATAGGCTGACTGGTACTCCCGTGGGCGAAACAGGCAATGCAGGGCATTTGGGTTACACAACTTGACTCGAGTAAGGCTCTAATATTATTGGATGACGAATGGATGAACTGGAGGGAGGGGCACGGAGGGCATATGTTTTGTATTAGTATACAAAAATCAATTAAATAATCAAAAAATAGGACCTAGGAAAGTCTTCAAAAAAAAACAAATCAAATTGCATAAGAGCTGGAGAAATTCTATTAGAGAAGCACCGTGCTCTTACATCATAAACCACCTCTTCTACCCCTCCAGTATTTTTAAAAATGATTTTTAAAAAACCAGCCAGAGACACGCATTCTGCGGTCTCCTATTTTTCAGTAGGTTTTTGAGACTAATACATTTCCATCTGAGATTTTTTCATCACACTAACAGCTTTTTATATTTCATCTCTCTCTCTCTACTCTTTTTTTTTTTTTTCTTTCCTCTTCCATCTCTCTCTCTCCTCCGTCTCTCTCTCCTCCTACCTCTCTCTGCTCTCTCGTCTAACCCTCCCTCCCCAGTAAAAGTATATTATTTTCTTCATGTTCCCCTTGATAGTTCCTGTCTCCTATTATCCCTGCTCTTTTGAGCTCCTACTTTCCTGTTACTCCAATGGTTCCTTGTATGTCCTTCCCTTCCCCATTACCAATTAAATGCCCCCGTTTCCCCCTTGGTAACAGCTATTTCTACGAACCTCCTCTCTCAGGCTCTTTGTTTGCCTGTGCCTGCATGGTTCCTGTGGTTACATCAGGTTATATACTCATATATAAAGCTTTGATGCTAAGATCCATAAATGAGACAGAATATACAGCATTTGTTCGTTTGAGTCTGTGTTATTTCACTTAGTATAACAGTTCCTATTAGGATGTGAATTCCCCAAAGACCGGGAATCCATTTGAAATCCAGGGGCATTCAAGGCAGGCACTCAGGACTTCCCTACCAGCCTCCTTTGCTTATGGATCGGCAGCCATCACGGAAGACTCAGGAATCTTCCACCCTGGAAGAGCTGGAGACTTGCTGCTTAGCACAGCTCCCCACCCCTTACCTGATTTCTTACCTACTCCCTTAAATGTCTGGGCCAGATCCCATTCAGTGCTGGCTCTATTTTCATTTGACCTTAGCCCTGGCTACCCGGAAGTAAACTTTATCCAGGAGTGCCTAAAACATTGTGGTCTGTTTATTCATGTGGGGGCATGCACCATAACCTAACGGTTCCTGTTTCTATCCATTTACCTGCACATTTCATGAGTTTGTCTTTCTTTACCTTTGAGTAGAACTCCATTGTATAAAATTGTATCACATTTCGCACTATTCCATTGTCCAATCTAGGGGTGGTTAAGTTCTTTCTTTCTTTTTTTTTTTTTTTTTTTTTTCTAATTTTCGAGACAGGGTCCTCCCTGTAGCCCCAAGCTGTCCTGGAATCACCTCTGTAGACCAGGCTGAGCTTGAACTCACAAGATCCGTCTTTCATTTCCTTAATATGTGAAAAGAGCAGCAACAGACACGGATATACCAGTATCTCTACAGTAAAAAGAGTGCTTTGAGTATATGCCAAGGAGTGGATAATAGGATCATATGGTAGATTCATTTTTAGTTTTTAAATTTTTTACTTTTCTTCTTCATTTTACTTTTTTTTCCTTTTTTTTTTAAGTTTGTGTTTCTCATCTTTCATAGTAGTGTTGTACGCAGTTGTATTCGCTAATCTCGCAGTCAATGAGTGTCCCCGTTCCTCCCCACATCCACAAAAGCATTTGGTATCATTTGTTCTCTTTATCTCAGCCAGTCTGACAGGGGCAAGATGAAATTTTAAAAGTGGTTTTGATTTGCATTTCTCTAACTACTAAGGATGTTGGACACTTGTTATGGTGCTTCTAAGCCATTTTTATTTCTTCTGAGAATTCTCTTCGTTAGTCCATAGCCCCCCTTTTACACACTATTTATGGGCTGAAAAGATGTTCCTAGCTGGTTGGGAGCGCCAAGACGCGCTTGGCAAGGGACCCAGGTTCGCATCCCAGTCCACCACATGGCGGCCAGACCGTCTGAAAACTCAATTCAGGAGAACTCAGTTCCAGGGGAATCCGACACCCTCCTTCTGACCTCCGCGGTATTGCACGACATGGGGCACAGACTGCATGCAGACAGTGCATTCATACACATACAGAAATAAATAATAATTATTAAAAAAAAAAAACTTTATTATTTTTATTTTATGTGTGTGAGTGATGTCCTGTTGATTTGGGAGGTAAGCACACTTGTATGTAATGTCAATGACACGGACGTACAGAAGAGGGCGTCAGGCCCTCTGGAAGCTCGTATCTGCAATGGTTGTTAGCCACCATGTGGGTGATGGAAATTGAATCCGGGTCCTCTGAAGGAACAACCAGTGCTCTTAACCACTAAGCCATCTCTCCAGGTCCATAGCTCATCTTTTAATTTGGTCATTTGATTGCTCGATTTTTGAGTTGTTTATATATTCTAGATATTAATCCTTAGAAGTATAGCTGGTGAAGACCTCACCAACCCAGGGCTCAGGGACCATTGCAAAAAAGGGACAAAAAGATTGTAAGAACCATGGGTGGTGTATGATGATAAGAAAACATTCTTACAGGCCCCTGAGAAATTGCTCACATAAACTTACAACAATAACGATATCCATGCACAAAACCCACACAAACTCAATCAGAGAAAAACCAGCATAGAACTGGAGACAGGCAGGAGGCCCTGATCTTAGCTCAGAAATTATTGGCAGCTGATCACTGCTGGGTAAAGGAGAGTTGATCTTTAAGAGAACAATACTAGACAGGCTGAAAAGGCCCAATGGATAAACTCACGCTGAGGGACATCTGAATATACAAACTTGACTGGATAGGCCTTAATATATGACAGAATGCATGAAATTTGTGGATGAGCTATAGGGGTGTTTAAATCCACAAATTTTCATTAAAAATGTTCATTAANATAAACAGCCAGAAATTCTCCAGGCAGAATGAAGTGGGAGAATTTGAGGAGTATATATAGAGTGTGCATTTCAATACAATATGTATATATAGATAGATATAATATAATAAGTATTTAATGCTATGCTTTCTGTGCTGTGTTGCTGGGCTAAGCAATTAGGCAGCTTCTCCTATCAGATGAGAAGGGGACTGGTAAAATGTAAAGGGGGAGGGGAGGGCCAGAGTACAGCATTTCCATCTCTTATATGGAAACACTTCCCTAAGCGTAGTTCTCACATTAATCTGCCCAGCAGCTTGCAGAATATCTTTAAGGCAAATCATTTTCCCAAAACAATGAGTCGAAGATGCAAATTCCTTTGACTATGAAGATATGAAGCATGCCTCTTCCTTATGATCTTAAAAGGAAACTCAGAATCAACAGCCCAATGCCAGAAGTCACCAATGGAGGCTATGAGGGAGCTCCTCTCCTTTTGTAGCTGCTGACCTCACAGAAGGCATTGTCAACAGGGAGATGACATTACCCTGCAGCAGTACCAGCTAAACTGAGGGGATGAAAACGGCTGCCCCAAGGCTCGCCATCCCGGCAGGGACCCAGAGCGTTCAGAAGCCTGCTTTTGCTGCTTGTGCTTTCTTCCCAAACACTTTGTTGTATCATTTTTTTTTTTTTACTGATTCCAGAATTGTATACGATGTATTTTGATCATATTCACACCCTCTCCCCTGACTCCAGCTCCCACTCTCTATTTCCCCAGCAAGTTCATACCTTCCATTATTATCTATATTTTTCTTTTATTTTTTTTTTTTTTTTGTTTTTGAAAGGCCCATGGACTCCAATCTGTGCCTCGCAAGTGCTCCTAGCAGTGGGTCCATGTCTTGGAGTCTGGTCAACCTACCAGATATCACAGCAGTAAATAGAAACTGACAGTTTCTGTCCCAACATCCATCAGTTGCCAATATGTCCGCATCTAGAACTGGGGATTCTGCCCAGCTCACCCACACATGTTGAGTCCCTGTTTGGCTTGGCCTTGCAGTGCATGTTGTCATAAGCGCAATAGATTCATATGGGCAACTAACCTGTGGTGTCCAGAAAGTATCCATTTATTTATCTACCACCTCAGGCTCTTACAATCTTCCTGCCCCATCTTCTGCAATGATCCCTTACCTTTGGGAGGAGAAGTTGTGACACAGGTGCTCCATTTATATCTGAGTACTCTGTGGCTTCTTATTTATCATGCAATTGTGAGGTCGTTGTTTTGTCGTTTTTATTTTTTTACTTATGTTATTTTTATGTTATTTTTATTTATATTTATTATTTAATTTTTTTTTGTTTGAGCTGTTCTGATCTGCATGTCGGTTTGTGTACCAGTCGCAATGCCGCAGAGGGTCAGAGGAGGGCGGTTGGATCCCCTGGGAACTTGTAAAAATGTCCTGTAGCCGCTAGGTGCGTGCTAGGAATCAAACCCTGTCCTCTGCAAGAACAGGTCAGGATGCTCTTACGCAATGAGCCATCTCTCCATCCCCTGTGGTTAGTTTTCTTAAGTTGCCATCTGTTGTAAAGCTTTCTGTGGTGAGATTGAGGGATATACATCTATGGATAGTATAACATATAAGTCATTTGTGAGTCAGTTGTAATATTATAATCTCGTTCAGAAATGATAGCAGTAGGTTGGTCTTCTATGACCCCCCCCCCCCCCACCCCCCCCCACCTCATTTGAAGTTGTCTAACATACAGTTCGAGAGAGAGAGAGAGAGAGAGAGAGAGAGAGAGAGAGAGAGAGAGAGAGAGGATAAATAAAGCTTAGGTGGTGTGAAAAACCAGAAGGAAGTGTATTAGCTCAAAAACCTACTGAAAAATATGAGACCGCAGAATGCGTGTCTCTGGCTGTTTTTTAAAAATAATTTTTTGGGAGGTGGAGAGATGGCTTAGAAATTAAGAGCACTGGTTGCTCTTATAGCAATTTCTCCAGCTCTTGCAATTTTGTTTTTTGTTTTTGAAGACCTTTCCTAGGTCCTATTTTTTATTTTTATTGAATTTTTGTATACTTAATACAAAACATATTGCCCTCCGTGCCCCCCTCCTTCCGCAGTTCATCCATTCTGTCATATACATTAAGCCTTATCGAGTCAAGTTTGTGTACCCAAATGCCCCTCATTGCCTGTTCGCCCACTGGAGTACAGTCAGCCTATCTAGAGTTTGTCCTTTGAAGATCAACTTACCCTCGCCATGCAGTGATCAGCTACCAGTAGTTATGACTAAGGTCTGATTGCAAGACATGCTTAGTAAATATTATTTTAAATAAACATGAAATACAAACATTGAAATAAAATATTC
Source organism: Rhizomys pruinosus (assembly GCA_009823505.1). Classification (NCBI taxonomy): domain Eukaryota; kingdom Metazoa; phylum Chordata; class Mammalia; order Rodentia; family Spalacidae; genus Rhizomys; species Rhizomys pruinosus. The sequence goes on from VZQC01011588.1 coordinate 40,129, forward strand.
TATGCTTCTGAAAATTTGTAATGTACATTATTTGTCTGAGTTTTGCTATTTGGTTCCATTGGAAAGAAAGATGTGAAAGGGTGGGGGAGGGAAGGTAAGCCTTTCTCTCTGCTGTTACAGTTTGGATTAATTCATAGGAGTAATTCATGAAGATATAGTAGAAAAATGAGGAAGGTAATAGATTTTTCGTTGTGTGAAAAAAATCCCAATGCATAATAAAAAAATGATTTTCCTTTGAGTTGTAAATAACTATCTCAGCCAAATTTACACAAAGGGAAAATGAAGAGAAAGCCTATCTTTTATTTGGTATATTGATTATTGCACTGTGGGATATCCAGGGGCAAAAATCAAGCTGCAGAAGTAAGTTACTATTTGCAAAGTGTTAAAACAACAGCCAGATTGTTTCTTCTTCACTTACTGTGCACAGCATGGGCTGGCCCCCCTGCAGTAGCTTAGAAATCTCCAATCCTGTCAGGAAAAACAAACCAAGCCCTCTAGATAGAATAAAAGGGTGAAAAGACAAGCAGGGAAGAGGACCAAGAATTTATCTCCAGTTAACAAAAGAATGATGTATTTGCTAACAGGCCTGTGGAAACTGCTCTGTGAAGAGGGAGAGAGGGCAGGAAATTTCTTCCTTTCTTCCATTGTCCTGCCTTTGTTCCATGGTGTAGCACACATATTGATTTCATTATTAGTGAGTTCTTTTTAGATGTAAAATTTCCTGTAAGACACAAAAGCTTATATTGTGTTGTGATGGTGCTATTTGGAGAGTTTACGTATTATTCAGATGTTTCTAAAGAAATGTTTCTTCATGAAATTTTTAAGTGAAATAAAGCTGAGTGGATGAAAACAGAAACAAATGAAATGGTCTTTGGTTATGTTACACTCTGTCTAACCTGTTTGTCTCAGGTATGAGACATTTGTCCTTTCTCAGACAAGATTCATCCTCCCCTCCTTCCTTGCCTCCCTGGCTTCTCCCATACAAAATAAAGTGTCTATAAGTTTTTTTGCAGTAGCTATAATATTAATTATTATGTGACAATTTTAGCAGAAATACAGAAGTTATTCAAAATATTATTTTTATAGTGATTGGGAAGATAAATATTATCAAAATAATGATACAATTATATTAACCAGTTTTACCAAAACTGATTTGTTTGAAAGAAATAACCAAAGTAACTAATTTTGTATTTTCTGTTCTTTTGTTCATTTTCAGAATTTATCTTCCTTTCAGTTAAATAGGAATAATGTGAAATGTCTATCCCTATAGTTCAGATGAACCCTGACTACTTCCATAGTATTTTTTAGAGATGTGACTTGGTCTTAGGAATATTCATTACTCTTAATTAAGAGATCTCTTTTTTTAATTTTTTATTAAAAATTTTTTTATTAATTTTATTTATTTCTGTATGTGTATGAATGTACTGTCTGCATGCAAGTCTGTGCACCCGTGTCGTGCAACGCCGCGGAGGTCAGAAAAGGGTATCGGATTCCCCTGGAACTGGAGTTCTCCTGGAATTGGAGTTTCAGACGGTTCTCGGCCGCCATGTGGGTGCTGGGGATCGGTCCTCTTAACCGCTAGGCCATCTCTCCAGCCCCCAAGCTGGTTTTCATCTTTAATGCCTTATCATGCCATGCAGGTTAACTTAAAAATTACAGATGAGGACAGAGTTGTTATCCTAACCCACATGAACTGTGAACATTTAGCATAGAAATTTTTTCAGAATAGAATAAATAGAAGAAATCAGAGTAAAGTTTTTTAATCATAGGAAGACAGAAATCTGGATGGGGAAAATAATTTGTATTTATACAACTTCAGGCACCTTGAAAGTGTCATAAAATATAACCCAAGAAAAATGAGATGATGAATGCGAAATTGATATACTGATTAGCATACATATTTACATGCCAATCCTGACTGGGTCACCACAAGTGTGTTTTGGTTTAAGGACTTAGTAAAAGTTCTATAGTTAGGTTGCATTAATACACACAAACCCATCAACACTCTTCCACCACCAAATTAATCAGGTGGCAATGAAGGAAGCCAGATCGGAAGAGGAAAATAATTTAAATTATTGTATTATTATTTTAATAGTTTGACTCCTTGTTTTTGCATAATTATTAAGAAGTATACAACGCTAAGAGAAAAAGGGCCGAATCAGTCTGAATTAAAAATAAACCAAGGCAGACTTTTAATCCAGGGAATTGTACTCCTGGGAGGATCCCATAGTCCTTTTGGAGTGAAGGACCATGAGAAAAGCAAGTGTCAGGGAGGTGGAGGGGATCTTTTAAAGGTCAAGGGAGGGGAGATGGTGATATGTTGGAATGGGCTGATCAGGTCCTGTGGTCTCGTGGGAATGTGGAACTCCATCCGGTGATTTTTTCAGGTAAACACAAGCTCCAGAGCAGAAAGGAAGGAAGGATCCTTCCTGTCTATGCCATCTTGGCTTTTTGTTCCCGGCCCGACCTAACAATTATATTTGTGTCTATCCTGATTATACTTTTTGCTGTAAAATAGGTGCTCAAAAATAGTTTTGAAATAATAAAATAATGAGTAAATGAATGAATTAAGCCCTTTAAGCCGAGGGACAAATATATACCCAGTATTGAATGTATTTGATATGGATTATACTGAATATTATATACCTCACATTTTATACTGTGCACATATGTTTGCAGGTATATATGCGTATAAATTTGCTGATGTGTGATAATTTGAATTATGTATATTTTTATACCTTTAAAATAATTTATATCTCTGTCATTTATGGATGCACAAAAAATGCAAAGGCCCCTGATTCTTTCAAGAACTATAAATCATATTTGGCTCTGTGATTTCCTTTCTCCCAAGATTTACTGTTTTACTGTGATTTTTTTCATTCAATTCTTCTTGTTACTCTCATCTGTATTTTACCTCTTCAGAGAATATATCTGACTTCAGAGGATGCTTTTGGCATCTCTTCTCCTCCTTAACTCAATTCCCTTTGTCCTTTGATGACATTTTGGGTTGAACAGTCATTTAAAGTAAGTGCTGCTCATCTTTCTACAGATCCATTTTCTTAGATTTTTTTAATATATCACTATATAAGTTAAACACACATACAAAGAGAGAGAAAGACTCACAGAGAGAAAGATAGTGTGAGACAGAGAGACAGAAAGAGAGGGAGAGGGAGAGGGAGAGGGAGAGGGAGAGGGAGAGAGAGGGAGAGAGATTCTCTATCTCAGATTGGCCTGGATCTTATGATCTTCCTGCCTCAGCCTCTTCAATGGCTTTTAAAATCTATTTTCTTCAATGATTATAAAGTAATGACTTCTATATTTTTCCTTAAAAGCTACTCAATATCCCTGGCTAATGCAGTTCAGAAACACTTTCCTACCTTTTTTTTTTTTTCCCTTCAAAGCACTTTTATTGATTATTTTTGTACATTTCTTACATAATATATTAATGATCTTTATATAGTCTCCCCCACCAACCCCTGTCAATACCCCCCCCCCACTGAATTTCATGGATTCTGTTATTTATGTCAAGGGCTATAAAGTCAAGATACTGTAAACATACATCCCTCAGTGTAAGTTCACCCACTGGGGTCTAGTTAGCATATCTAGAGTCTCTTAAAGAAGATCAGGTCTCCCTCACCCAGCAGTAATTAGCTGCCAATAGTTCTTCAGCAGAGATTGGGACCTAGAAACCATTTCCCTGAAGGCTAGTTCTCACAGTTTTGGAGGACACAATTCAAACTTCTAAGGAAGAACATCAATCTATGGTCCAACCCCAGCTTTAAGGCTTATAACCATAACAATGATCAGCACAGCAAACTATATTGGGGCAGTAGTGGCATTTTTATCTTAGGGGTAATCAACACCTACCTAACAGGACTTAAAACCAATAAGAGGAAAACTCATGTGTGGTAGGTACTGTGAACATAGCCAAATACAAATCCCTGGAGAGGTCATAGATAGTAGAGAAATCCCTAAGACTGTCACTTCTCTAGACAAATGTAATTTCTTACTATATGCTAAATGTGGATCTTTATATTTACAGAAAAGTATACCACACCACTCATCAAAGAAGATTCTTTTGCAGCAGAGACTGTTACAGAGTTCCATAACTGGTCACACAGATTAAGTGTCTGTGAAAGGCCCAACTCTAAGTATACATCTACAATGGAACCTCTATAACTAAGGCTCATAGAACATACTGGAACAAGGGATGGAGAGAATACTGATGTGTCTCTCAACTGTCATCAATGAAGCACCTTGATACAAGAGGGGGCAATGAACACAAAAGGCCAAAAATTTCCAAACCACAGAGTATAATAGTCTGCACAGTATAGGTTCTTGGACAGGACCCTTTATTAAACTTTCCTACTTTTTAAATGGTTCTCCTCACTCAACTACCTAATCCTCAAGGAGGTCTCAGCCTGAGGATGTCTCAGCCTTGGGAGGTCTCAGCCTTGGGAGGTCTCAGCCTGAGGAGGTCTCAGCTCCAGGAAGTCTCAGCCTGGGGAAGTCTCAGCCTGAGGAGGTCTCAGCCTTGGGAGGTCTCAGCCTTGGGAGGTCTCAGCCTGAGGAGGTCTCAGCTCCAGGAAGTCTCGGCCTGGGGAAGTCTCAGCCTGAGGAGGTCTCAGACTTGGGAGGTCTCAGCCTGAGGAGGTCTCAGCCCAAGTTCTGGCATCATGAAGGCATCTGTGGCATCAGGTCTGCTGCTGCTCATTCTCTCAGTGTGGAGACAGCAGTATTGGTGGGATGCAGTAGGTTTCATCTCCGTGTGACAGCTAAAAAGAGCACTGTTTTTATCCAGATGAACTGGTAAGCCCTGATGAATTATTCCCGGGACCAGGCTTCCAGGCTAGTGATAAGCAGCCAGATGAACTTGAGTTTCATTCTTCTTTGGGTCTCTGTGGACTTACAATGCAGATTTTCTGTGATCAAACTGTCTTTCACACCTGGCTCACCTATATATCAAGAAATAGCTCCATGTCCACTGGGCTTGCTCTAGAGTGTTTGATACCCATTGATTATATCTGGGATGATTACCCTCAACTGTTTGCTCAGTGCCATTCTGCTCAGTACTGGTTCCTGAAACTGAGAAGATACTGTGCATATTGTGACTCTGCCCATTTTCAAGATAACTGGTCAACAGTTTTTTATGGGCCATGGAATTCTTATCAAGGACATTTTTAGTGCATCATTTCATCTTTGAATTTTAGAAGTTTGGACATTCCACATCAACAGTAAGTAATCCAGTTTGAGGATACAATATGGGCTTTGACTTTTATAGATCTACATGTTTTAAATTCATTTTAACATATCGTAACCCCCTTTATGATACCTTTTGAAAAGAAGCTATCAATAATTTTTAACTTTCAGTATAACCACAAATATATAAATAAAGCAACATATTTTATAAAAAAATAAATGGCTCTCTTCTAAAATTATTCTCTTAAACTATCAAAAGTTTTTATTACTTATCTTAATCTTCCTCTCCATGTCGTTGGCCTATCTTACACCTTTAGTCTCAGATTTTGTTAGTCTATCCCAAACATACATATTATACTCTATGCATAGCTTGTGCAGATCATATGTTGATATTGTCTGGGATTGTTAACAAATTCTGAAATTTCAAACTTCACTAGTATCTTCTAAGTATGTTCTAGGGGTCCCATCACCACCATCTGGTTGAAAAGCCTGACTGCTAATTATAGTCACTGTCACTTACTATAGCTTTCATTATATTATTTGTTACAATAAAATTATATTACTTATTTGGTTAATGATCATTTTTTTTTTCTCTCCAGAATAGAGATTCTTGAAGGATAGAAGTTTTGTTCTACTTTTAAATCCCATAGTGGGATTTTGACTGTATCTCTTAAAGGGGTGAGGAAAGAGCATCATTCAAGTGAATTCAAGGAATTATTTTTTTCTTTATGAAAATATTGCTTGGCAGCGTGACACCTGGGGAATAGGTGAGCACAATACCAGGCAGGCTCATCACTGCTCTGGGCATGGCCTGCTGCCTGCCAGCCAGCCACACTTGGCCCAATGTGCATAGTGGTGGGGCAGAGTCACCGAGCCAGCTGGACACCCACCGGGTCTGGAGAGAAGAGGCAGTGTGGTGCCTGGGGAATAGGTGGGCACAACACCAAGTGGGCTCATTACTGCCCTGGGCCTGGCCTGTTGCCTGCTAGCCAGCCATCCCTGGCCCAGTGTGCACAGCAGCAGGGTGGAATTACCCAGCCAGCTGAGCACCCACTAGCTCCAGAGGGCACTTGGCAACCCCCCCAACCCTCTTGAGCTATAGTGAGGGTATCCCATTGAGAACAGCTGCATGCTCAGCAGGGAACCAACCTGATTGTTACCTCCGGATTTCTGGAGAACCTCCAGAGCAGAAAGGGAAGACCTAACTGAATCTCCCAATATATAACCAAGAGTGAAAATTGGAAACCTAGCACAATCAGCACTCCATGAACCAAGGAGAAAACAACAAACATATCTGTAGGAAACAAACAAAATAAGCCTTCAACACAGCAAAGAAAACATTTCAGATTGACACCAGAATACAAACAATAAAACAAACCCACATGCCAAAACCACAAAGAAAAAACAGCATGGCAGAAGCACACAATAAAACTCTACCAGACGCTACAATTCCTAAAGAAGATCCCTTTGCTGGAAGGAACCCAGGACACAGATCTTAGAAGAACAATCATAGACGTAATCAAAGAAATCAAAGAATATAAAGAACAACTCAGAGAATTAAATGGTCAGAATGAAAAACTAGGAAGGAACTAGAGGGAAAGAATGACAAACTCTGGAAGGAATTAGAGGGAGAGAATGACAAACTCCAAAAGGATCTAGAGGGAAAGAATGATATACTACAGAAGGAAATAGAAACACTGAAAAGATCCCATGCTGAAATGAAAAAGGAAACAGACCAGCAAAATAAGGAGCTACAAGAAGAGAATGACAAGCTCCAAAAGGAAGTGGAAATACTAAAGAAACCATAGGATGAAACTAAAAAGGAAATTGAACACTCATCCAATCAACAGGAAAGGATGGGAGAAAGCTTCAAAAGCAGATTGGATGAAGAAGGAAATAGAATACCATACCTGGAAGATAGGAAGGAAAAACTAGAAAGCTCAAACAAAGATTAGGAAAAATTAAAAAAAAACAAAACACCAGAGGGGAACAATCAGGAAATGTGGGATACTATGAAAAGATCAAACCTCCACAACATAGGGATAGAGGAAGGAGAAGAATCCCAAGACAATGGTATTGATCAGATTTTCAACAGAATAATAGAAGAAAATTTCCCCAAACTGAAAAGAGACAAATCCATACAAATACAAGAAGCACACAGAACTGCAAATAGACAGGATCAGAAAAGAAATTCCCCACACCATATCATAGTTAAAACACTAGATGCCCAAAACAAAGACAAGATACTGAAAGCCAGAAGAGAAAAACAAGTTACATATAAAGAAAAACAAATCAGAATTACAGCTGACTTCTCGGTGCAAACTATGAAAGCCAGAAGAAGGTGGACTAAAGTATTCCCAGTACTAAATGACTATAGATGCCAACCCAGCTTACTATACCCAGCAAAAATGTCAATTATAGTTGAAGGAGAAGGAAAAATCTTTTATGACATAAACGAGATGAAAGAATACATGTCCAAAAATACCAGTCCTTCTGAAAATACTTGAAGCAATTCAAAGGACAGAGGAAAGGAGCACCTATCCCCAAGCAGCTAGAGGGAGAAATTAATAAAAGTATAACTGTAAAAATATAAACCTAGAACAAGAATGCAAACAGAAATTAAGGTGAAAGGAAGAAACACATATCTCTCAATAATAACCTTAAATATTAATGGTCTAATCTCCCCAATCAAAAGACATAGAATGGGAGAATGGATTAGGAAACAGAATCCATCTATATGTTGTCTACAAGAAACTCATTTCACCCTCAAGGACAGGCACCAACTTAAAGTGAAAGGATGGAAAAAGATATTCCAAGCAAATGGTACCAAAAAGCAAGCAGAAGTTGCCATTCTAATATCAGACAAAATAGACCTCAAAGTAAAACTAATCAGATACAAGGAAGACATTACATCCTTATCAAAGGAACAATTATGATTTCACAATCATAAATATATATGCACCAAAATAAACACAATCGTGCAAGACTTAAGACACAGATTAATACCAGCATGCTAATAGTGGGGGACTTCAATACCCCACTGAGCCCTTTAGATAGATCAACTGGACAAAGGATATACAGAGAGACATCTGAACTGAACAACACATTACTCCAAATAGACCTCACAGACATCTACCAAATATTCCACCCAAACACCAGAGAATATGCTTTCTATTCAGCACCCCATGGAACATTCTCCAAAATTGACCACATACTGGGACAGAGAAAAAACTTCAACAACAGTGCTATAAAGCTCAGTATCAACACTAGGATAAGCCCTATTATCTACAAGAACACATGGAGACTGAACAACACACTCCTGAGTAATGAATGGGTCAAGGAAGAAATAAAGAAAGAAATAAAAGCATTCCTGGAACTAAATGAAAATGACCATACAACACAACCAAACGTGTGGGATACTTTAAAAGCAGTCTTAAGAGGGAAGTTTATAGACCTGGGTGCTTACATTAAAAAAAGCACAAATCATCCAACACTGCAGCGGAAAAACACTTGAGAAACATCAACAGATGAACCCTAAATGCAACAGACAGGAAGAAATAACAAAAATCAAAGCAGAAATCAATGAAATAGAAATAAAGAAAACAATACTAAGAATCAATTAATCCAAAAGTTGGTTCTTTGAAAGGGTATACAAGATAGATCTCTAGCCCAGTTAACTAAATGAAAAAAAAGAGCAACTCCAAATCAATACAATTTGTGATGAAAAGGGAAACAACACAACAGACAAAGAAAAGATCCAGACAATCATACAGGAATGCTTCAAAAACCTATACTCTACTAAATTTGAAAACGTAAGAGAAATGGATGAATATCTGAAATCCTGGAATTCAACAAAGCTTAACCAGATCCATAATATTTGAGGAAATTGAAAGTGTGATAAAAACCCTCCCATCAAAAAAAAGCCCAGGCCCAGATGATTTCATGACACAAGTCTATAAAACATTTAAAGAAGACTTAAAGCCATTACAACTCAAACTGTTCAGAAGAATACAAAGAGAGGCAAATTTCCCTAATTCCTTCTATGAAGCCAGCATTACCCTAATACCCAAACCAGGCAAAGATACAACCAAAAAAGAAAACTATAGGCCCATCTCATTAATGAACATAGATGCAAAAATACTCAGCAAAATACTTGCAAACTGCATACAGACCCACATAAAAAAAAATCACCCATCATGACCAAGTTGGATTCATAGCAGAGATGCAGGGATGGTTCAACATATGTAAATCAATAAATATCATAAAACACATAAATGGACTGAAAGACAAAAACCACATGATCATCTCAATTGGTGCACAAAAAGCCTTTGACAAAATCCAGGATCCCTTCATGGTTAAAGATCTAGAGGCAATTGGACTGCAGAGAACATCCCTCAACATAATCAAAGGCTATACAACAAACCCACAGCCAACATCATCCTAAATGGAGAAAAGTTAGAAGGATTTCCCTTAAAGGCAGGAACCCAGTGAGGCTGCCCCCTAGTGCCACTCCTCTTCAATGTAGTGCTTGAAATGCTTGCTAGGGCAATAAGACAAGAAAGGGAAATTAAAAGAGTACTAATTGGAAAAGAGGAAGTCAAGCTATCCCTTTTTACAGAGGATATGATAGTTTACCTAAAGTATGCTAAAAACTCCACCAGAAAAGTAGAAATGATTGAGAGTTTCAGCAAAGTGGTAGGATATAAAATAAACCTAGACTCAGGACTTTTTTTTTTTCTGGTCTTTTCGAGACAGGGTCTACCTGGAGCTTTAGGCTGTCCTGAAACTCACTATGAAGACCAGGCTGGCCTTGAACTCACAAAGATCCACCTGCCTCTGTCTCCCGAGTGCTAGGATTAAAGGTGTGTGCCACCATGCCTGGCCCCTGGAGTACTTTTCTTGGAGTCTTTGGAACCACACAGTTTTTCTAACATAAATAAACTTCTTTAAAAAATAAAAAAAAAATAAACCTAGAAAAATTAGTAGCCTTTCTTTAAACCAACAGCAAGCAACAGAAGAAGGAATATAAGGAGAACTTCCCACTCATAATAGCACCAAAAACCTAACCAAAGACACCAAAGATCTCTACAACAAAAAATTTCAACCCCTGAAGAAGGAGATTGAAGAAGACATTAGAAGATGGAAAGACCTCCCATGCTCATGGATTGGAAAAATTAATATAGTAAAAATGTCCATTAATGTACAGATTCAATGCAGTCCCAATTAAAATCCCCAAGAGTTTCTTCACAGACTTGGAAAAAAATCCTTAAATTCATATGGAAAAACAAAATATCCTGAATTTTCAAAGCAACCCTGAGTGAAAAGAGCAATACATGGGGATCACTATACCAGATTTCAAAGTATATTACAGGGCACAAATACAGACCTGTAGACCAATGGAACAAAACTGAAGATCAAAACTTGAGCACATACAATTTCATCCACCTCATATTTGACAAAGGGGCCAAGAAGACACAATGGATTAAAGACAACATCTTCAGTAAATGGTGTTGGCAGAACTGGATCACCACTTGTAGAAGAATAAAGCTAAAGCCCTACCTCTCTCCTTGTATAAAAATCAACTCCAAATGGATCAAAGACCTCAATGTGAAACCCAAAACTCTGAAGGTGATGGAAAAAAATGTTGGCAGCAACCTACAAGACATAGGTGTAGGAAAAGACTTTCCGAATCAGACAGCAGCTGGGCAGGAAATAAGGTCAACAATTGACAAGTGGGACTTAATTAAACTCAAAAGTTTCTGTACAGCAAAAGAAATAATCAGTGAAGTGAAGAGAAAACCCACAGAATGGGAGAAAACCTTCACCAGTGATACATCTGACAGAGCATTAACTTCCAGAATATATAAACTACGCAGAAAACAAAGAAGAAAACAAATGATTCACTTAAAAGTTGGAGTAAAGAGCTGAACAGAGACTTCACAAGTGTAGAAGCAAAGATGGCTGAGATACATCTTAAAAAGTGTTCACCATCGCTAATAATTAAGGAAATGCAAATTAAAACCACTCTAAGATATCATCTCATTCCAATAAGACATGCTAGGATCAAGAAAACAAATGATACCAAATGCCGGAGAGGTTGTGGGAAAAGGGGAACACTCATTCACTGCTGGTGGGAATATAAACTTTTACAACCACTATGGAAAGCAGTGTGGAGAAACCTTTAAGACTCAAAATGAGTCTACTACCTGACCCAGTCATACTACTCCTGGGTATATACCCACAAGACTCATCATACTGTAGAGATACATGCACAGGCATGTTCATTGCAGCTCTCTTCACAATAGCAAAGAGCTGGAACCAACCCAAGTGCCCCTCAACCAATGAGTGGATAGAGAAAGTGTGGTACATCTACACAATGGAGTTCTATGTAGTGGTAAAGAAACATGACGTCTTGAACTTTGCAGGTAAACAGATGGAACTAGAAGATATTATGCTAAGTGAAGTAACACAGTCCCAGAAAAACAAAGGATGATGAATGGTCTTCCTCATTTGTGGATGCTAGCATCAAGTACCTACTTGTAAGGCAAACTGAGTAACATTAATATTATATTTCTCTCTATCTAAAAGCAACTGTGCTCTTAGAATAATTAATTAGTTTTTTTTCTTTTTATTGTATTAATGTCATTTATTCTATAATGAATTATTATAACAAGACAGTAAAATATAGCTGTTAATTTAAAATCTCATAAGAACATCCTGAAGCCAGAATTTGAGAACTGAGTGGATCATTGAAGATAACTGGGTCTAACTTTTGTGTTTTATAAATAGGCAAAAATGTCAAGGAGAGGTGAATTCACATGGCCAACATTTTATATTGGACTAGAATCTAGGTGAGCTATTTAGAGCAGAGGTATTTGTACCTTTATATCAAATATAAAAGATTCTCTGTGGTACAACATTTTCTTTTTTAAATTTTGTAAATTTATATTGAATTTTTGTACATTTTGCACACAACATTTTAATCTTCTTCATACCCCCTCCTTTCTCAGCACCTTTCTGTAGTCCCCCCCCCACTGGATTCCATGCATTCTCTGATTCATGTTAAGGCCTGTCAAGTGAAGTTAGTGTCCCCAGACATCCCTCAGTGCAAGTTCATCCACTGGGGTCTAGTCAGCCTATCTGGAGTCATTGCCTTAAGGAAAATCAGCTCTTCCTCACACAGCAGTAATGAGCTGCCAAAAGTTCTTTGGCTAAGATTGGGGCCTGATGCCCATTTCCAGAGCTGTATGCTGGGTTTTTGTCTGCTTGAGTTTGCATGGGACTTGTGTATGTTTTCACTATTGCTATAGGTTCATGTGAGCAAGGTCCTAGGAGCCTGTAAGACTCCATTTCCATATGATCATGCACCTCCTCCCCAGCTCTTACAATTTTTTTGTTCCTTCTTCTGCAATGGTCCCTGAGCCCTGGATGGGTGAAGATTTAATATAAGAGTTCTGTCCAAGGAATCTGACACTCTGCAGATTCGTATTCTGTATATTTTGGCTATTTGTGGCACTTTGTGTTCATTGTACTCTGTTGCATGAGGGAGCTTCATTGATAAGAGTTTAGAGATGCATTAATATTCTTTCCACCCTTTGTTTCACTATGTTCTGTTAGTCTTAGGTGTAGAGGTTCCATTATAGATACGTCACTTAGGGTTCAGCATTTCACAGGCACCTAGTCTCTTTGTGCAACCATTTGTGGAACTCTATAATTGTCTCTGTCTGGCTGCTCTGCTGCTGCTGCTTGCTGCTATAAAAAAAAGCTTCTTTGATGAGTGATGACTAGAATAGTTGTCTGTAAATATAAGGACCAATATTCAGCATATAGTAAGAAATTACATGTGTCTAGGGATGTGTCACCCTTGGAGTTTTCTCTAAGATCTATGATCTCTCCAGCAAGGTGTATTTGGCTATGTTTACAGTATTACACATAAGTCCCCACTGAATGGCTTTAAGTTCCAATTAGGTAGTTGTTGATTACCCCCAAATAAAATTGTCACTACCACCCCAATACATTTGCTGGGCCTTAAAGCTGGTGTGTGACTGTCCAGTTTCTGGTCTCCTCTCTAATGCACGGATGCAACTGTCTAAATTATTATCAAATTATTAAATTATTAATTTTATTTATTTCTTGTATGTGTATGAATTTACTGTCTGCATGCAAGTTTGTGCACCCCATTCGTGCAATGCCGCGAGGTCAGACAGGGGTGTTGGATCCCTCTGGAACTGGCAGTTCTCTGCATGGAATGCGTTTCACGATGGTTCTCGGCCGCCTGGGGTCGTTGGGGATCGAACCCGGGTCCTCGTGCAAGAGCGGCGTCAGGCTCTTAACTGCTAGGCCATCTCTCCAGCCCCGTTCTTCTCAAGTGTGAGAGATAGCCTTAAGGAAGGTGACATTCAGTCCGTTCCTATTTCCATTGCTCCAACGCCTGTGTCTTAAGTAAGTTCTTGTTTTCAGCAATAGGTCTTCTACTTCTGGGTTTGGAAGCGCTAGGCAATGCAAGGGCTGTGGAAATAGCCTGTGTAATTCTGGGAGTCTCTTCGACTACCCATAACAAACCACTGGCCAACAACTTGTAAGGGAGAGTTCTGGGTTTTGTCCTCGTTTTCGTTCATATCGTATTTCAGTTAATACACATGGACTCATTAAGAGATATTGCATGTGTAAATTTTTCCATAGGTTTTTTTACATGTTTTTACCATCTGGTTTTTACTTAGACTTTTTTTTTTTTTTTTCCTCTTTCTTTCCTTGTCTAGCCTTCCCTCCTTTGGGAGCTTCTCTTGCTACAAACAGGTACAGCGCAGAACCCTGCTTATGGAAGGGGAACACGGTGCCCACCTGCCAGCACTGTAGGGAACTGACACCTCAGCATAGAGGTTAGCAGTTACTTCCATAACCGCACCTAAGAGTACTTCCAACCAGTTTCTTAGCCTGGGAAGAAGGAAACGTTTCCTGTCTTGGCTGTGCTTTCCACCTGGCCAAAGACTGCTGGTTTCTGGAAAGAATTTTCAGGCTGTGGCTGATGGCTCAATCCTTCAGGATATCCACCTTACACCCATTCGCCTTCAACAGCTGGTCGATCTGATAAGTCTCCTTCCAGTCCCACACCAGCTTGCCAGGTTGGTCGTCTGATGACCGGTCCAATCTAGCCATGGATCACTCATGAATCTCAGGACTGCTTCAGTGCTGTATGCATGCAGAAATAATAGCCGAGAATTCTGTGTAATGATAGTAACTGGAATGTGCGATGGTGACAACTTGCCTTTCTTGCTTTCCTTGCTTCATCCTTTTCTCGCTTCTCTGTCTTTTTTCTTCTTTCTTCTTCTTATCATATCTTCTTTCTGTTCTTTCTTTTCTTCTTCTTTCTTTCTGTATCTGCTCTCTCTCCCCTTCCTCCCCCCCCTTTCTTTTTTTTATTCTGTGGCGATGGTGTCGCTCCCATATCATTCATATTCCTTTCTCTTCTCGTTTTCAATTCTCACAGTTTCTATTCAAATTCTATGCCTCCTTCCATGTTCCTTACCTACCGTTCCCTCTGTATTATGATTTCACCTTCCGTTATGGGCACAGAGAAGCAGGCGCTAGAGTTGCACAGGATAATTGAGTGTGTCTTCTCTCCTGTCGCTCCAGCTGGTCCTGGGATAACTTGTAGACCCGGCTGGCCTTGAACTCACGAATCTGCCTGCTTCTGCCTCTCAAGTGCTAGGATGACAAGGCAGGAAACCACCACACCGGGCTACAACTTGCTTTGCGAATTGGCGAAAGGGGGCGGAGTGGTGGGGTGGGGGGGGATGGAGGGAGGGCGGTGGGAGGGGGGGTTGATGTGGTGGGGTTGAGACGTGTGGGGGGGTGTTTGGTTGGTGGTGTGAGAGTTGTTCGAATGTTATGGATGGTTGGGGTGGGGGTGCGTTCTCCTTTTCTGTTCCCTTGGTTTCTTCATTTTTTCCTTTATGCTTTTTTCCTCTCGGAGTAAGTCTTTTTCTTTCTCTCCGTTTTATATTATCTTTGGCTGGGGGGGTGCGGTTGTTTGTGGGGCGTGGGGATTAGTCTATATATTGTAACTGTTTTTGTTTATTTATGTTTTGTTTTCTTTTTTTTCCTGCTTGTTTTTATATTTGTTTTTTTTGTTTCTACTTTTTTTCCCTTTTTTCTTTTTGTCTGTTGACTTTTTTTTTTATTTTTTTATTTTTTTCTTTTTAATTTTTGTGTTTTGAATTTATGTGATAGTTTGTTTTTTTTTTTTGGTTTTTTTTATCTTTTATTTTAAAAAAAAAAAAAAAAAAATTTTTTGATTTTTTTTTTTTGCTTTTTTATATTGAAATGTATTGTGTTTTTTTAAAAACCTCCCTCTTCCTTTGGTTTTAAATTTTTTAATCTTTTTTATATTTATTTACATTTTTGGCATTTGTAACTGTTTAAACGTAAATGTCTTTGATACTGATGATAGGCTTCCTACAATGTGCCATCAAAATACTCAGTTGTGTTTATCTTTCTTTGACAGTTACTCTCTGTCATTTCCATTGTTTTGAAGTTGCTCTCACTGGTGTTTGTGAATGCTTTGTGAGCTGCTCCAGCTTCTGTGATTTCTAGATTGTTTTCCCCTTTTCCGATGGGATGGAATAAGATATGAATCCAAGTGTGATACCTTCTTCCATTTGAAATAATTTTTTAAAAAAAAAAAAAAAAAAAAAAAAAAAAATAAAGTAATATTTTTTTCTTACTTGAATGCAGCTCTACTGTCAAATGTGAATCCCTGAACGTGTTTTGGAATTGACCTATAGTTTATTTTCAGATGTCATAACTTTGGTATATGCATGCTAAAGTTATGTATGTAGGCACATTTTTGGAGTGATACACACTGGAAGGAACAACAATAACAATGACAACAACAGACTGGGTCAAGGAACTAGAAACATAAACTTCTTGCCCCTTAAAATTCAAAAAAGGACTGAGAAAAAGATGAAATACATGTATGGCAGCATGTATTGAGCTCTTGTGGGGTTGGGGGCATGGAATGGGGAACGGGCCTAAATTTGATTAAGGAATCTTGTGCTGAGCATGGTGGCGCACATCTTTAATCCCAGCACTCAGAGGCAGAAGCAGGAGCTCTCTGTGAGTTCACAGGGCAGGCTAGCCTGTCCTACAGAGTGAGCTCCAGGATAGCTTGGTACTAAAAGGAGACCCTGTTCAAAAATAAAAAAAAAAAAAAAAAAGAAATCTTGTATGAAATGCAAAAAAACTCAATAAAAAATTCTTGTTTCAAAATTTAGGCTTTTGCCACCTCCCCCGCCCCGGGCCTGGTTGGCACATTGCCTTTAATCCTAGCACTTGGAAGGCAAGGCAGGCGGGTCTTTTGAGTTCAAGGCCAGCTTGTCCTACAGACTGGAGTCCCGGGACAGCTGGAGCTACCAGGGAGACCCCTGTCTGAAAAAGAAAAAAAAACTGCGCTTACTGTTTTTTTTTTCATAAAACAACAGTATCTATACTAAAAACACATTTAATTTTAAATTCATAGACACTATATATACATATATATGTGTATATATAGTGTCTGTGTGTCTATGTATGTATGTGTTCATACCATGGAATGCATATGAAATTCTGAGGACAGTTTGTGGGAGTCAGTTCTCCACCTTTACCATGTGGGTCCTTGGAACAGAACTCAGGTTTTCATGGTGAGCACAATGTGCCCTTATGGATCGAGTCATTTGCAGACCCTAAGTTAGATGATGTCTTAAGTGTGATAATATAAATATAATTTGAATATCTGTTCTAGCCCAGTTAACTAAAAGAAAGGAGGAGCAACTCCAAATCAATAGAATCTGTGATGAAATGGGAAATATCAAAACAGACACTGAAAAGATCCAGACCATTGATAGGGGATTACTTTAAGAACCTATACTCGGGCTGGAGGATGGCCTGCGGTTAAGAGTGCCCACTGCTCTTGCAGCGGTGCTGTTTCGATCCCCAGCACCCACATGGCAGCTGAGAAACCGTCTGAAACTCCGGTTCCAGGAGAACTCTAGTTCTAGGAGAACTCCAGTTCAGGGAATCCGAGACCCTCTTCTGGACCTCCGCTGCACGCACGACACGGGTGCGCAGACTTGCATTGCAGACACAATACATTCATACACATAAACAAAAAAAAAAAAGAAACTCTACTCTACCCAAGTTTGTTGAAAACCTAGAAGGAAATGGAATCGAATATCTGAAAACCTGGGGACCAACAAAGCTTAAACAAGAACTAGATTGGCCAGCTCTACATAGACCCAATACTCACAGGACGAAGAGAAATTAAGAAATTGATGATGTAATATGCAGCCTCCCAACCAAAAAATGCCCAGGCCCAGCTGGTTTCACGGCCACCGAATTCATAAAATATTTCAAAATAAGACCCCTCTTACAACTGTTAATATTCAAGTTGTATAGAAGGATACAAATGGAGGAGTTCTCCCAGTATTCCTTCTATGAAGCCAGCATCACTCTATTACCAAAACCAGGTAAAGATAAAACCAAAAGGAATACCTTATAGAACCATCTCCCTAAGGAACACAGATGCCAAAATTCTAAACAGGATTACTGGCAAATCGTATACAGACCCACATCAAGAAGTCATCCATCATGACCAAGTTGGATGTGGGATACGATTTGTCATTTTTTTTTCTGGGAGTGTTACTTCACTCAGCATGATGTCTTCTAGCTCCAGCCCATTTGTCTGCCAATGCTCATGATGCATCTTTCCCTACCACTGCCATAGAACTCCATTGCGTAGATGTACCACATTTGCTCTATCCACTCATTATTGAGGGGGCATTTGGTGTTGGTTTCCAGCTTCCTTGCTTTGTGAGCAGCAGATGATAAAAAATAAACATGGGCCGTGCATGTATCTCTGGTGGCAGTAGATGTCTTGTGGTACATGACCCAGGAGTGAGTATCGGCTGGGTCATGGTGAGTTTCAACTCCTGAGTCTTCCAAGGGTTCTCCCACACTGCTTTTCACATCAGTGGTTGTATGCAGTTACATTCCCCCCAGCATTGGTCGTGTCCCCTCTTCAACCTGCACTTGTATTTGTTTTCTTGATCCTAGGCAGTCTTATCTGGAGAAGATGTCTACTCTTAATGGATTTGATTTGCTTTCATTCATATTATTGATGTTATAACGCCTTCTTAAATGTTTCTCAGGCTCACCTCTAATTCCTACTATGTGAAGGTCTCTTCAGCTCTTTGCTCCATCTTTTCATTTCTTTATAATCTCATATGTATTATTCTAAAACTTATATTTGTATGTTTGTGTGTGTTTATATATAGTTATTCCTAATACATTTTATAATTGCATATGCATAGATTTGTATATATTTACCTATACACATATGATATTTAAAATAATTTATTCTGATATTAAAATATATTTAACAAATATGCTATTTTCTAAATAAAGTAAACTGCTTCTCAAAGGAAATTTGGGGCAGAGATGGTAAGATTATGACCCAGAGCCCAGCCTGGTGGTTTAGGCCTGGAACCCAGCTATTCAGGGGATCTTTAGGCATGGGAGCCGTAAGCCAGAAGACTTTGGCAGACTCCTGTGAACCTCGTTCAAACAAACATTTTTTTTGGTCTTTGAGACCAGGGTCTCCCTGTATCCCCAGCTGGCCTGGAACTTGCTCTTAAACCAGGCTGGCCTTAAAACCACAAAGATCCCCCTGCCCCAGCCCCCCAAGTGCTAGGATCAAAAAAATAAATAAACAAAAAAAAAAAAAAAAAAAAATATTGTATTTATTATTTTTGAATTTATTTTTATGTTTTAACAAATGGAGACTGTGTTCCCGCCCATTCCCCTACCCCGCTAGAGCTCGTGCATTCTGCCAAACATGCTTTCCATCTCTTAGTCTTTCTCAATATTTTCCATGGGGACGTTGACTGTTTTGAGCAGAAGTTCACTGTTTCAGTCAGTTCTTTGATGCAGTATTTTCTGTTGTTGTTGTTGTTTCCAAAATGCATTATGTCCAACTGCTTTGTACAGAAGCTCAGGGGGCCCTACACAAGAAATACTTACAACTGGGTAATTGGCACTAGCATCCACAGATGAGGGATACCATTCGTCGTTTGTTTTTCTGGGACTGTGTTACTTCACTCAGCATGATGTCCTCTAGCTCCAGCCATTTTCCTGCAAAGCTCATGATGTCGTCTTTCTTTACTGCTGCATAGAACTCCATTGTGTAGATGTACCACATTTTCTCTATCCACTCGTCAGTTGAGGGGCATTTAGGTTGGTTCCAGCTCCTTGCTATTGTGAAGAGAGCTGCAATAAACATGGCCGTGCATGTATCTCTGTGGTGGCGTGAGTCTTGAGGGTACATGCCCAGGAGTGGTATGGCTGGGTCGGGTGGCAAGTTCATTCCAAGTCTTCCAAGGGTTCTCCACACTGCTTTCCATAGTGGCTGTATGAGTTTACATTCCCACCAGCAGTGGATGAGTGTTCCCCTTTCCCCACAACCTCTCCAGCACTTGGTATCATTTGTTTTCTTGATCCTAGCCGGTCTTATTGGAGTAAGATGATATCTTAAAGTGGTTTTGATTTGCATTTCCTTAATGATTAGTGATGTTGAACACTTCTTGAGGTGTTTCTCAGCCATCTCTAACTCCTCACTTGTGAAGTCTCTGTTCAACTCTTTGCTCCATCTATTGAGTGGGTCATTTCTTTTCTTTCTTCTTTGTTTTTGGAGTAGTTTATATATTCTGGAGATCAGTGCTTTGTCAGATGTATCTGCGGTGAAGGTTTCCTCCCACTCTGTGGGATTTCTCTTTGCTTCCTTGATTGTTTCTTTTGATGTACAGAAGCTTCTGAGTTTAATGAGGTCCCATTTGTCAATTGTTGACCTTAATTCTTGCGCAGCTGCTGTCTGATTTAGGAAGTCTTTTCCTCACCTATGTCTTGTAGTCTGCTGCCAATTTTTTCTTCTATCGCCTTCAGAGTTTGGGGTTTCACATTGAGGTCTTTGATCCATCTGGAGTTGACTTTTGTACAGAAAGGGATGGGTTGGGGTTTAATTTCATTCTTCTACAAGTGGTGATCCAGTTTTGCCAACACCACTTGCTGAAGATGCTGTCTTTGCTCCATTGTGTCTTCTAGGCCCCCTTGTCAAATATGAGGTGGCTGAAATTGTATGTGCTCAGGTTTGGATCTTCAGTTTTGTTCCATTGGTCAACAGGTCTGTTTTTGTTCCAGTACCAGGCTGTTTTTATGACTATAGCCCTGTAGTATAGTTTGAAGTCTGGTATAGAGATTCCCCCCTGTGTAGCTCTTTTCACTCAGGGTTGTTTTGGCTATTCGGAGTCGTTTATTTTTCCAAATGAATTTAAGCACTTTTTTTTCCAGGCCTGTGAAGAAACTGTTGGGGATTTTGATTGGCATTGCATTAAATCTATACAAGAGTTTTGGTAGAATGGACACATTTACAATGTTAATTTTCCCATCCATGAGCATGGGAGGTTTTTCCATCTTCTGATGTCTTTTCAATTTCTTTCTTTAAAGGTTTAAAATTTTTGTTGTAGAGGTCTTTGGTGGCTTTGGTTGGGTTTGTTCCTAGGTATTTTATTGTTTTTGAGGCTATTGTGAGTGGGAAGGTCTCTTTGAATTCTTTCTCCAGTTGCTTGTTCTTGGTGTAAAGAAAGGCCACTGATTTTTTTAGGTTAATTTTGTATCCTGCCAATTTGCTGAAGCCATNTCTGTGTTTTTCTAATGTAGGCACCAGAAGCTATAAACTTCCCTCTGAAAACTGCTTTTAGGTATCCCATGGGTTTGTTGTGTTGTTATTGTCATTGTACAGTCAGTTTCAGGAAGGCTTTTATTTCCTTTTTTTTTTTTTTTTTTTTTGAGGTTCTCAGCCTCAGCCTTTTTTTTTTTTTTTTTTTTTTTTTTTTTTTTTTTTTTTTCTTTATTTTTTCCTTGACCCGTTCATTATTTGGAGTGTTCTGTTTAGTCTCCATCTGTTCCTGTAGACAGTGTTTGTGGCTGTGGTTGTGTCACGGATGGCAGAAGTCAGAGAAGGGGAGCTGGCGAAACCCTTTGGAGCCGAGAAGATCGTGAGTGAGTCCCAAGTGTATCCTGCCTTAGGAAGCTACTTGCTGACTTAGGTTTTGTTGAGTGTGCCTGATTCGTCCTTTGAAATAAGACAGTACTTGTTTTTTGGGTTTTTACAGCAGCCACAGTTAAGAGACTTAATAGACCGTGAACTTGTAAGTGTTTGGACATTTTAAGGACTGGATAGCTTTATTGTCAACGTTGACACACCTGGGTTGAGGAGCCTCAATTTAGGAATTGGCTCACCCCTCCAGTGGATTGGCCTGTGGCCCACATCTGTGGAGTATTATATTGATTGTCGAACAGTGTGGGAGGGCCCAGCCGAAAATGAGTGGTGCCACCACCCTGGGCAGGTTATTGTATATGTACACATAAAAAGGCAGCTGGGCAAAGGAGCCACAGGGAGCAACCAGTGAACAGCATTCCTCGCATGGCCTGGTTTCACAGCTCCTGCCTCCAGGTTCCTGCCCTAAGTTCTTGCCTTGGGGCCCCTGAGTGATGAATTTGACCCAGGAGATGGTAGAAGCTGAAAAACCCTTTCCTCCCTAAGGTTGTGTCAGTCAGAGTGTTAGGACAGTGTGTGACTTGTGGTCCGGAGAATTGTCTTTATAAAGTTTTGGTGCAGCAGAATTTGGGGCATATATATATGCATAATTGTGAAATCTTCTTCTTGAATTGTTCCCCCGTGAAATAAAAATGTAAATGCCATCCTTGTCTCCTTCTGAGTTCTTTTACCTGTTGAAGTCGCTATTTTGTCTGATAATTAAATAGCAACACCTGCTTTCTTTTTGGATAGCATTTGCTTGGAAGATTTTTTTTCATCCTTTCACGTTAAGGTGGTGCTTGTCCTTGAGGTAAGATGCATTTCTTGTAGACAGCATATTGATGGGTTCTGTTTCCTAATACAATCTCCCAATCTATGTCTTTTATTGGTCCATTAATATTTAAGATTAACTGATAGGTTTGTGTGCTTCCTTTTGCCTTATTATCTGTTTGCATTTTTAATCTAGGTTTCTACTTCGTGGCAAGTTATCCTTTTATTGATTTCTCTTTCTAGGTGGCCTGGGGATGGTTGCTCCTTTTTTCTTTCCTTTGAATTGCTTCAGGTAGTCTCTGAAGGGTTGGTTTCTTGACATGGGTATTATTTCCATCTTGTTTAGTCAATGGAAGGTTTTTCTCTCATCCTTCAATGATAATCGAAATTTTTGCTTGGTATAGTAACCTGGGTTTGGCATCTATTGTCTCTTTAACCTGGGCATGCTTGACTTCCAGGTTCTTCCTTGCTTTCATAGTTTGCAGCTGAGAGAGTCCAAGTTGTATTTCTGATGAGTTTCCCCTTATAAGTCACTTGTTTTTTTCTCTTGTGCTTTAGGATTTTGGTCTTTGTTTTGGGTATCCTAGCATTTTACTATGATGTGGCATGGAGAAGTTTCTTTCTGAGCTTGTCTGTTTGGAGTTCTATGTGCGTCTTGTATGTGTATTGGTTTGTCTTTTTTATTTGGGGAAATTTTCATCTAGTATTCGTGTTTGAAAGATCTGATCAATACCATTCTCTTTGGATTCTCTCCTTCATCTATTTTTATGATGCAGAGGTTTTTGAACTTTCTTTTTTTAAATTTTTATTTGCTAGTTTTCAGCTACTATTTTTTTAATTTTTCATTTTTTATTAAGGCTTTGTGTATTTCACTACATCATTTTTCCAATTCAGTCGCGGAAATTTCCCTTTTCCTTCACCCCCCCCCACCCCAATCCCAGATCATGCATTCTGCCATAACTTCCTGCATCTTTCTTTCTTTTCCTCCTGTTTTTTTTTTCATTTTTAACAATAAGTGATAATTTAGATGAGTGCAAGCATCCTTCATGTTAAAACAAATTGGGCAAGCATTGTGCCCAAACCCACACAGCTCAGGGGTCCCCCACCATCCAGCCGGGGTGGGGGGCTTGATGTTGATCAAATGAGTGTTTCAGGCTGTATTGTTTGTAGCGTCACCATTCACCCCAATCGCAGTCCCTTATTAGATTCTAGCCATGCCCCACTTCTGGCAGATCGTTCCCTGGCCTTAGAAAATGGCACACAGGTGGATTCATTGTGTCCCAGAGTTCCCAGTTGTTCCACTTCTGTGGGATTTTTAAAACTTTTCATAATTTTTACTTGAGGTTTTTAGGTGTTCTGTGGTTGCTCCAGGTCTGATATTCGTTGTTATGCTTCCTCCCAGGTCATGCTTAGGCTTTTTCCTTTCCGTTCCTCTTGATTGGATGAGTGTTTGATTTCCTTTTCATTTCTCTTCTTGAGTTTGAGTATTTCCACTTCCTTTTGGAGCTTTCCTGCAATCTCTTCCTGTAGCTCTTTGCTTCGCTGGTTGTTTCCTTATCCTTAGCTTTTTCAACATGGGAGCTTTTCAGTGTTCACTTCCTTCTTTAGTCTTCGTTTCATTCTTTTCTAATTCTTTGATTTGCTCTTTGTAATCTCAACTTCTTTAAGTATGTTTCAAATTGTGTTTCTGAGATTTAGTGTCCTGGGTCATCTCCAAGGGGATTCCACTGTAGGAATCTTCCAAAGGCTTGGTAGAGCTTTGTGTGGGATTATCCATCACCTTTCACATATTCTCTTCTTCGTGTTCCTGACATATGGGCGGCTCCTTGCCTTAATTCCAAGTGAGTCCAAATGCCGCTTCATCACGGTGTTGAAGGCTTGCTTTGCTTGCTCCTTCAGATGCCCTTCGTAATCCCAGTTGGGTGGGGGATGGAGGGAGTGCTCTTTAGCAGGCGCCCAGGGTGCCTGTGCTTCAGTAGGTAGTGGGAAGATCTCCAAGATACTATACGTCTACTCAGTACCTCAGGGAAAATTCTCCAAAATAGAACATAATGGGGACATAGAACAAACCTAAAATAAATAATTGAAATAATTCCATGCATTCTATCAGACCACAGTGCAATAAAGCTTGATATCAACATCAGATGAGCCCTACTGTCTACAAGAACTCAGGGAGACTAAACAACACCTTCCTGAATAATGAATGTGTCAAAGGAGAAATAAATAAGAATAAAAGTTTATGTAGAGTAATAAGAAAAGAAAGAAATAAAGGGTACTAATTGAAAAAGAAAGTCATCTATCCCTATTTGTTGATGATATGATTTTACTTAAGGGATGCGAAAAAAACTCAAACAGAAACTTCCTAGGAAAGATGATTAACATATAGTGTCTTCAAGCCTAAAATACTAAAAGTAGGTATGTAATTGAAGCTATTATAAATTTTTATTGATTGTTCTATAATAAGGATTATTGTAGATATAGTAGTGGTGCGTGTGTTCTTTAAATCACACCTTGTTTTGTTTAGTTTTCAATATGTTCTTTGTGATTGTCCAATTGACTTTACATTAAATAAACACTGGTGCCTGATTATATTTGTCTCAGAGAAACAGAGTCAATGGGATATGTAGACATATATAAAGGATATTCATTATAGGCATTGGCTCACCAAACTGTGGAAGCCAAGAAGCCTTATAATCTATTATCTGCAAAGTGGGGAATCAGGAACAGTGATGATATAATTCAGTCCAAAGGCCTGAGAACTGAGGGAAGATGGAGAAGGCAAGTAGGGGAGCTTCTGGTGTAAGTCCTAGAGTCAGAATGCTAAAGCACTAGGAGTTCTGATATTTAAGGATAGGAGATGTAGGTTGTCCCAGCTAAAGTTAATTGTAATGGGGGTTGGATGTGGAGGAAGGACAAAGGGAGGGAGGGGAGCTCAGATTTCTTACACCTTTTGGTCTACTCAGGCTCTCAACCCATTCATGCTGGGGAGGATGGATCTTCTTTCCTTAGTGTCTAATTCCATGAAGGGTGCTATAGCAGTGCCATGAACTGGTTTGTTATAAAGAATAGAAACTCATTTCTCATAGGTGTAGAAGCTAAGAGGAAGTCTGACAAGTAGATTTAGAGTTTGGTGAGGGTATATGGCCTGGTTCTTAGAATGGCACCTTCTTATAATGTCTCACATGAAAGAAGAGAATGAATAAGTTCCTTTGGGCACAATTTATGAGGACAGAAAATCTCATTCATGAGAGTTCTGTCTTCGTGATATAGACATGACCCAAAGGCCCTGCCTTCTAAGTCTATTACTTTGAGGATTAGGATTTCAGCATGAATTTGGGATCTGTGTGGAAAAACAAAACAAACTCAGACTGTACTCCTCAAAATATGAATCAAATAGAAATGACTTCTGGATTAAACAGGTACCTGAAAAACAGTGTTTAGGTAGTCATCTAGGAATTCCTAAACTCAGTGACCTTGACAAATAAAATGAGTTATTACACTGGACTTTTCAGTTAAAATTAGGTATTAATGTTTGAGTCATATTTCTGTCCCTGTTTAAAGATGACCATGTACTGTTTTAAATAAAACTTGTAATTAATGGAAATACTGCCCTGAAAGGAAGGTGCATTTCCAAGTTGCATACATTTCTTTTTTTTTTTTTTTTAGTTTTTTTTTTTAAATTTTATTTATTTCCGTATGTGTATGAATGTATTGTCTGCATGCAAGTCTGTGCACCCGTGACGTGCAACGCCGCGGAGGTCAGAAGAGGGTGTCGGACTCCCCTGGAACTGGAGTTCTCCTGGAATTGGAGTTTCAGACGGCTCTCCGCTGCCATGTGGGTGCTGGGGATCGAACCCGGGTCCTCTGCAAGAGCAGTCGGCGCTCTTAATCGCTAGGCCATCTCTCCAGCCCCGCATACACTTCTTATATGCTCCACTAGAATATTTCCTTATGTAAGAAAAAGAGGGGCTTATGCTAATTGAAATTTATCCTAGATTGTTTTGTAGTTGGCATCTGTAGCACTACTGGTAGATGGAAAAGTATTCCCATATTTTGTAAGACAGAGTGACTCTGGACTGCTTTTTTCCTCTGAAGTAGTCTTTTAACACTACTGACAATTTTCTCCTGTATTCATTCTTCTATATAGTATGTATGAGGAAAGAAGGGATAGAAAGGTAGGGAGTGGTGAGATCCAACAATGCTGACATGCATGAGAGCTGAGTCCTGTTTTAATTCACATTCAAGCCTGAGAGTTGCCTGAGCATCAGAGTTGCTCTCACCTTCTCGGGAAATTACTTTCAACACCATTTTACAATTGACTCTATTATATGAGCTTATGATTAATGAGGGTGACATTTTTCCTGATTGTTGTGCTCTTTAAGAAGATATTTTCAAAGAAGAGCTAGCATTTATAGGCTCTAGCTGGAGATGGCATTCTTCAAGGAAGATGTACCGTTTGGCTGTCTCACTAACCACAGTCTCCTGTACAGGTTCCCATCCTGATGCTTGTCAGACTCACAAGGAGAGTTATATTGTTTTCAAAAAACGAAATCTGTCAGTTTCTGAGATGTGAATTGTATGATTGAATTTCTATTCTTTAAAAGCTTCATTGAAGATGCCAGCACTTCATCCTAAAGTTCATTGTTTGAAAAATTCAAGCCAGGTGTTTTTGTTGCAGAAATTCAAAGCCTTCCATGAAGACCTCAGTTGGTAACTCAGGACATGAATATCTAAAAGCAGACATGGCTCACATACCACAAAATTACTCTGAGGTTCTCAAAAGTGGAAGGGACTAAATAGTTGCTTTAGTATTTTTCAATATTTTATTATTATTTTGTTTATCTTTGCCCAATAATGACGTTTTAGGAACAGTTTTAATGAATAGATATCATGGGTTGTAATTATAATAGAATGTGTTTTTATATGTGTTATTGCTTGTTGTATAGTCAAAGTAATGTTTACAATTGCACTTACATTGTTAAGCCTTTTCCTATATATTATGGCATTATGGGAAATAGATGTTTATTCTTTAATGTTATGACTATTTTGTTATCAATCTGAGATTACAATAATAGAATTAACCACCCTTAATATTTTAAATCCTTTTCCACTCCAGATCTGCATGCTCATCCAGACTTGGTGGGCTGTGTTCCCTTTGCCTTCTTGGCTCTCTCCCAGGTCATCTTGGGTCTCTGGGATCCTTCCTTGTTCTAGACTTTCAGTTATAAGATTCCCAGCACCCTGCTGTCTCTCAGCTCTGTACATCCCAGACCTGTGAGCATCCCACAGCCTGACTTATGAGCCAACTTTTACATCTAGCGACTGCACAGCCCACTTTGCTGTTCCAGAACCCTGATGAGTCAATCCTAGAACTTCAAATTAAAAGTTGTACCTATGATTAGCATAACTGAGACCACTTCTTACGCACTATTTGCACATCAACATAAGTCAGCCCTTGAACTGAACACCAATTACTACTTAGCTGGGCTATAATCTGACAAGTTGGGGAAACAGCAAACTAAGATACCACCCAACAAAGATGAGAACACATATCAATCCATATCAAGAAACACCACCACCAACACAAGTCCAGATGTTTAGGTTCCATGGAAAAAACACATTAGAACATGGATAAACAAGATAATATATCTATTACAGAAAATAACACTTCCGGGGCTGGAGAGATAGCCTAGCGGTTAAGAGCACTGACTGCTCTTGCAGAGGACCCGGGTTTGATCCCCAGCACCCACATGGCAGCTGAGAACCGTCTGTAACTCTAATTCCAGGAGAACTCCAGTTCCAGGGGAATCCGAGACCCTCTTCTGACCTCCGCGGCATTGCACGACACGGGTGCACAAACCTGCATGCAGACAGTACATACATACACATACAAAAAATAAAAATAAAAAAAAGAAAATAACACTTCCATTGAAATATTTCTTGAGTATGACAACCTCGTATATGCACCAGACAGTGTTTTCAAAATAGCAGTTATAAATATGTTCAACAGACTCAAAGAGAATATGAATAAAAAGTGAATGAAAAATGTGAAAACACAGAGTTGAATGAAATAACTAAAGCAAGTCAAAACATGAAATTATAATTCAATACGGAGATAGAATCTCTGAAGAAAAGCCAAACTGAAATAAAACTTGAACTAAAAACCCAGGATCTTAAATAAAAAGATTAGAGGAAAGAAGAAAAAAAAAGGAAGTGGAAGAAATGGAATAGAGAATATCAGATCTTAAAGACAAGCTTGGGGAAATGGATCATTCAATCAAAGAAAATATCAAGTCTAAAATAACCAAGGAATAGAATATATAAGGTTTCTGTAACACTGTAAAAAGACCAAACCTATGAATCACAGATAAAACCTATAAATCATAGGCATAGAAGACAGAGAAGAAAGATAGGTTAAAGGCACAGAAAATATAGTTTTTTGTCTTTTAGAGACAGGGTATGCTTGCAGCCCCAGCTGGCCTGAACTCACTATGTAGACCAGACTGACCTCAATCTCACAGAGATACACCTGCCTCTCTTTCCCAAGTTCTGGATTTAAAGGCACAATTTGTAATTGTGGTATATGTATGGAGGGTATGTATTCATATATTAGAATAATATAAAATGAAAGGGAAAATGGGAACTCCTAAACATATTTTGGAATTAGCATACAGTTTATTTTCAAAGGCCATAATTTTGGTGTCTATGTGATGTATATATAGGCATATTTTGCAGCAATACAAATGGGAGGGAACAACAATGACAAAAGGACTGGATCAAAGAACTGACTGAAAGAGTTAACCTCTGATCAAACGATAAACCTCTGCAGAGAAAAACTTTCAAAAGACTGAGAAAAAGATGCAAGAAATGTATGGCAGAATGTGTGAACTGGGGTGGGGTTGGGGACACGGAAAAGGGAGTTATTCTAAATCGGACTGAGAACAAGCTTTCTGGACATGAAAAAAAATCTTAGAATCACCTTTGGATTCTAGTGTAGCAATTGTCCTCTTATAAGAGAGGTCTGAGGCTTCCAATAATTCACAATAGGATAACAGCAGACAATGTGAACAATACACACACACCACATACACACATGAACATGCATTACACACATTGTTAAGTTCAAATACTTTATAAAATATAAACCACAAAGAAGGTGGAGACATAGCAACCCCTTAACGGGAGCAGGACGTAGATAGGTTGGAAAGGGAGAAGCAGCCCATAGACTCTGAGGTGGAAACAGAGTGATGCTGCTTGTATATGAAAAGTGGGTCACCAACAGTCCTTCTCTTCCCACTGCTTGTCATCTGCTTGATTTATCCAGACAGGTGGAAAAGGAAGAAAACTTCCATCGTAGCCAGAGAAAGGCTTTTGTTGACCCAGATTACAGTGGCTCTTGCAGATGAAGAAATTAATAAAATCACACCACAGGAGACTGGAGGAGCGAGCTAATCAAAAGGCAGTGAGAATGGCATGCCACTTGAAAAGTTTAGTGAACAGTAAGAGAGCAGAATGCTTGTGTCAAGCAATGATTTCATTATTGAAGAAGAAATGCTTTCTAGTCTGAAAGTCCCATAAATATCTACATAGTAAAAACTGAAAAACAGGGAGTTGAATAATCAATTAAAATTCAAAAAAATTATAACTAAAATGACAAGTTACAAGTTTAGAATGCAAGGTGTCATAGCTTAAAGGTGGCATGAAAAAAAAGAGAATAAAGATTTTTTTCAGAAGAGAAGATTATTCGTATAAGATTAAGCATTCTTTGTGACCAATACGACCCATGTCAGTGCCGCTCAGGTTCCTGAATGTGATCAGGGCCATTGCTTTCTTTGTCTGCTCTCCCATTCATACCTTATTTTGAAAGGTTTTCCTTTCAGCTCCATTGCATTATTATTAATATAATTATTCCCATTAATTACAATAATAAAAATCAATTGCCAGTCAGTGCTTTTTCATAAGCAATGAAAAATACGTAAGAAATGTTACTCATTCACTATGGTATTCATCGCCCTAAAAACAAAGAAAATCAAACTGCAGTGAGCTTGTGCATTATGATTTTCCATAAAGTAGACATCTTTAAATACATGTAGATTGGTGTGTGTTATGGATGTACATGGTGTATGTGTGTGAGCAATATATGCATGGCAACATGTGGAGGTTCAAATGACAACTTGCGGATTTCCGTTCTCTCCTTCAGACCAGAGGGGGCCAGGGATTGAACTAAGGACATCAGACTTGCAAAGACCTTTACTCACAGAGCATCTTGCCAACCCAGAAAGTACAACTCTTAGTAAACTTTTAAAAGTTACTGCTCAAAATACCCACTACATTATTTTTTTCTCACCAGTGACACTATAGACATTGCAGACAACTCTTTGTTTGAGGGGGCTTAGAACTTTTGGAAGCATCTTGTGCCTGTGCCTCTGTATAAATACATAGCTCTTCCCTAATTCTCATAATCAAAAATAAAGCCAGACATTAGCAAATATTTCTTTGAAGAAGAAAAACAGACCTGAGTAATGATATAGCCAAAGCACGGGGCAATGGTGAAATCTGATCAATCAGTCACAAAAGAAATAACAATAGAACCAAATATGGATTAAAAAGGAACAGAAGAGCACAGGAAGACAAACTGGTCCATCTCCTTTCCCAGGAAGCCAGTAACTACGTGTGAAGTTTCAAACGGCGTTGCATCCTGCTGGTATCTGGACAGGAGTTAATTCTACATAGCATCAAATGATGTAATTTCAAAGTAAGATTCCATGCACAGGAAATTGGCAAGGATGCTTCTTTAGGGTC
Source organism: Rhizomys pruinosus (assembly GCA_009823505.1). NCBI lineage: Eukaryota > Metazoa > Chordata > Mammalia > Rodentia > Spalacidae > Rhizomys > Rhizomys pruinosus. The sequence goes on from VZQC01011588.1 coordinate 71,027, forward strand.
ATGCAAGCTGATGATTAAGTCAGGAAAAAGAAAGCAGTTGTGTATAAAGGTAGGAGGCATGCATTATCAATTCAGACTGTTTCTAATTTGGTTTAAAATGCTACTTGTCACAGTCTGGGAAAGGTAAAGGACTGATAAGAGTTTACAGGCTTCTCAGGTTCTTAGGGAAAAAAAACTTTAAATGTACCCCAAATTGCTGTTTAACTGTTAGCAAAAGGCCCGCTGTAGTCAATGGTGGGATTGGGATTTTCTTTCTTCTATTTTCTTTCGTGAATCTGGAGTCTGAATTTTGACTAAAACCATATCCTCACTAGTTTTCTATAAAACCAGACATTTATTTAACAATTTTATGCAGAGTTATACTATGATAGTAACAGGTCAACTTAATTTACAGTGGTCATCAAGCCAAATTTGTATTCATTTTTTTCCTTGTTTGCTTATGGAGTGATAAAGGGTTGTTTTAAGAAAAGCTGATGGATTGAAACTGATTTCAAAGTTTACTCATAAACATTTTTAGTTGAATAAATCACCAGAGGGTGTGGCCCCCACTGGGTTTGCACATACAGTAAATGAAGGTCTGGCTTCAGCAACACATTAGCCGGACAGAGTAACTGGGAGCATCTCAGGCTGCTTGAAAAGATGGTCACTTTTTTAAATGTACTAAGACGAATGAACTTAAAGCTCTGATCTGATAGTTTCCATAAGCGGGAAAGAAAGGAAAACAAAGAAGAAATGGTTAGTTTTTCTCTAAAGGATCCCCTCCCTCCAACACGCATGTACGACAAGAAGAATTGTTTTTTTTTTTTTTTTTTTTTTTTTTTTTTTTAAGACAGGGTCTCCCTTTAGTCCCAGCTGGCCCGGAGCTCCTGAAGTAGACCAGGCTGGCCGGAACTCAGAGAGAATCGCCTGCTTCTGCTTCCCTGGTGCTGGGATTAAGGCACATGCACCATCATGCCTGACACTAAAGACGGGTCTTAACTAACTGCCATGTGGGTGCGAGAAACGAACCTGGGTCCTCTGCAAGAGCAGTCAGTACTCTTAACTGCTGAGCCATCTCTCTCTCTTCCTCCCGCCCTGAGCGTCCTTCTTTAATCTCTCTCCAAACCTAGTTTTGAGATAGGCTCTCCCACCGAACCTGAGGTTTGCCAACATCACTAAACTGGATGGCCAGCAATTCTTAGGCACTTTCCTCCTCTGCCTCCCCTGAGCTGGGATTCACTTCTAGGCAATGAGATCATATATGTAAATCAACTTTGTGGTTTTGTTTAGGTTTGAGAGAATAAATATTTGTTATGTTTCCTATTTCCCAATTTTTCTTGGATATAGATATTGCTGGATATATTAATTAGAAAGATAAGGACTTTATGTTTTATTTAGAGCTAAAAATTTCATTTAGAGTCACAGTGGAAAATGAACTACTTTTGAAATTTTAGCAATTGTGAATCTGAAGTAGGAGGATTACCATGAATTGAGGTCACTTGAAACTAATACAGTGAGTTATAGGCGAGCTTGGGCTACAGAGAGATCCCGGGTCCACCTCAGAATATTTAAGACTGGAAAATAGTAATCTTAATCTCAGTGTGAGAAAGTTCTATTTTTAAATATATTTTTTTATATCATACTAGATAAAGAGAACGAGAGTCAAATATTACTTCTTTCTAATACACGTGTTCTCCTCCACAGCAAAAAACAACTAAAATTGATAAAACCAGACTACTACATGATTTTTGCAATATTAGTCAAGAATAAAGTCTGAAATAATTAACAGCAACTCTTTCTTCTTTTTGCTGCATTATAGAGTTCTGTAATGTAACTGTTCTTTCTTTGGCAATACAGACTCAAAGGACAGTTAGTAGTCATTACAAATACACAAACTTAATTTTTGCATTTACAACACCTACACCTTTTTAAAAAGAAATACTATATTGCATGGTGGATGAGTGGATTGCCTGCATGGATGGAAGGTGCACCCATGTTGTATAAATGGCCTGGTGTAGGTCAGAAGAGGGTGTTGGATTTTCCTCCTTGAACTGTAGTTAAGGATGATTGTTAGCCACCATGTAAGGTGCTGGGAAGGGAACCTGGGACCTCTGCAAGAGAGGCCATTGCTCTTAACCAACCACTGGGATATCTCTCCAGTCCAATGCATATATACCTTTTATAATGTCTAATCTTTCTACTGTATGACCTTGTTTATACTTTGATACATTTGTATTTATCTTACATATGTTTTAGCATGATCATCATCAATAAAACACAATATGAAGGTGACAACAAAGACCATATCTGCAAAATAGCATTTATTTGTTATTATTCTGTCTAGAGAAAGCTCCCTGCCTTTTCTTGTTTGCATACAACCCTCTGTGGAGAGCTTAATGAGAACTTAGGGGAGAAGTTACCTGTGGATTTTGGAATTATGGATTCTTTTTTTGGCATGTAAGGATTTTGCATAAGGGAACTAAGAATTTGGTTCAAAGGCCAGAAACATGAAGACCAGAGCTTGCCCATGCCAGGACTGAAGCACCTCAGCTTGTCGGGGGGCTTATGTTCACCACCCGATGGAAGTATAATGCTCCCCCTTGATTTTAAAGAGAATGCTAAGTTTGAATAAAGATGAAAAACTATTAATCACAGGCAAAGGGCAAAAGGCCTGAAATTAAAGGTGTCCTTGTTAACAAAAGTGGCTTTTGTCTGAGTATTTTTCCTTCTGCTAGGAAAACCAAGTTTAATTGGCACATAACTGATAATCTTTCCGTATATAAAACAAATGGGTAAAAATAAAAATTAGAGAAAAATCTGTTACTAAGAAGAAATTTAAAGCAGTTTACAAGGAAGAAGCAAATCAGTGAACAATTCTGAATTTTGTTTATATTGGTGAGTATTAGAAACTTATACCAAACTGATTAGTTGAACATTTAAAAGATACAAATGGCTGGCTTCAGACTTACTGTGTAGCTGATGATGGCTTTGAATTTCTGATCTTTTCCTGTCTTATGCCTCCCAAGTACTACTAGGATTATAGACCCTGACCACCTGCCTGGCTGTGCAAGCACATTTCTTCTACGAAAAAGAATGACCTATCGCCTCTCTATCTCTCTCTAACAGGTTTCAGAGATCTGATGTTCTGAGTATACTGCTCTAATCTACAATGACGGTGTGACACCTGATTAAGGAAGAGGCTTCCAGCCTATTGTCAGGCCATCCTTGCTGTTTCACCACATTGATTAGGAAAATGTGCTAACTCACAAAAGGAAGCTTTATTCATTTGAAGACCTTTTTCCAAATATGATTAATTCATTTTAAGCTTTTAAATGCGATTTTGAATTGTCATTCCATTTTTAAATATAAAGGTTCTTGAATTTTATTCTTGTCAAGTCATGTTTTGATGAAAGGTCAATGCGAAGTGGTCCTAGCATTATGTCCCCTTGCTTCAGAATTGCATGTTATCATGAAGTTCAGGAAACAACCAATTATTCAAATGATGATTTAGAAAATGCTAACTGTGTAAACAAGCATGATGAGGCTAAGGACCTATAAGGAGCCTACAGAACATGGTGTGCAAACCTGCATTTAGGTACTAGAAATAGCAACATGGAAAGAAGTGCTCAGCTCAAGGTTGATCACCTTCCTTGGAAAACCATATTATTTCTATTAAATCATGATATGTTATCTTTACTTCTATTTTACATAAACAAGCTTATATATGTTTATATACATTCTTAATCTTAGCATAGTAATTTTCTATGCTTTAAAAATATTATTTTTTAATTTAATGTGTAAGAGTGTATTGCCTGGATGTGGTAAGTGCACCCATGTTTGTGCAACCGCCTGTGGAGGGTGAGAAGAGGGGCATCCAGGTCCCCCCTCTGGAACGATAGTCACAGATTGTTATTAGCTGCCATTTGGATGCCATGATCAATCCCAAGGTCCTCTGCAAGAGTAAGTCAGTGCTCTTAAGTGCGGAACCCGCGCCATCTCCCTCCCTTCCCTAGCGGCTCTCTATGCTTTTGATTTGCTGTACTTTCTCTTAGTTACTTAATGAGCTCATTTGTGTTTCCTGGACTGATGTATAAACATCCAACAATAATAAACTGAAATAGAGATGGACTATTTGAAGAATGGCTAAAATTTGATATCATTGAGTTGATTATTGTGGGCCACATGAACTATGCTTTATTCTCTGCCTCCAAGCCAATGTCATTAGACGGTCCTACTTTCTTCCCATAATAATAAGTGAATAGGACATAACAATATTGCTGTGAGAGAAGAAGCATTACTTTAAGGTCCATTGAAGCCCCTCAATATTTTTTTTTTTTAATCTAGAGCTGGGGGGAAGTTTAGTTGTCATGGAACAAAAATATAAACCATCTTCTTTCTTCTGATGTGTATAATAAAAATAGCTGTACAATATTCTACTTTATATGCAGAGCTGCTTCAGAAACCAGCAAAGAAAATGTTCTGGTTTCAACAGGAAATGTCCCTCATGGACTCATGCATTTGAACACGTGGACACAGGTGGGGATGCTGTTTTGGCATATTGTGAAACACTTGAGAGGTAGAATTTTAGCTTGATGAATTGGGTTACTAGGTAGGAGGGAGAGAGGTGTAGTAGGCCATGAGTTTTATAGATTGGCCCTGTCTCTGGCCCATTATGCTTCCTAATCCTAGATGTGATAAAGCAGGCTCACAGTCTTGCCTTGTCGGCTTTAAGGCTTTTCTGCCACAATTCCTTCCTTGCCATGATGAACTCAACTTTCAAACCTATGAGGCAAAAATAAACCCTTCTTTTCCCTTATTGTCACCTGTTATCAATATTTGGTCATAGTGATCAGAAAAGTAAACTAACAGAAAATTGGCCATAAAGGAGTGTTGGATTATTACTGAGAAACCTAACCGGTGGTTCTTAGACCTTTGCAGCTAGTTTGGGAGAGTGCTGTAGAAAGTTTTAGAGATGTGGACTACCAAAGACCTAGAATATTGCAAGCAGAACTTAATGGGCCATTTGCCATTCTAGTCAGCTCGCTGAAGACCAGCATGCTGAGACATATGTGGGCAGTGGAAGCCTGGTTCATCAGGGAGACAAGGACTCCATTATAAGCTGGGCTAGAGGTCATTCGTGTCTGCATTCTTTCTGTGTCCTGACAACATGAGTGAAGCTGAATTATGGTCATGGATTAAGTTGTTTGGCTGAAGCAATTTCAAGTTGTGCTATGATGATTTCTTACTGTGGTTAGTGAGGTTTATAGTTCAGAATTCAAAGAAGAAAGATGATAATGTAAAGTTTAATTAGGAAAGGTGTAAGAATGAGCTTAAAGTTGTGGCCAAAGACAAGGCAGGTTTGGACAAAGCACGTGTAATTGTTAAAAAGATTAGCAACCCTAATGAGAAATAGGAAGTTTGCACACACAGGGAGAGTAGGAAAGTGCAGGAAAATAAATGGAAAATTGTATTGAGAAGTCTACAGTATAAAAGTGCAAAGAGTGCCTGAACAAGCATCCTGCTAAAGCAGAGATATGTAGGTAAGTATTCTCCTTTTTTTCAGGTACTAAGAAACAAGAGACTATCATAGATGTGGTGGTAGTGGTGGTAAAGTACTGGTTACATTCGAACCAAACAGAAGAACTTGAGATTGTCCACGTGGTGCTAGAGAAGTCATGCAAAATGCAAGAATTATAGAGTCATAGAGACTTGTGTTGAAATTCCCAAAAGCTTCCACTTCGGCTTGAAACAGTAAACTCTGCATTGAGAATTTTGAGATAGACTGAAGAAAAAGATGAAAACGTTTTTGGGCAAGATGCATGAGCTCTGATGGGGTGGGGGGGCAAGGAATGGGGATGGGTCTAGACTTGATTGGAATTTTATATGAAATGTACAAGAGCAATAAAAATTGGCAAAAAAGAAACCATGGGGAAAAAAGATACTTCTTGTCAGTAATTTTGATTGAGCAATGAGAAAAGCAATTAATACAGAAAACATATAGTAGGTAAAATGAAAAACATGTCTGATAAAAAGGAGAACTCATGAAAATTATTTTAGATAAATATTTAGTTGTATCTGTCTGCTTCACTTAGCTAGTCTATTTGCCTGTTTGAATGATGCTTGACCATATGATGTCCCCAAGAATTGACAGGAAACTCAGCTATTTTTCCTTTCTTAATTTTTTTTAAAATTTATTTTTTTTTTTTTTTTTTTTTTTTTTTTTTTTATTTTATGTGTATGTGTGTCATGCAATGCTTTTGGAGGTTAGAAGAGGGTGCCGGATTCCGCATCGAGGGAGTTAAAAGACAGTGGAGATCGGCTGGAGAGGTGGCCTACGGTTAAGAGCACCGACGCTCTTGCAGAGGACCGCGGGGTTCGATCCCCAGCACCCACATGGCGGCTAAGAACAAGTCTGTTAACTCCAAATTCGCAGAGAACCCAGTTCCAGGGGAAAATCCGAGACCCTCTTTGACCTCAGCGGCATTGCACAAACGGGTGCACAGACCTGCGCGACAGTACGTTCATACACTACAAAAATAAAAAAAATAAAAAAAAAAAAAGACGTGGGAGATCAAACACAGGCGCCCCCCCTCTGAAGAGCAGTCGGCGCTCTACCACTAGGCCATCTCTCCAGCCCCCAAGTTTTTTTTTTATTTTATTTTTTCATTAGAAAAAAATAATAATTTCCTTAAATAAGAACTTTACTGTAAATTGACTAGGTCAAAAGGTAAGAAGTAGTTGGATGTCATTGTTTCCTTACATCACATCAGATAATAAAATCCCATCACATTATCTCCCTTTCCTATCCCTGCATCTAGAGAGGTCTTCTTTGGCTTTTTATTTTTAAAATTTGGTTACTTAAAGATTTTTTGAATGTCTTTTTTCTAAAAAATATTAGTCGAGTGCCTACATGTGCCTCAGCTGTAAGCTGGTATTTAGGCAATTCTAATATCACTTCCTATGAAAGTCAGATTCTACTATTTAGTTATGCAGCACGAAACAATTACTCCTTATTCAGATACATTAATTGTATGTGTGCATAGGTCTTGATTTATTTATGAAAAATTTAGGAAGTACATAATGCATGCTGGAAATTCTGCATGCTTTGGAGACCTTATAAACAGAAAGCATTGACAAGCTGTTCTCCAAAGCTAACTATGACCTGTCACCTGTTTTCATAGTAAAACATTTTAGAATATAGTATTTGCCTATTTCTCTGGCTATAATGACCCTACAACATCTGGCTTAGAAGTAGTTGGGGCTGGAGAGATGGCCTAAAGCGGTTAAAAGCCACGGACTCTCTTGCAAAGGACCTGGGTTCCTAATCCCCAGCCCCACATGGTGGTGGAAAACCGTCTTTAACTCCAGTTCCAGGGAATTGACGCCTCTTCTGACCTCCGCGGCACTGCACGACACGGTGCACAGAACCTCGGCATGCAGCAGTACAGTCAACACATACGAAAATAATAAAAATTAAAAAAAAAGAAGCAGTTAGAAAATATAGTGTCTTCAAGCCTAAAATACTAAAAGTAGGTATGTAATTGAAGCTATTAAAATTTGTTTATTGATTGTTCTATAATAAGGATTATTGTAGATATAGTAGTGGTGCGTGTGTTCTTTAAAAATCAACACATTGTTTTGTTTTAAGTTTTTCAATATGTCCTTTGGTGATGTGGCCAATTGACTTTACAGTAATAAACACGGGTGCCTGATTAGAAGTGTGTCGCAGAGAAACAAGCAATAATGATAGGATGTAACAATATATAAGGATAGTTCATTATAGGCCATTGCTCAACCAAACTGTGGAAGCCAGAAGCCCTTAGAATCTATGATCTGAAAAGTGGGGAATCAGGAACAGTGATGATATAATTCAGTCCAAAGGCCTGAGAACTGAGGGAAGATGGAGAAGGCAAGTAGGGGAGCTTCTGGTGTAAGTCCTAGAGTCAGAATGCTAAAGCACTAGGAGTTCTGATATTTAAGGATAGGAGATGTAGGTTGTCCCAGCTAAAGTTAATTGTAATGGGGGTTGGATGTGGAGGAAGGACAAAGGGAGGGAGGGGAGCTCAGATTTCTTACACCTTTTGGTCTACTCAGGCTGTCAACCCATTCATGCTGGGGAGGATGGATCTTCTTTCCTTAGTGTCTAATTCCATGAAGGGTGCTATAGCAGTGCCATGAACTGGTTTGTTATAAAGAATAGAAACTCATTTCTCATAGGTGTAGAAGCTAAGAGGAAGTCTGACAAGTAGATTTAGAGTTTGGTGAGGGTATATGGCCTGGTTCTTAGAATGGCACCTTCTTATAATGTCTCACATGAAAGAAGAGAATGAATAAGTTCCTTTGGGCACAATTTATGAGGACAGAAAATCTCATTCATGAGAGTTCTGTCTTCGTGATATAGACATGACCCAAAGGCCCTGCTCTAATTCCTATTCTTTGGAGGATTAAGGATTGCAGCAAATGAATTTGGGATCTGTTGGAAAAACAAAAAAACCAGACGTACTCCTCAAAATATTATCAAATAGAAATGACTTCTGGATTAAACAGGTACCTGAAAAACAGTGTTTAGGTAGTCATCTAGGAATTCCTAAACTCAGTGACCTTGACAAATAAAATGAGTTATTACACTGGACTTTTCAGTTAAAATTAGGTATTAATGTTTGAGTCATATTTCTGTCCCTGTTTAAAGATGACCATGTACTGTTTTAAATAAAACTTGTAATTAATGGAAATACTGCCCTGAAAGGAAGGTGCATTTCCAAGTTCATACATTGCTTTTTTCTTTTTTTTTTTTTTTGTTTTTTGTCTTTTTTAAAATTTAATTATTAGTCCTAGTTTTCTATGTGTATGAATGGTAATTGGTCTGCATTCAGTCCTGTGGCACCCGTGCGTGCAACGTCCGCGGAGGTCAGGACAAGAGGGTGTCAGACTGCCCTTGGAACTGGAGTTTCTCCTGGAATGGAGTTTCAGAGGTCTCCCGCACATGGGGTGCGTATGGGATCGAACCCGCGGCCCTGCAAGAGCAAGTGGGCACTCTTAATCGCTAGGCAATGTCTCTCCAGCCCCGCATACACTTCTTATATGCTCCACTAGAATATTTCCTTATGTAAGAAAAAGATTGGCTTATGCTCTAGGAACTTATCCTAATTGTGGTTTGTGTTGGCATCTGTAGCACTTAAACTGGTAGATTGGAAAAGTATTCTCCATATTTTGTAAGCCAGAGAGTTACTCTGACTAGCTTTTTTCCTCATGAAGTAGTCTTTTTAACACGACTGAGGACATTTTCTATTTTCCTTCTCCTGTTTCAGTCTCTATATAGTATGTATGAGGAAAGAAGGGATAGAAAGGTAGGGAGTGGTGAGATCCAACAATGCTGACATGCATGAGAGCCGAGTCCTGTTTTAATTCACATTCAAGCCTGAGAGTTGCCTGAGCATCAGAGTTGCTCTCACCTTCTCGGGAAATTACTTTCAACATCATTTTACAATTGACTCTATTATATGAGCTTATGATTAATGAGGGTGACATTTTTCCTGATTGTTGTGCTCTTTAAGAAGATATTTTCAAAGAAGAGCTAGCATTTATAGGCTCTAGATGGAGATGGCATTCTTCATACAAGAGTTTCAGTAGAATGGACATTTTAACAATGTTAATTTTCCCAATCCATGAGCATAAAATATTTTTAAAAGGGGGAAAAGAAATGCAGCTTAGTGGTAGAGTGCTTAATTAGTGTGCTCTAGATTCAGTCCCCAGTAATGCCACAAAACCAAACCAGACCAATCACCACCTCTGCATCAGCAAAAACAAATCCAAAAGCTATGTAGTCAGCCAGTGCTCCTAATTCAATATCTAGCAGGACGGTGGTAGGCATCTGAGATAAGAAAGGAGGTAGCTGCCTTGTTGACCTAGTGCATTCATTTACAATGTTTATTCCAGGTAGGATGTACCCTAACTAAATTGATTTCCTCAATAACTGGTCAGAGTGCTCAGGACTCAAGTTCTTCTCAGTCAGATATTTTGTTCCTGAGAGAGTGGCTACTTGGTTAAAAATGGGGAAAGATGGGGCTGGAGAGATGGCTCAGCAGTTAAGAGCACTGGATGCTCTTGCCAGAAGACCCAGGTTGGATTTTCAGCACCTACACAGAAGCTAACATTCATCTATAACTGCAGTTCCAACATGCTCTTCTGACTTCTGCAGCACTAGACACACAGAGTGTGCTAATATACATGTAGGCAAAACACTCATACGGATTAAATAACTAAATATGTTTCTTAAGGGAAAAAGAGACCTCTGGAGGATTGAGGGCTAGTAACAGGAGTCCAGAGAAAATAAGCACTTTATAAAAAGAAGAGAATATTTAGCTGGGTGTGGTGGCGCAGGCCTTTAATCCTAGCACTTAGGAGGCAGAGGCATGTGTATCTTTGTGAGTTCAAGCCAGCCTGGTCTACAGAGCGAATTCCAGGAATTCCAGGACAGCTGGGGCTACAAGAAGACCCTGTCTCCAAAAGATCAAAAAAAAAAAAAAAAAAAAAAATAGGAAAGGTGCTCAAACTGTCTTTTACAGAAATTGACAGAACGACAGAATACAGAAAGTTTAAAACCAACATCATAATATGTGTAGTCTTTTAGAAGATTTCCACATTTGGGTGTTCTTGTTCTGAAATAAGGCACAGATGGAATTCCATTTTCTCTTTGATTAAAATACTCTTTATTTTGTCTTTTTTTAAAATTTTATTTATTTATTTTCTATGTTAAGTGGAATGTCTGCATGCAGGTCTGTGCACCCGTGTCGTGCAATGCCGTGGAGGTCAGAAGAGGGTGTCAGATTCCCTTGGAACTGGAGTTCTCCTGGAATTGGAGTTACAGACGGTTCTCACCCACCATGTGGGTGGTGGGGATCGAACCCGGGTCCTCTGCAAGAGCAGTTGGCGCTCTTAACCGCTAGGCTGTCTCTCCAGCCCAAAGTACTCTTTATTTTGTATACAGCCAGCTTTTTATTACTATAGTAAAGTACCTGAGGCAGCTAACTTATTAAAATTGTTTATTTAGTTCATAGATTTGTAGACAGACACAAAGCTCAGGATTTAGCAGAGATGGTGTCTCTGTAGGCCTGACCTTTGATAAGTGTGGTAGATGAGACTACATCATGGTAGGAGCTTGTGTGGGACAAAGGGTAATGGTTTAAAATACTCTTTTCAGGTATGCCATGTGTGCTGGATAGCTTTAGTGTCAACTTGACACACCTGGGTTGAGGGCCTCAATTGGGGAATTGGCTCCATTGGACTGGCCTGTGGCCACGTGGACTATTGTCTTGATTGTCGAGCAATGTGGGAGGGCCAAGCCCACTATGGGTGGTGCTGCCCCTGGGCAGGTTGTTGTGTACAGTGTAAGAAAGCAGGCTGAGCATGGGCCAGGGGAGCAAGCCAGTAAGAAGCATTCCTCCATGGCCTATGCTTCAGCTCCTGCCTCCAGGTTCCTGCCCTGAGTTCTTACTTTGGGCTCCCTGAGTGATGAACTGTGACCCAGGAGATGTGAGCGGAATAAACCCTTTCCTCCCCAAGTTGGTGTCGGTCAGAGTGTTCTGTCACAGCAATGGAAGACAAACTAAAATACCATGGGTTCCTTCCTTCTAAAGTTTCTACAGCTTTTCAGAATCACCACAGTGAAGACCAAACATTTAACAAAGGGGGTTTTAGGGGACATTTGATACCCAAACCACTTGGCCTTAGAGACCTGCTTTCAGATTCACTTTCTATTTTTCCCTCCCCTTCTTCTGTAGGTCCGATCACTGTTTATTTGTGCTTCTGTTCGGCCATGTGCCTTTCTATGCATGGTTTATATCTAATATACTATATGGCACATTTTGTTAATGACCATTTGCTTATCTGTAGGTGTTCTCTAACAGGTTATGAGCCTCTAGAGGGAAGATCTTGTCTATATCAGTTTCATTTAATATGGTCCAACCTATTACATGTAGCTAGTTTATTAAATGACTCAATGCAAATTTATTAACTTAATCTGGAAGGATTCACAAATCTCACAGTAGCTGTGACCTACTTTTATTATCCACTAAAAATCTTTTATTATTGATTCTGCAAACACCAGATTTACAAGCTTTCTGGACATGAAAAAAAATCTTAGAATCACCTTTGGATTCTAGTGTAGCAATTGTCCTCTTATAAGAGAGGTCTGAGGCTTCCAATAATTCACAATAGGATAACAGCAGACATGTGAATAGATACACACACACACATACACACATGAACATGCATGTACACAAACAGTATGTAGTTCAATACTTTATAAAATATAAACCACAAAGAAGTGGAGACATAGCAACCCCTTAATGGGAGCAGGATGGAGATAGGTTGGAAAGGGAGGAGAAGCCCATAGACTCTGAGGTGGAAACAGAGTGATGCTGCTTGTATATGAAAAGTGGGTCACCAACAGTCCTTCTCTTCCCACTGCTTGTCATCTGCTTGATTTATCCAGACAGGTGGAAAAGGAAGAAAACTTCCATCGTAGCCAGAGAAAGGCTTTTGTTGACCCAGATTACAGTGGCTCTTGCAGATGAGAAATAATAAAATCACACCACAGGAGACTGGAGGAGCGAGCTAATCAAAAGGCAGTGAGAATGGCATGCCACTTGAAAAGTTTAGTGAACAGTAAGAGAGCAGAATGCTTGTGTCAAGCAATGATTTCATTATTGAAGAAGAAATGCTTTCTAGTCTGAAAGTCCCATAAATATCTACATAGTAAAAACTGAAAAACAGGGAGTTGAATAATCAATTAAAATTCAAAAAAAAATTATAACTAAAATGACAAGTTACAAGTTTAGAATGCAAGGTGTCATAGCTTAAAGTGGCATAAAAAAAGAAATGATTTTTTCAGAAGAGAAGATTATTCGTATAAGATTAAGCATTCTTTGTGACCAATACGACCCATGTCAGTGCCGCTCAGGTTCCTGAATGTGATCAGGGCCATTGCTTTCTTTGTCTGCTCTCCCATTCATACCTTATTTTGAAAGGTTTTCCTTTCAGCTCCATTGCATTTATTATTAATAAATTAGTTCCCATTAAATACAATAATAAAATCAATTGCCAGTCAGTGCTTTTCATAAGCATGAAAAATACGTAAGAAATGTTACTCATTCACTATGTATTCAGCCCTAAACAAAGGAAAATCAAAACTGCAGTGAGCTTGTGCATTATGATTTTCATAAAGTAGACATCTTTAATAAATTATATTTGTGTGTGTTTGTATGTATGCATGTGTATGTGTGTGAGCACATATATGCATGGCATACATGTGGAGGTTAATGGACAACTTGCTGGATTTCGTTCTCTCCTTCTACCATGAGGGGGCCAGGGATTGAACTAAGGACATCAGACTTGCAAAGACCTTTACTCACAGAGCATCTTGCCAACCCAGAAAGTACAACTCTTAGTAAACTTTTAAAAGTTACTGCTCAAAATACCCACTACATTATTTTTTTCTCACCAGTGACACTATAGACATTGCAGACAACTCTTTGTTTGAGGGGGCTTAGAACTTTTGGAAGCATCTTGTGCCTGTGCCTCTGTATAAATACATAGCTCTTCCCTAATTCTCATAATCAAAAATAAAGCCAGACATTAGCAAATATTCTTTGAACAGAAAAACAGACCTGAGTAATGATATACCAAAGCACGGGGCAATGGTTTGAAATCTGATCAATCAGCAAAAGAAATAACATATAGAACCAAATATGGATTAAAAAGGAACAGAAGAGCACAGGAAGACAGAACTGTCCATCTCCTTTCCAGGAAGCCAGCACTACGTGTGAAAGTTGCAAACAGCTTGCATCCTGCTGGTATCTGGACAGGAGTTAATTCTACAGAGCATCAAATGATGTAATTTCAAAGTAAGATTCCATGCACAGCAAATTGGCAAGGATGCTTCTTTAGGGTCATGCAAGCTGATGATTAAGTCAGGAAAAAGAAAGCAGTTGTGTATAAAGGTAGGAGGCATGCATTATCAATTCAGACTGTTTCTAATTTGGTTTAAAATGCTACTTGTCACAGTCTGGGAAAGGTAAAGGACTGATAAGAGTTTACAGGCTTCTCAGGCTTCTTAGGGAAAAACTTTAAATTACCCCAAATGCTGTTTAACTGTTAGCAAAATGCCCTCTGTAGTCATGTGGGATTGGGATTTTCTTTCTTCTCATTTTCTTTCTGAATCTGGAGGCTGAATTTTGACTAAAGCCATAATCTCACATAGTTTTCTTTAACCAGACATTTATTTAACAATTTTCAGAGTTACTATGATAGTAACCAGGTCAACTTAATTACAGTGGTCATCAATGCCAAATTTTATTCATTTTTTTCCTTGTTTCTTATAGATGATAAAAGGGTTGTTTTAAGAAAAGCTATGGATTGAAACTGAATTTCAAAGTTTACTCATAAACATTTTTAGTTGAATAAATCACCAGAGGGTGTGGCCCCCACTGGGTTTGCACATACAGTAAATGAAGGTCTGGCTTCAGCAACACATTAGCCAGACAGAGTAACTGGGAGCATCTCAGGCTGCTTGAAAAGATGGTCACTTTTTTAAATGTACTAAGACGAATGAGCTTAAAGCTCTGATCTGATAGTTTCCATAAGCGGGAATAAGGAAACAGAGAAGAAAATGGTTAGGTTTTCTCTAAAGGAATCCCCTCCCTCCACCGAATGTAGAGACCAGAAGACATTGTTTTTTTTTTTTTTTGTTTTTAAGACAGGGTCTCCCTTTAGTCCCAGCTGGCCTGGAGCTCGCTCTGTAGACCAGGATGGCCTTGAACTCATAGAGATTCGCCTGCCTCTGCTTCCCTGGTGCTGGGATTAAGGGCATGCACCATCATGCCTGGCACTAAAGACGGGTCTTAACTGCCATGTGGGTGCTGAGAAACGAACCTGGGTCCTCTGCAAGAGCAGTCAGTACTCTTAACTGCTGAGCCATCTCTCTCTCTCCAGCCCTGAGCGTCTTCTTTAATCTCTCTCCAACCTATTTTTGAGATAGGCTCTCCCACCGAACCTGAGGTTTGCCAACATCACTAAACTGGATGGCCAGCAATTCTTAGGCACTTTCCTGTCTCTGCCTCCCCTGAGCTGGGATTCACTTCTAGGCAATGAGATCATATATGTAAATCAACTTTGTGGTTTTGTTTAGGTTTGAGAGAATAAATATTTGTTATGTTTCCTATTTCCCAATTTTTCTTGGATATAGATATTGCTGGATATATTAATTAGAAAGATAAGGACTTTATGTTTTATTTAGAGCTAAAAATTTCATTTAGAGTCACAGTGGAAAATGACCTACTTTTGAAATTTTAGCAATTGTGAATCTGAAGTAGGAGGATTACCATGAATTTGAGGTCAACTTGAACTATACAGTGATTTATAGGACAGCTTGGGCTACAGAGAGATTCCCTGTTCCACCTCAGAATATTTAAGACTGGAAAATAGTAATCTTAATCTCAGTGTGAGAAAATTTCTATTTTAAATATATTTTTATATCATACTATATAAGAGAATGAGAGTCAAATATTACTTCTTTCTAATACACGTGATCTCCTCCACAGCAAAAAACAACTAAAAATGATAAAACCAGACTACTACATGATTTTTGCAATATTAGTCAAGAATAAAGTCTGAAATAATTAACAGCAACTCTTTCTTCTTTTTGCTGCATTATAGAGTTGTATGTAATCTTTCTTTGGCAATACAGACTCAAAAGACAGTTAGTAGTCATTACAAATACACAAGCTTACATTTTTGCATTTACACCTTTTTAAAAAAACTATATTTCATGTGTATGAGTGTATTGCCTGCATGGATGGAAGGTGCACCCATGTTGTGTAATGCCTGTGGAGGTCAGAAGAGGGTGTTGAATTTTCCTGGAACTGTAGTTAAGGATGATTGTTAGCCACCATGTAGGTGCTGGGAATGGAACCTGGGACCTCTGCAAGAGCAGCCATTGCTCTTAACCACTGAGATATCTCTCCAGTCCAATGCATATATACCTTTTATAATGTCTAATCTTTCTACTGTATGACCTTGTTTATACTTTGATACATTTGTATTTATCTTACATATGTTTTAGCATGATCATCATCAATAAAACACAATATGAAGGTGACAACAAAGACCATATCTGCAAAATAGCATTTATTTGTTATTATTCTGTCTAGAGAAAGCTCCCTGCCTTTTCTTGTTTGCATACAACCCTCTGTGGAGAGCTTAATGAGAACTTAGGGGAGAAGTTACCTGTGGATTTTGGAATTATGGATTCTTTTTTTGGCATGTAAGGATTTTGCATAAGGGAGCTAAGAATTTGGTTCAAAGGCCAGAAACATGAAGACCAGAGCTTGCCCATGCCAGGACTGAAGCACCTCAGCTTGTCGGGGGGCTTATGTTCACCACCCGATGGAAGTATAATGCTCCCCCTTGATTTTAAAGAGAATGCTAAGTTTGAATAAAGATGAAAAACTATTAATCACAGGCAAAGGGCAAAAAGCCTGAAATTAAAGGTGTCTTTGTTAAACCAAAAGTTGCTTTTCTGCAAGTATTTTTCTGCTAGGAAAACCAAGTTTAATTGGCACATAACTGATAATCTTTCCGTATATAAAACAAATGAGTAAAAATAAAAATTAGAGAAAAATCTGTTACTAAGAAGAAATTTAAAGCAGTTTACAAGGAAGAAGCAAATCAGTGAACAATTCTGAATTTTGTTTATATTGGTGAGTATTAGAAACTTATACCAAACTGATTAAGTTGAAAATTTTAAAAGATACAAATGGCTGGCTTCAGACTTACTGTGTAGCTGATGATGGCTTTGAATTTCTGATCTTCCTGTCTATTCCTCCCAAGTACTAGGATTATAGACCTGACCACCATGCCTGGCTGTGCAGCAAATTTTCTACAGAAAAAGAATTGACCTATCTCTCTCTAACAGGTTTCAGAGATCTGATGTTCTGAGTATACTGCTCTAATCTACAATGACGGTGTGACACCTGATTAAGGAAGAGGCTTCCAGCCTATTGTCAGGCCATCCTTGCTGTTTCACCACATTGATTAGGAAAATGTGCTAACTCACAAAAGGAAGCTTTATTCATTTGAAGACCTTTTTCCAAATATGATTAATTCATTTTAAGCTTTTAAATGCGATTTTGAATTGTCATTCCATTTTTAAATATAAAGGTTCTTGAATTTTATTCTTGTCAAGTCATGTTTTGATGAAAGGTCAATGCGAAGTGGTCCTAGCATTATGTCCCCTTGCTTCAGAATTGCATGTTATCATGAAGTTCAGGAAACAACCAATTATTCAAATGATGATTTAGAAAATGCTAACTGTGTAAACAAGCATGATGAGGCTAAGGACCTATAAGGAGCCTACAGAACATGGTGTGCAAACCTGCATTTAGGTACTAGAAATAGCAACATGGAAAGAAGTGCTCAGCTCAAGGTTGATCACCTTCCTTGGAAAACCATATTATTTCTATTAAATCATGATATGTTATCTTTACTTCTATTTTACATAAACAAGCTTATATATGTTTATATACATTCTTAATCTTAGCATAGTAATTTTTCTATGCTTTAAAAAATATTATTTTTTAATTTTATGTGTAAGAGTGTATTGCCTGCATGTATGTAAGTGCACCCATGTTGTGCAACGCCTGCGGAGGTGAGAAGAGGGCATCAGGTCCCCTGGAACTAGAGTCACAGATGGTTATTAGCTGCCATTGGATGCCAGGAATCAAGCCCAGGTCCTCTACAAGAGTAGTCAGTGCTCTTAATTGCGGAACCATCTCTCTCGCTGCTCTCTATGCTTTTGATTTGCTATACTTTCTCTTAGTTACTTAATGAGCTCATTTGTGTTTCCTGGACTGATGTATAAACATCCAACAATAATAAACTGAAATAGAGATGGCTATTTTGAAGAATGGCTAACATTTGATATCATTAGTTGATTATTGTTGGCCACAATGAACTATGCTTTATTCTGCCTCCAGCCAATGTTCATTAGACTTTCTACTATTCTTCCCATAATAGGACATAACACTATTGCTGTGAGAGAAGAGCATTACTTTATGTCATTGAAGTCCCTCAATATTTAATCTATAGCTGAGGGGAATTTTTAGTTGTCATGGAACAAAAATATAAACCATCTTCTTTCTTCTGAGTGTATAATAAAAATAGCTGTACAATATTCTACTTTATATGCAGAGCTGCTTCAGAAACCAGCAAAGAAAATGTTCTGGTTTCAACAGGAAATGTCCCTCATGGACTCATGCATTTGAACACGTGGACACAGGTGGGGATGCTGTTTTGGCATATTGTGAAACACTTGAGAGGTAGAATTTTAGCTTGATGAATTGGGTTATTAGGTAGGAGGGAGAGAGGTGTAGTAGGCCATGAGTTTTATAGACTGGCCCTGTCTCTGGCCCATTATGCTTCCTAATCCTAGATGTGATAAAGCAGGCTCACAGTCTTGCCTTGTCGGCTTTAAGGCTTTTCTGCCACAATTCCTTCCTTGCCATGATGGACTCAACTTCAAATCATGAGGCAAAATAAACCCTTCTTCCCTTAATTGTCCTGTTATCAGGTATGTGGTCATAGTGATAAGAAAAGTAACTAACAGAAAATTGCCATAAAGGAGTTTTGGCTATTACTGAGAAACCTAACCATGTGGTTCTTAGACCTTTGCAGCTAGTTTGGGAGAGTGCTGTAGAAAGTTTTAGAGATGTGGACTACCAAAGACCTAGAATATTGCAAGCAGAACTTAATGGGCCATTTGCCATTCTAGTCAGCTCGCTGAAGACCAGCATGCTGAGACATATGTGGGCAGTGGAAGCCTGGTTCATCAGGGAGACAAGGACTCCATTATAAGCTGGGCTAGAGGTCATTCGTGTCTGCATTCTTTCTGTGTCCTGACAACATGAGTGAAGCTGAATTATGGTCATGGATTAAGTTGTTTGGCTGAAGCAATTTCAAGTTGTGCTATGATGATTTCTTACTGTGGTTAGTGAGGTTTATAGTTCAGAATTCAAAGAAGAAAGATGATAATGTAAAGTTTAATTAGGAAAGGTGTAAGAATGAGCTTAAAGTTGTGGCCAAAGACAAGGCAGGTTTGGACAAAGCACATGTAATTGTTAAAAAGATTAGCAACCCTAATGAGAAATAGGAAGTTTGCACACACAGGGAGAGTAGGAAAGTGCAGGAAAATAAATGGAAAATTGTATTGAGAAGTCTACAGTATAAAAGTGCAAAGAGTGCCTGAACAAGCATCCTGCTAAAGCAGAGATATGTAGGTAAGTATTCTCCTTTTTTTCAGGTACTAAGAAACAAGAGACTATCATAGATGTGGTGGTAGTGGTGGTAAAGTACTGGTTACATTCGAACCAAACAGAAGAACTTGAGATTGTCCACGTGGTGCTAGAGAAGTCATGCAAAATGCAAGAATTATAGAGTCATAGAGACTTGTGTTGAAATTCCCAAAAGCTTCCACTTCTGCTTGAAACAGTAAACTTCTGCATTGAGAATTTTGAGATAGACTGAGAAAAAGATGAAAAACGTGTTTGGCAGAATGCATAAGCTCTGATGGGATGGGGGGCAAGGAATGGGGAATGGGTCTAGACTTGATTGGAATTTTATATGAAATGTACAAAGATGCAATAAAAATTGGCAAAAAAGAAACCATGGGAAAAAAAGATACTTCTTGTCAGTAATTTTGATTGAGCAATGAGAAAAGCAATTAATACAGAAAACATATAGTAGGTAAAATGAAAAACATGTCTGATAATCAAAGGAGAAACTCAGTGAAGAACATATATTTAGATAAATATTTAGTTGATTCTGCTTCACTTAGATAGTCTATTTGCCTGTTTATGATGCTTGACCATATTATTCCCAAATAATTGACAGAAACTCAAGCTACTTTTTATTTCTTAAATTTTTTAAAAATTTACTCTTGTATGTGTATGAATGTACTGTCTGCATGTAGGTTTGTGCATCCGTGTCATGCAGTGCCGTGGAGGTCAGAAGAGGGTGTCGGATTCCCCTGGAACTGGAGTTAAAGACAGTGGAGATCAAACCCGGCTCCTCTGCAAGAGCAGTCGGCGCTCTTAACCACTAGGCCATCTCTCCAGCCCCCAAGCTACTTTTTCTTAGAAAAAATAATTTCCTTAAATAATGAACTTTACTGTAAATTGACGTAGGTCAAAAGGTAAGAGAAGTATTATGTCATTGTTTCCTTCACATCACAGATAATAAAATCCCATCACATTATCTCCCTTTCCTATCCCTGCATCTAGAGAGGTCTTCTTTGGCTTTTTATTTTTAATATTTTGTTTACTTAAGATTTTTGAATGTCTTTTTTCTTAAAAAATATGTAGTCTAGTGCCTACCATGTTCCTCATCTGTAAGCTGGTATTTAGGTAATTCTAATATCACTTCCTATGAAAGTCAGATTCTACTATTTAGTTATGCAGCACGAAACAATTACTCCTTATTCAGATACATTAATTGTATGTGTGCATAGGTCTTGATTTATTTATGAAAAATTTAGGAAGTACATAATGCATGCTGGAAATTCTGCATGCTTTGGAGACCTTATAAACAGAAAGCACTGGCAAGCTGTTCTCCAAAGCTAACTATGACCTGTCACCTGTTTTCATAGTAAAACATTTTAGAATATAGTATTTGCCTATTTCTCTGGCTATAATGACCCTACAACATAACTGGCTTAGAGTAGTTGGGCTGGAGAGATGGCCTAGCGGTTAAAAGCACTGGACTGCTCTTGCAAAGGACACTGGGTTTGAATCCCAGCCACCCACATGGTGGCTGAAAAAACCGTCTTTACTCCATGTTCCAGGGGAATTGACGCCCTCTTCTGACCTCCGCGGCACTCCACGACACGGTGCACAGACCTGCATGCAGACAGTACAGTCATACACATACGAAAATATAAATAAAATTAAAAAAAAAGAAGCAGTTAGAAAATATAGTGTCTTCAAGCCTAAAATACTAAAAGTAGGTATGTAATTGAAGCTATTATAAATTTTTATTGATTGTTCTATAATAAGGATTATTGTAGATATAGTAGTGGTGCGTGTGTTCTTTTGTAAATCAACACCTCTTGTTCTTGTTATAAGTATTTAGCCATATTATGTTTTTGTGGATTGCCGAATTCGACTTACTTAATAACTTGGTGCCTGATTATATTTTGTCATCAGACGAAAAGAGTCAATGGGATCATGTAGACATATATATAAGGATTTCAATTATAGGCATTGGCTCTACCAAAACTGTGGAAGTCCTACAGAAGCCTTTATAATCTTTATCTCAAAGTTGGGGAATCAGGAACAGTGATGATATAATTCAGATCCAAAGCCTGGAGAACTGAGGGAAGATGGAGAAGGCCAAGATAGGGGAGCTTCTGGTCGCTATAGATCCTGAGTCAGAGAAAGAATGTCTAAAAAGCACTAGGAGTTCTGATATTTAAGGATGGAGATGTAGGTTGTCCAGCTAAAAGTTATTGTAAGTGGGTTGGGAGGGAGGAGACAAAGGGAGGGAGGGGAGCTCAGGATTTCTTACACCTTTTGGGTCTACTCAGGCTGTTCAACCCATTCAATGCTGGGGAAGGTCATGGAATCTTCTTTCCTTAGTGTCTAATTCCATGAAGGGTGCTATAGCAGTGCCATGAACCTGTTTGTTATAAAGAATAGAAAATCATTTCTCATAGGTGTAGAAAGCTAAGAGGAAGTCTGACAAGTAGATTTAGAGTTTGGTGAGGGTATATGGCCTGGTTCTTAGAATGGCACCTTCTTATAATGTCTCACATGAAAGAAGAGAATGAATAAGTTCCTTTGGGCACAATTTATGAGGACAGAAAATCTCATTCATGAGAGTTCTGTCTTCGTGATATAGACATGACCCAAAGGCCCTGCCTTCTAAGTCTATTACTTTGAGGATTAGGATTTCAGCATGAATTTGGGATCTGTGTGGAAAAACAAAACAAACTCAGACTGTACTCCTCAAAATATGAATCAAATAGAAATGACTTCTGGATTAAACAGGTACCTGAAAAACAGTGTTTAGGTAGTCATCTAGGAATTCCTTAACTCTAGATGACCTTGAAAATAAATGAGTTTCATTACACTGGACTTTTCCAGTTAAAATTAGGTATTAATGTTTGAGATCATATTTTCTGTCCCTGTTTAAAGATGACCATGTACTGTTTTAAATAAAACTTGTAATCTAAGGAAATACTAGCCCTTGAAAGGAAAGGCTGCATTTCAAGTTGCAATACATTTTCTTTTTTTTTTTTCTTTAGTTTTTTTTTTTAAATTTATTTATTTCCGTATGTGTATGAATGTATCTGTCTGCAATGCAAGTCTGTGCACCGTGACGTGCTAACGCCCTGCGGAGGTCAGAAAGAGGTGTGTCGGACTCCCCTGGAACTGGAGTTCTCCTGGAATTGGAGTTTCAGACGGCTCTCCGCTGCCATGTGGGTGCTGGGGATCGAACCCGGGTCCTCTGCAAGAGCAGTCGGCGCTCTTAATCGCTAGGCCATCTCTCCAGCCCCGCATACACTTCTTATATGCTCCACTAGAATATTTCCTTATGTAAGAAAAAGAGGGGCTTATGCTAATTGAAATTTATCCTAGATTGTTTTGTAGTTGGCATCTGTAGCACTACTGGTAGATGGAAAAGTATTCCCATATTTTGTAAGACAGAGTGACTCTGGACTGCTTTTTTCCTCTGAAGTAGTCTTTTAACACTACTGACAATTTTCTCCTGTATTCATTCTTCTATATAGTATGTATGAGGAAAGAAGGGATAGAAAGGTAGGGAGTGGTGAGATCCAACAATGCTGACATGCATGAGAGCAGAGTCCTGTTTTAATTCACATTCAAGCCTGAGAGTTGCCTGAGCATCAGAGTTGCTCTCACCTTCTCGGGAAATTACTTTCAACAACATTTTACAATTGACTCTATTATATGAGCTTATGATTAATGAGGGTGACATTTTTCCTGATTGTTGTGCTCTTTAAGAAGATATTTTCAAAGAAGAGCTAGCATTTATAGGCTCTAGATGGAGATGGCATTCTTCAAGGAAGATGTACCGTTTGGCTGTCTCACTAACCACAGTCTCCTGTACAGGTTCCCATCCTGATGCTTGTCAGACTCACAAGGAGAGTTATATTGTTTTCAAAAAACGAAATCTGTCAGTTTCTGAGATGTGAATTGTATGATTGAATTTCTATTCTTTAAAAGCTTCATTGAAGATGCCAGCACTTCATCCTAAAGTTCATTGTTTGAAAAATTCAAGCCAGGTGTTTTTGTTGCAGAAATTCAAAGCCTTCCATGAAGACCTCAGTTGGTAACTCAGGACATGAATATCTAAAAGCAGACATGGCTCACATACCACAAAATTACTCTGAGGTTCTCAAAAGTGGAAGGGACTAAATAGTTGCTTTAGTATTTTTCAATATTTTATTATTATTTTGTTTATCTTTGCCCAATAATGACGTTTTAGGAACAGTTTTAATGAATAGATATCATGGGTTGTAATTATAATAGAATGTGTTTTTATATGTGTTATTGCTTGTTGTATAGTCAAAGTAATGTTTACAATTGCACTTACATTGTTAAGCCTTTTCCTATATATTATGGCATTATGGGAAATAGATGTTTATTCTTTAATGTTATGACTATTTTGTTATCAATCTGAGATTACAATAATAGAATTAACCACCCTTAATATTTTAAATCCTTTTCCACTCCAGATCTGCATGCTCATCCAGACTTGGTGGGCTGTGTTCCCTTTGCCTTCTTGGCTCTCTCCCAGGTCATCTTGGGTCTCTGGGATCCTTCCTTGTTCTAGACTTTCAGTTATAAGATTCCCAGCACCCTGCTGTCTCTCAGCTCTGTACATCCCAGACCTGTGAGCATCCCACAGCCTGACTTATGAGCCAACTTTTACATCTAGCGACTGCACAGCCCACTTTGCTGTTCCAGAACCCTGATGAGTCAATCCTAGAACTTCAAATTAAAAGTTGTACCTATGATTAGCATAACTGAGACCACTTCTTACACACTATTTGCACATCAACATAAGTCAGCCCTTGAACTGAACACCAATTACTACTTAGCTGGGCTATAATCTGACAAGTTGGGGAAACAGCAAACTAAGATACCACCCAACAAAGATGAGAACACATATCAATCCATATCAAGAAACACCACCACCAACACAAGTCCAGATGTTTAGGTTCCATGGAAAAAACACATTAGAACATGGATAAACAAGATAATATATCTATTACAGAAAATAACACTTCCGGGGCTGGAGAGATAGCCTAGCGGTTAAGAGCACTGACTGCTCTTGCAGAGGACCCGGGTTTGATCCCCAGCACCCACATGGCAGCTGAGAACCGTCTGTAACTCTAATTCCAGGAGAACTCCAGTTCCAGGGGAATCCGAGACCCTCTTCTGACCTCCGCGGCATTGCACGACACGGGTGCACAAACCTGCATGCAGACAGTACATACATACACATACAAAAAATAAAAATAAAAAAAAGAAAATAACACTTCCATTGAAATATTTCTTGAGTATGACAACCTCGTATATGCACCAGACAGTGTTTTCAAAATAGCAGTTATAAATATGTTCAACAGACTCAAAGAGAATATGAATAAAAAGTGAATGAAAAATGTGAAAACACAGAGTTGAATGAAATAACTAAAGCAAGTCAAAACATGAAATTATAATTCAATACGGAGATAGAATCTCTGAAGAAAAGCCAAACTGAAATAAAACTTGAACTAAAAACCCAGGATCTTAAATAAAAAGATTAGAGGAAAGAAGAAAAAAAAAGGAAGTGGAAGAAATGGAATAGAGAATATCAGATCTTAAAGACAAGCTTGGGGAAATGGATCATTCAATCAAAGAAAATATCAAGTCTAAAATAACCAAGGAATAGAATATATAAGGTTTCTGTAACACTGTAAAAAGACCAAACCTATGAATCACAGATAAAACCTATAAATCATAGGCATAGAAGACAGAGAAGAAAGATAGGTTAAAGGCACAGAAAATATAGTTTTTTGTCTTTTAGAGACAGGGTATGCTTGTAGCCCCAGCTGGCCTGAACTCACTATGTAGACCAGACTGACCTCAATCTCACAGAGATACACCTGCCTCTCTTTCCCAAGTTCTGGATTTAAAGGCACAATTTGTAATTGTGGTATATGTATGGAGGGTATGTATTCATATATTAGAATAATATAAAATGAAAGGGAAAATGGGAACTCCTAAACATATTTTGGAATTAGCATACAGTTTATTTTCAAAGGCCATAATTTTGGTGTCTATGTGATGTATATATAGGCATATTTTGCAGCAATACAAATGGGAGGGAACAACAATGACAAAAGGACTGGATCAAAGAACTGACTGAAAGAGTTAACCTCTGCTCAAACGATAAACCTCTGCAGAGAAAAACTTTCAAAAGACTGAGAAAAAGATGCAAGAAATGTATGGCAGAATGTGTGAACTGGGGTGGGGTTGGGGACATGGAAAAGGGAGTTATTCTAAATCGGACTGAGAAATGATGTATGAAACACACAAACCACCAATAAAATATTTTATTAAAAAATAAAGGCATACACCATCATGCCTGGCTTTGGAAAATATTTTTAATAAAATCACAGACCCCCCCCCCAAATCTACAGAAAAGTTGCCTATGAATCCTATGAAGGCACAAGAGGCACAGGGAACACTATAGATAGGACAAGAAAAGAATCGCTCCACATCACATGATAGTCAAAATACTAAGCGTACAGAACAAAGAAAAGATATTGAAAGGTGTGAGAGAGAAAGATTAGGTGACATATGAAGACAGGCCATCAGAATATCACCTGACTTTTCAATAGTGACTACGAATCACAGAAGGGCTTGGACCAAGGTCCTATAAGTCATGAAAAGACACAGATTCCAGCCAAGACTATATCCAGCAAAACAGACTTCAAACAAAATTATTTAACAGAGACAGGGATGGTCACTTCATACATAAAAGAAAATTTTCCAAGAAAATATTATAGTCATAAGCATATATGTACCACAACCAGGGACACCCAATTCCATACAAGGAGCTTTTGAACATCTAAAATTTCATGATTATTTATAATGAGTAATTTCAATACCTCATTGTCGCTAATAGTTCAACATGACAAAAACTAAATAGGGTAATCATGAAGTAAAATAACACCTTAAATCAAATGGACCCAATAGACATCTATAGAACATTTCACTCAAACACCAAAGAATAAACTTTCTTAGCAGCCTATGGAATTTTCTCCAAAATTGTCAATATATTAGAACACAATGTAATTCTACATAAATTTAGGAAAATTGAAATGCCATCCTGTATTCTATCTGACCAAAAAGGATAAAACTAGATTTTAACAGCAGTAGAAATGAGGAGATATAGATTAGTGGTTAGGAGCACAGACTGTTCTTACAGAGGACCTGGGTTTGATTTCCAGCACCCATATGGCCGCTAACAACCGTCAGTGACCCCAGTTCCAGTGGAACCTGACACCTTTGTCTGACTCCATGGGTGTTGTACAACACGGGTACACTTACACATATTGAGGCAATACACTCATACACACATTACAAATAAAAGAGTACATGGGAGTGATAAATGAAGTAAAAGCTGAAATTCACTTAAAGAAAAGAATACAAAAAATTGATGAAGAGTCGGTTCTTTGAAAAGATTAACAAAATTAACAAACCTTTAGCCAAATGAACCAAAAGAAAGAGAGGAGCCAAATTAACAAACTCAGAGATGAAAAAGGAAACAGACCCTGAGAAAATTCAGAAAACTGTTAGAATACACGTAAAAGTCTGTGTTCCACTAAGCTGGAAAAAAGTGAAAAAGAAATGGATGTATTTCTAGATATGTTCATTGTTGCCATTTTTATAATAGTCAGAAGGGAGAAATGACCTAGATGTTAAGCAACTGATGAATTAATAGTGAAGGTACATATAGTCAATGGAGTATTATCTAGCTCTTCAAAAAATGTGGGCAAGGCATGGTGGTGCATGCCTTTAATCCTAGCACTCAAGAGGCAGAAGCAGGCAGATCTCTGTGAGTTCAAGGCCAGCCTGGTCTACAAGGCCAGCTGGGACTAAAGGGAGACTCTGTCTCAAAAAGATAAAAAGAAAATTAAAAATGAAATTACAAAATTTGTAGGTAAATGGATGGAACTGGAGTAATCATCCTGATTGAGGTAACTCAGACAAAGAAAGATGAATGTCACACATTCCTTCTCCTAGCTGGATTCTAGCTTTGAAGTCTTAGATGCGTATGTTCCAATTTGAAAATCCAGGGAAGTCAGCAAACTAATAAATGGCCATGGGTGGTGGAGGCTTCCTGGGAGGGTAGTGGAATACAGTGATACAAAAGGGGAAAGTAAAATAGTAAAATAAGTAGGAACTGTTAAATGGGATGGGGAATGGAATGGCAAGACAGAGGAGGGAGTGTGTGGATGAAAAACCAACAATAAATGCCATTAGAAATGTATAACTACAGAAGCTTCTTAAATTATGTACATGTACTATAAAAAGAGATGAAAAGGAGTTACCTTATTACAGGGGGGCAGTGCACATATTACACACTATAGGCTTACAATGTAAAACCCCAATGCCAGGAATGGACTCCCTCTCTTGCAACAGTTGACCAATACTTTTAAACAATACTTCTCTTGGTTACCCACCAAAACTCCACAGTTAAGCCCTGTTACTGAAGACACCACATCCATGGGCTGTAGAACAAACAAGGAAAAACCAAGCTGGGGATGACTTTAAAGTTTCATCTCTACTGGATCTCTTTCATGGTGGTGTAAGGTACAATGCATGCTAATTCTACCTTAGAGAAATGTTAATATTCCACCTTACCCAGTTGTGAACCCTGTAAGCTGATAGCAACTGGCCTGGCAAAATATGTCCACTGATACAACAGTGGCACAGATTTTATGGGAGTAACCAAACATGTCCTAGTTGGATTTAAGGTCTTCTTCATGGGATATATCTATATCTATATCTATATCTATATCTATATCTATATCTATATCTATATCTATATCTATATCTATATCTATATCTATATCTATATCTATATCTATATCTATATCTATATCTATATCTATATCTATATCTATATCTATATCTATAGAGAATTTTTGTCCCCCAATGTCCTTCAGAATAGACTGGATCCACCAAGAGTTCCAACCATGTAAAACACTGTCGTTCTCCCTCCTGGAAGCCATCAATTGCTAAAAGTTCCTTAGGTTTGACTGGAATTTTGTCACACACACACACGCACACTTTTTTTTTAAATTTTTTTTTCTTTATGTGTATGAATGTACTGTCTGCATGCAAGTTTGTGCACCTGTGTCGTGCAATGCTGCGGAGGTCAGAAGAAGGTGTCAGAGTCCCCTGGAACTGGAGTTCTCCTGGAATTGGAGTTTCAGACGGTTCTCGGCTGCTATGTAGGTGCTGGGGATCGAACCCGGGTCCTCTGAAAGAGCGGTCGGCGCTCTTAACCGCTAGGCCATCTCTCCAGCCCGCGTTTTTGTATCACTGTATTCCACCACCACTCCCAGAAAGCCTCCATCACCTATGGCCATTTATGAAAGTGTGTGAGTTCATTAAATTGGGCTGGGCAGTAGACAGAGGGGAATGTAGCTAAATGCCATCAAACTATATTGTATAAAAATCATAAAAATTCAATAAAAAATAAAAAAGCAAATGGCCAAAATTCAATACAAATTTTTAAAAAACATTTAAACCAAAAACATTTTTATATGGTTCTGAATTGAGGGAATGCCAATTGTTTCTTTCTATTTTGCACACTGTTAGTTATTTCCAGGGTCCTATTTGTTGGACTCATGGAATTAAACGTAAAAACAGATTTAGAAGGATTCTGCCATTAGTCTGATGAGAACACAATTCAATAAAAAGAGAAGACTTTCTCTTTGAAAATAAAATGTCCTTTCTCAAATATATTTTTTAATATTTCTTCAAACTGCATGACTCTGATTACAGAAGATTTCATTAGTTACAACTAAAATGTATTTTATCATTAAAACTATCATTGACTGTATATCTATATCTCACAGTTGAGGGTCTTAAGGAGAAAGTAAACATTGCTTTTAAGATTCTTTGACTTCCTCCTATTTCAGTTATCAGCCATTTTATTTCTATCTAATTTCAACCAAAGTAAGATATATTTTTTGACTTTAGCTCTAGTAGAGCAATCTACTGCTACTTCCCTGTTCATGTGGTCTTAAAGACTAAACAAAACCAGAACAAGAACAACAAGACAAAGTTTTTGTTTGTCAGCCTCATCTCCTGCCAGTTCTTTTTCCTGTGTTTGACAGGACCCTTTCCATTTTCCTGAAGGCTTTCACTTTATCCTTGACCCTTCACTGTTAAACAATGACCTTCTTGTCTTGACCGAAATAAAATGGACTTGTTCAAATTTCTCTCTGACTCTACTGCACCAAAATACTCCTTTTCCGATTTTGACTTCTATTATTTCTGTCTAAGAAAATGATCTTTCTATCCATACTCATCTCTTTTGTGGCTTTGTTCCATTATTGGTTCCCACTTTCTGTAACATTTTTCCATTTTTCCTCTATATTGATTCCTTCTCTTCAGATTCAGGCCATAATTGACTGACTTATAGCACAAAATTACACATAATTAATTTCGATTAGGTAAAAAATACCCTGTTGCTACATTTGTTCACAATTCAGCTCTCCTCTGACATACTACCAGTATTTTGAAAAAGATAAAGTACCACTGTGGCCATCGCATCCCCTAGTCATTCCTCAAGGTCAAGAAGTCTGAATTTATCTTTGTTTAAATGTCTCTGAGTATTCAATAATGTTTTCTGGAGTACACCATCTAATGATAACTTCTTGCTGCTTACGTTCTGACATGTCCAAAATTTATACTGATTGTGTCTTTTAAGCATTTTCCATGTTTTGCATATTTTTCCAGCATCATCAACTGAAGCCTTTTTTAAGAATAGATTTTGGGGGCTGGAGTGATGGCCTCACAGTTAAGAGTGCCGACTGCTCTTGCAGAGGACCTGGGTTCGATCCCCAGCACCCACATGGCAGCTGAGAACCGTTTTTAACTCCAGTTCCAGGGGAATCTGACACCCTCTTCTGACCTCCACGGCATTGCAAGCCACAAGTGCACAAACCTGCACGCAGACAGTACATACACATATGAAAATAAATAAATAAAAATTAAAAAAGAATAGATTTTAATAGTGACAACTCTACACATTTTGGTTGGGAAATTCAGCACTCATAAATTATAGTCGTACAGGGACAATAAATGTTTGCTTTGAAGCATGCTGTTTTAAACAATCTAGACCTAAATTGTTACCTTCTAACTTTCCACTTCATTATTCATCTAGTCTGCAGTTTCATTCACTGTAATGTCTTTGCATAATATCTGATTGCTACTAAATGTGTATTTGCTTGTTTTTTGTGTGTCACTCTCAGATGAGTTCTCAAACTCACTCTCCTACCCTACTTTCCTAACAGATTAAGATCTGTATATGCAAGAGCAAAACTCAGGGCTGGTATCTATAAATAATCTATAGTAATGTATAGTAATTCCATTACTAACTCAGTATGTCAAATAACATAAAGCCCATCTAGTTCAGCCTAAATTTCCTTAGAAATATATATTTTCAGACTTTTTCCTTTTTTCCCTGTGTTACTAAAAGCTTGGTTTTTTTTTTTTTTTTCATTGCAATAAGAAATGTCAGCTCCATAGCCTGACGCAGAGCTGTGTAAATCCCTTCCTTACCTGACCTTTCCATTGCATTCTCTTGTCATTCCCTGATCCGTCCATTCTTGCCATTGTTGGATATATGTCATTTCCTGAAAAAAAAGTTTAAGGAAAAATTAAAGGAAAAATTCTGTACTTTTTGGTTATTGTTTTTTTTTTTTTTTTTTTTTTTTTCATGAAATTCTACTCATGGAATAAATCCCCAAAAAAGTGTCTTCTTTAAGGAAAATTCTCTGCTATTTGCTCAGAGAATGATTAATTTCTCCCATCTCTGCATCTCAGTTGTGGCTCTTTTGTTTTTAATGAACAGACCAATAAAATCATTTACCTCATATGCTATGGAGTAAGAAATTACTTCCAAACTTTGAGGCTAAAATAATTCTCAAGTATTAAATCATAATCTCTATAGGTAAAGAGCTGGGGTATGGTTTATAATTATCTTCCACTTCATTCTTTCATAAAAGGCTGAGAATCATCTCAGTTCAGGAGCTATAGTCTCAAGACTCCATTGAGAAGAGATTTCCTTCCAAGTTCAGTACTAAGTTCCATGAGTGCTCTTGTATAGAAAGCTTTGTTTTTTTGCTGGTTGGTCAGGGATAGTCTTAGTTCATTACCTTGTAATGACAGCCTATTTCAATACAGAAATTACAATCTTTCACAACATAATCATGGATGTGTCATCTCATCATTTTTGTCAATCACCTAGAAGCATGCTACTAGGTTCAGATCATTAAATGGAGAGAATTATACACGGATGTGAATACTAGAGGTAGAAATCACTCAGTAGCATTTTAGAACTGTGTGTTCCTTACCATTTACTTCTCATACAATCTTGTAAGGTAGACAGCAATACTATCATGAGACCGAGTTTAGCATTGAGTGGTTAAGTATTCAGTTAAGAAGTGAGGGGACTCAGACTCAAACTCAAGAATTTTGTTTCATTAATCTTTGTGTTTAATACCATGACCTTCTTCTAGAAGAAATCATTTTTTTACCATGGAACCAGGAGCCACAACTCTGGAAAAACAATAGTAATGAATATTGTTTTTTTCATTCTAGCATTTTGCTAGTAAAACTACTTCTCAACTTTCTGGGTCTATCTCATTTAGACCATTTTCTTATGATAAAATCATCATCTCCAAGCCAGTGGTTTGATTGTTACATTTATTCCAACTAATCATAGCCAATGAGGTAAACGTAGTGCATGGCTTCAAAATTAGTACAGAATGTCTCTATGCAAAGATAGATGTGTAGATGGCACTGCAGGCAAACAAGGAAGCTTCTTCTGATGTCAGAGCCCAAGGCAAAATATAGGCTTTGAAAGCCAAGGTGGCAGTTCTGAAAGGCAGTCATAGGGACAAAAAGATCTGCACATCACCCATCAGCCAGTGGCTCAAGATGCTTTGGCTCCAGAGGAAACCCAATTACCCTTGTAAGAGCACTCTGAAGAGGAACAAGCTCAATCATTATACCATTATCCAGTTACCCCTGAGCACTGAGTCAGGTCTGAGGAAGACAAAAGACAACAACATACTTGTGTTCATTGTTAATGCTAAGGCCAACAAGCATCAGATCAAGCAAGCATTCACAGCAAAAAATTTAAAATATACTTCATTTGTTAACATGGTGTTCAATCATCCACACATACTTAGTCATCTACTCAGTCAGAAACTATAATGAATATTTTCCAAGTAACTTTCATTCAGAGGATAGGAAGGAGACCTGCTGGAAGGAGCTTAGAAGTTGGTCTTTAAGACTTGAAGTCAGAGTTGCAGGCAGGAGTCAGTTCAAAATAGTTGTTGGTATAGAACATAGGGAAAGTTTTCTTATAAATGTGAAATTAATGTATTTGGAAGTTTTAAATGGAAAAACAGTACAAACTAAATTATGTGTAACAATCAATTCTTTTAAATTTGGACTGTCTTTTCTTGTTAAATTACTCTACCCAACCCTAAACTTTGCATTGCCCCCTTTTCCCCGGTTCTTTCTTTTTGGAAATCTTAACTATTATAATTGCTAAGGCGAAGGAATTTTGACACAAACCTTTCTCCATGCTTGAGTGATAAACTTTGACCCAAAGTAGCTTCCATCCACAGGAACTGTATCAGATCTTACTGAGTAAACAAATTAGAATCTGGGTATGCCATTATAACCAAGTAACTGTATCTCCGTTCAGCCAATCACCAACACAGAAAAATTAATTAGCTAATTTTTGGTCTTTTTTTTTTTTGAGACGGTCTCCCTGTAGCCCCAGGTGTCTTGGAATTCCCTCTGTAGACCAACCTGGCCTTGAACTCACAGAGATCCGCCTGCCTCTGCCTCCCAAGTGCTAGGATTAAAGGTGTCCACAGCCTCTCTGTTTCTTCATGCCTTTTCATTTCCTCTGGCTATAAATACAACTTGTTCATGGAAAAGCTAGGCCTTCGGAACCATCTTTCCTGGAGAATGCTGTCCACTACCCGAAATTTTCATCTTGCTGAAGAAAACTTTAATTAAATTGGTCTCGGTCTGTGTTCGATGATAGAAAAAGTGGAGAATTTTAAAAAGTTTTTGAAAATTAGAATAATGTACTTGGAATCACATTGAAATCAGAAAATTTTCAAACAGTACAGACTTTTAGTTCTCCCGTCTAGCTGACCATGAAAATACAGAATACTCTAAGACTTTGTTGAATTGCATCTATCTCTTCCTAATGGCTATAAAACATAGTCTTTTTGAATCTACATGCTGTTTTCCTTTCATACATTTTCTTGGGGTCCTAGTATTGTCTTTCTTTGCTCAGATCCCTCCTCATTTCTCTCATTACTTAACTTGTCAAATGTTTTATGCAAACAAATTTGTAAATATAATCTATGATAAATACTATGAAAGAATATCTCAAGAAGAAACAGACAAAACAAAGGAAAAAAAAACCCCACAAAATAAAGTTTGGAAAAAAAGGATAAGTAAAATGAAAACAAAGCAGCTGAACATATTTACTGTGTACTTACCATTGCCAGCAACTTAATAAGGCAAACATGCATGTATTCAATACAAAGCAAGTGTAGCATCTTTTGACAGCTAATGCTACCGCATGATTTCTAGGCTCCTAGTAATGTGGTAAGCAGTATGTATCTATTATCTCACACAATCCTGACAAGAGCCTTACATGATACAAAGAAAGATGCAGGATGAATCTGGTGCAAAGATGTTGGACACTGATGGTTGGTTTTAATGTCAACTTGCCACAAATGAGAATCACCTGAGTAGGGAACCTCAATTAAGAGATTGCTTTAAATGCCTTAATTGATGTAGGAATGTGGGCAGCAGCACAGATAAAAGGGGGCAGCATAGAATTAGGTGCCTCTTCTTTGGCTTGCTTGGCCTTCCTCTTGAATCGCCATGTTGACTTACCCTAGCTCTGCTGCTACTGACTCCTTCACTGACATCAGAACCGTCTTTCCAGGCTTCCATCACTGAATAAATATTGGCTGTTGTCCCAGAACTATCCAGGTTTTGGGTGACAGAAAAAAAAAAATTATCCAGCCTAAAGGACTGAGTAACTACTAAGTTCTGAACATCTCAGGTGTGATTCAGCTGTTGTTACTATTTCAAAGTAAACTGATTAATCACAAACACACACACAGTCACACACACATATTCACACACATACACACATACACACACGTACACATACATACATGTAGGTAAAAAGGAGGCCACCTGTGGCTTCTTTGTACTAAATTATTGCTTGATTGTTTACCCTGAAACCTGGACTTAGGCTGATTTGCCCGAATTAGGAAACCCTTAGCAAACCCATGACACCTTGGGATCAAAGACACTCACAAGTCCTATGATGTTAGTACTTGTGATGTTAAGGAACATGAGGCACGGGGTCAGAAACCAGGACCTGAGATGTGATGTCACTCTGGGTATAAAAACAGAATGCTGTGAATAGATAAATGGGTCCTTCTTACAACCAGACAAGGACTCTCGGCTGTTATTTTGCAAGTGTAATTTTAGCCCACCAGGCTTGTGTGTTCTTGGCTAGTGGATTTGGCTGGGGAAAATCAGTCAGATGCCAGCCTGGCAAATCAGCGGGTGCCAGCAGCACGGACACTGGTGTGTAATGAGTGAACGCCAGCGGGAATTAGATTGTAGAGAGCATAACAGGTGGCAGTCTGGCATTAGGCCGTGGGGTGCCTAGCAGACAACAGCCTGGAGGATCTGGGGGTGCCGATAGGGCATTGCCTAGTGTAGATGTTAGATGAGACAAGTGGGCATGGAAAGGTTATCGGCCTTTGGCCCCAAGGTTTAAGACAGCTTCTGGTGGCTGTGTTGAGTTTTCCCTTCTCCCTGTCATCCAGTGGATGGCGTTCACCTCCACGTGTGGCGGAGTGACACCACAGAACCTCACATACACACAGACACACACATCCACACACACACACACACACACACGCACACACACACATACACTAATGCAGTACAATTATGAGGTGAGTCTAGTCTCATGACACCTTTTCTATTCTTCCATAACAGGATGGTTCCTGCTATCTTAAATTATTTCTATCTTTTCCTTGGTGGAGTCGCAGTAATATTACTAAAATCAAAGTTTGGCTGCATAATTCCCCTAGTTGTATCTCTTCAATAGACCTATACCAACCTTGCAATAATCACCAAACACCTTAAAACCACTCACAATTAGTTGGTTTTGAAAATTCTCTTTTAGCTCTTAGTAGTCCATGCATTACAGTGCTGTGGTTTCCTTTTAATAAACAATGTTAAAGCATACTTGCAGTGTCCTCCCTTATTCTGGTATCAGTGCATAGAGTTTCTGCCAGATGTCTTCTCCTAATTTTGTCTACCTGGTTAGCCCCTTTTCAATCCCAACTTAGTTTTCAAGTTCTGAGGTTCTGCCTTCCAGCCTCAGTAATTGATACCAGTTGTAATTCTGGCAGTGTGATTTACTTAATATTCCTCAATAGACTTTAATCCTTATCAAATAGGAACTTACTACTGGTACCAGACATAATACGAAACACTGAAAAGGCACTCAGAGCTGAGTAAATACGTAAATGTCTGATTGTTATAATAAACAAATGAACTACATCACTTGTGCTGGCATCTAACCATCCTTTTTTATGAGTTTGGGATTTCCATTCAACTTTTTCCTTGGCATGGTGAAGAACTGTGTTTGCTCTAAGTAACTCACTCCTTAGAATTTCATTAATTAATGCTTCTAAAAGTTTTTATTTGAGATAAAGATAACTTTTATCAAATTATTTAAAAATATTAGGTTCTTAGTCTTTTGATGAGTAACAAAGTTGATAAAGTTTTCCAAATACATCTTCCTGAAATTGTTTTTATTTTTACCTTGTCCCCCCCAACTAGGTTGTTAATTCGATTTGTTGTTTATCACATGGGTTAAAATATGTTACAAGTGGCCTATTGTTCAGGCTTCTGGAACCTGTTCTTCTCCTCTGTAATACATTTATGAAGCACACAATGAAAACATGTGTATTATAATCTTATAAAACATTTGTAGCATTCATTAATTTATTGATAACCCATGGACTTAATGAAGGATTTATGGGATTACTAAGTAGGAAATAAAATGTATTCTTGTGTTTATCTTTGTATTTCACTTCAATAAATATTTGCATAACAACATTTGATATCAAGTTGTTTTGTCAATTCAGTAAATATTTTGTGAGTCCGATGAAAGGAGGTTCTGGATTTGAAGCAGAAGCAGTTCAAAGAGCCAGGCTCATATTCAGACTGAGGCACTTGCATGGGATGTCAGTTTCTTTAGCAGTTTTGTGGTTTGCCCAATTCACACAGCCTAGTAAATGAACAAATTCCAGCAGTCTGTGGTAGGGCATAGTCACACATTTCATATAGCTCTGAACACTTCTCCTCAGAGTGCTAACTAGTAATTAAATATACAGAATTTATTATTCTGAGTATGCATTAAGTTTCATAAATAAATAAATATCAATGGCAAGCCATCTATTGTACGGATATTATGACTACTCTCTTTTGAGTGGAAACCCAGGAAAACAGAGATATATCATTCACATGGAAAAGAATGAACTGTATGTGAAGGGGCTCTTTTCTCAAAGATCAGTTTTGTATTAGCCTAAATTTTACTTTTAGCCCCAAACGTACCATTAAAAAAAGCTATTAGTATCAAGAATTTTAGTATACTTCAATGGTGCTTTCATTAAACTTTATGACTTTTTGTCCATTTTGAGTCTTGTATCTCAGGCTGGGTTTGAACTTGCTGTGTAGCTGAAGATAACCTTGAACACCAGATCCTCCTGGCTCAAACCTAGGGTTTTGTGCATCCTAGGTAAGCACTCTGCCAACTGAAATATATCCCCAATTTCTTTGTTTACTTTTCTCATTGCTCAGACCAAATATCTGACAAAGGCAACTTAAATTAGGACTTAAAATAGGAATGGTTAGTTTTGATTCCTGGTTTGAGGGGATAAGGTCAACATGAAGGGAAAGACAGGAGGCAGGAGTGTGAGACAGCTGGTTACACTGTATCCACAGTCAGGAAAAAAAAAAGGTGAATGAGGGAGGTCTATTTACATTCTTCTCTCTCTCTCTCTCTCTCTCTCTCTCTCTCTCTCTCTCTCTCTTTCCCTCCCCCCTCCCTGCCTCCCTCCCTCCCTCCCTCCCCCCCTTCCTCTTTTCCATTTTTGATTCCATTGGGGACCTCATCCCATGGAAAGGAACCACCTACATTCAGCTCCAGTCTTTTCTCTTCACTTAAACGTGTTGGGGAAATTCTCTCAAAGACACGCCCAAAAATATGTCTCCTGGGTGTTTCCAAATCCAAGTTAATGATGAAGATTAACTATCACAATTACAAAAGACAATTACAAAAGACATGTCAAGTGAAGCTGCTGAAATACGTTAGTTAAAATGACATCAGCAATGGATTGTTCTACCAGGGGGATGTTGGCCAGGGGATCCAAGGCCCCACAAAAGGTAAGGGCTCCTTGCCCCTAAGTTGGGATACCTGCAGGAGGAGAGGCGATAAGACCCTGTTGCCAAAGACCTGACGTTAACACTGGAGGGATGTATTGAGACCACACATGCAAGTGTACAGATGGCCTCTGGAATGCCAGAGAGTGTTACCAAAGGCCACTAAACCAATAAAGCAAATACGGGTCTCCCTGAGCCAAGCAAGACTCCACTGTCAGCACCAGCTACACCTCATCTGCCTGGAAATACTGTGCAGCAGAGGCAGCCATGTGCCTGTATATCCTAAATCTAATTGGCTATTGGCTCTCTCCTTGGAGGAATAACCCATGGCTGATGCCACAAGCTTACATCCTTTACAGGTTAGGAGATGTTATAAGCCACAGTAAGACCCTGTCATATTTAACAGGGGGTAAAAATGTAATTCATGGATTAACATATCATCAAAACATATGTGTCTATGCCAAAGTAACCTACCATAACTATTAGTGCTGCTTAAATACCTATATATCTAATTGCTTGTGCTTCATTAGTAGGATCAAAAGGTTACTCCTGGACAAACTGTCAGCCCATGAAAGGAAACAGCCAGAATTGACCAGAGTCCAAGTCAACAGCTCCAGAGAGAGTGGACTGTTTTACTTCTCATCCACCTGTGCCCCTTTTCTAAGCCTAGGGAGCAACCTGCAGAAGAGGGGGCATGGTAGAATGTAAAGGCTCCGATTGGGGTGAATGGTGAAACTACAGCGATGTAGTCTGGACACTCATTTGATCAACTTGATTGAACAAACAACATGTCACCCCCCACTGGATGGTGGGGCTGTGGGGGTTTGGACACAACAGCCTGTAGATTGGTTTTGCACGAAGGATGCTTGTACTCATGGATTATCACTTATAGCTAAAAAAAGGAAAAAAAAACAGAGAAAGATGCAAGACAGTTATGGCAGAATACATGATCTGGGGTGGGGGGAAGGGAAAGGGAAAAATGCCTGATCTGAATTGGAAAATGATGTACGAAATGCACAAAGCATCAATAAAAAAAATTAAATTAAAAAAATGTCTGTCACAACTAACTTAGTCTGTTTCTTCCTTTTTATTTCTTTATTAACAAGCATTGGGAATCTAAATCTTTGTTTTTAGGCAAAACAAATGCTTTTAGTATAGAAACTGCCTTACTAAGATGTTAATATATATACATAAATGGATTTTTGCTTTGCTATTTGTGAAAGCAATTGTATCCAGGCATGCTGGCTCTTTTTCATAATTTGTTGGCTTGAAATCTCACACAACTATGCAAAAAAGGAAAGGAAGATGAGGTGACATACAAAAGCTGCTCTGCTGGAGTAGAGAGGTAGAAGCTGGGCCTTTACTTGTGATAAAGGAATCCAATTCAAAGAAAAAAAATAACAGGCACCTAAATTCAGCTTTGGGAGTTTGAATCAGCCATGTTTTAGATCTTTATATGGGCAGGGTCTGTGAGCAGTTGGTGGGGGAAATGTGAAGTTAAGCCAGTTTTTATTTTTAATTCAGGGAAAATTCAGGTCAGGTAATGTTATAGGCAATTTTTCTTGTACATCCACAGTCAAGTATATTTAGAGTTTGAGCTAGAATTAACATCCTGGATTCTTTACTACATGAGCTCACTACAGTGCGCTAATTTTTGCAACGAGTGTCTGCTGATTACATGTATATCTTTATGTCTATGATAAATACATGAACAAATTCCTCATAAAATACTTCCCTGACATTATTGACTATATATTATCCATTCATAAAATATTATTCAAGACTTAGTTAAATGGTAAACATCTAAGTTTCTGTGGGTTAGAAACCTAGCAGAAGTTGAGTTCTTGGAGAAGTCTTCTTGCTCCAAGTATCCCAGGGGTTGTGATCAAGGTGGCAATCAGGGCTTATGGCATTTTAAGAGTATATTACAGTTATGCCTGAATTAAGAAACAGCCTGTCTTTTAGCATCTGTTTTAAGGTTAAAAGCAGACCCAAATTCTGAGATCCCGTTCTTTCAGATGTGTCTTGGAAGTGTGATCCTGAGCCAGGCTTCCCTCATCTTTTATTGAACCAGTCTCTCCAGCATGAAATGAGAGAGTAGAAGTTAGAATATACCATTATCTTATCAGAGAATCTTGCTCTTTGATCCTTAGGCCTAGAATATCACATATCAAATAACAAACAGACTCTCCATTTTTTCCAGTTTTCTATGATGTAAGCACAATGCTTTCAGTGCTTCAGTATTTAAAGCATCCATCCACACATATATTCATTATCTCAGGTTGTCCTGAAGGACTAAGGACATATGCACAGATCACAAGAAGGGAACATGGCTCAGTGAGCTCATTTACACTATAAACAATAACTGATTACAAGATATAAAAGTCTTTATTTCATATACCATGTCCACAGTGTAAATGTCATTTCTACCAGGAGGGTAGTCATTGCAAGGTTCCAAAGGTTGTTGGGTACAGAGTGTCTGCTTTCAATTTCTCTTGTCATTTCTGTCAGGTTCAGGTCCTCTCAGCCTTGGGTTAAGAAGCCCCCTGTTCCTCACATGTTTCAATGCCTTACCTCAACACGAGGAACCCCACCTTTGGCATCTTACTTCATCAAAGCAAGGTAACAAAAGAGGACAGAGACAAGTATGTCAGAGAAAGTCACATTTTTGTATTCCCTAGTTTTGCTATATTCTGTTATTACAAAAAGTCAACAAATCCAGCTCTCAAATAACATGTAATGCCAGAGACAGAGATTACTGGTGACTATTTTAGATGGTGCCTATGATATGGATGAAGAATCTCCCTTCATAAAGTATACATCAGAATATGTTATATGACTAGAAGGACACACCGAGGCAGGAGCTGTAGACCATAATTCTTTCTTTTTTTAAAAATCTTTTATTGAAGTTTTGTGCATTTCACACATCACTTCTCAGTTCAATCCAGACTCATTTCCCCCTCCATGCTCCCAGCCCCTCCCAAGTCCATGCAGTCTGCCATACATGTCCTATTTCCCCTTCTGAGTCTTTTCAATGTTTTTCAAAGCAGATTACCTTTGGGAGTGGGGGGGAGAACTCTACTGCTTCAGTCAGTTCCCTGTCCCAGTTCTTTTGTTGTTGTTTTTTTCCTTCCAATCCATATTGTTTCAACATATGCATTTATATATGTCACACAAGTACTAAAATCATGTCATCTGAAAATAAATTCCATGTTATTTCCAAATTATTTCCGGATTCACATTTTTCCCTTTTAAATTTATATTACTCTAAAATATACAAACATACCCTCCACCCTTGTACCAAAATTATAAAGTCTGAAAATAAGTAGTAGGTTAATTCTAGAGCCCATTAAGGGATTCACATTCTAAGAGTACAGTTGCTTTTAGATAAAAAGAAATATAACATTAATGTTACTCAGCCTGCCTTACTTGATGCTACCATCCACAAATGAGGGATATCATTTGTCATTTGTTTTTCTGGGACTGTGTTACCTCACTTAGCATAATATCTTCTAGTTCCATTCATTTACCTGCTAAGTTCATGATGTCATCTATCTTTACTGCTGCATAGAACTTCATTCTGTAGATGTACCACATTTTCTCTAACCACTCCTTGATTGAGGGACACTTGGGTTGATTCCAACTCTTTGCTATTGTGAAGAGAGCTGCAATAAACATGGCTGTGCAGTTATCTCCGTGGTAGGATGAGTCTTGTGGGTGTATACCCAGGAGTGGTATGACTGGGTCAAGTGGTAGGCTCATTTTGAGTCCGTTAAGGGTGCTCCACACTGCTTTCTATAGAAGTTGTACAAGTTTACATTCGCACCAGCAGTGGATAAGTGTTCCCCTTTCCTCACAACCTCTCCAGCATTTGGTATCATTTGTTTTCTTCATCCTAGCCAGCATTATTGGAGTGAGATGATATTGTAAAGTAGTTTCTATTTGCATTTCCTTCATGATTAATGATATTGAACACTTTTTAAGATGATTCTCAGCCATTTTTCCTTCCTCACTTGTGAAGTTTCTGTTCAGCTCTTTATTCCATCTTTTGAGTGAGTCATTGGTTGTCTTACTTCTTCGTTTTTTGAGTAGTTTATATATTCTGGAAGTTAATGCTGTGTCAGATGTATCAGGGGTGAAGGTCTCCTCCCACTCTGTGGGTTTTCCCTTCGGTTCACTGATTGTTTTGCTCAACCGAAGCTTTTGAGTTTAATGAGGTCCCACTTGTCAATTGTTGACCTTATTTCCCTCCCAGCTGCTGTCTTATTTAGAAAGTCTTCTCCTATGCCTATGTCTTGTAGGTTGCTGCCAACGTTTTCTTCTATCACTTTCAGAGTATCAGGTTTCATGTTGAGGTCTTTGATCCATTTGGAGTTGATTTTTGTACAGGGTGAGAGGTAGGGTTTTAGATTTATTCTTCTACAAGTGGTGATCCAATTTTCCAACACCATTTGCTGAAGATGCTATCTTTACTCCATTGTGTCTTTGTGGCTCCTTTGTCAAATATGCAGTGGGTGAAATTGTATGAGCTCAAGTTTGGATCTTCAATTTTGTTCCATTGGTCTACAGATCTGTTTTTGTGCCAGTACCAGGCTGTTTTTATGACTATAACTCTGTAATATACTTTGAAATCTGGTATAGTGATCCCCATGTATTGCTCTTTTCCCTCAGGGTTGCTTTGGAAATTTGGGGTATTTTGTTTTTCCATATGAATTTAAGATTTTTTTCCAAGTCTTTAAAGAAACTCTTGGGGATTTTAATTGGGATTACATTGAATCTGTATATTAATTTGGATGGAATGGACATTTTTACTATATTAATTTTTCCAATGCATGAGCATGGAGGTCTTTCCATCTTCTGATATCTTCTTCAATCTCCTTCTTCAGGGGTTTAAAATTTTTGTTGTAGAGATCTTTGGTGTCTTTGGTTAGGTTTGTTCCTAGGTATTTTAGTGTTTTTGAGGCTACAGTGAATGGGAAGGTCTCCTTATATTCCTTCTGTTGCTTGGTGTTGGTGTAAAGAAAGGCTACTGATTTTCCTAGGTTAATTTTGTATCCCACCACTTTACTGAAAGTTTTTATCATTTCTAGGAGATTTATGGTGGGGTTTTTAGCATCCCTTAGGTAAACTATTATATTGTCTGCAAAAGGCATAGCTTGACTTCCTCTTTTCCAATTAGTACTCCTTTAATTTCCCTTTCTTGCCTTATTGCCCTAGCAAGTGTTTCAAGCACTATATTGAAGAGGAGTGGTGATAGGGGATAGCCTTGCTGGGTTCCTGCCTTTAAAGGGAATTCTTCTAACTTCTCTCCATTTAGGATGATGTTGGCTGTGGATTTGTTGTAAATGGCTTTGATTATGTTGAGGAATGTTCCCTTAAGTCCATTTCCTTCTAGAACTTTAAAGATGAGGGGCTGGAGAGATGGCCTAGCGGTTAAGAGTGCCGACCGCTCTTACAGAGGACCCGGGTTCGATCCCCAGCACCCACATGTCGGCCGAGAACCGTTTGAAACTCCAATTCCAGGAGAACTCCAGTTCCAGGGGAATCTGAGACCCTCTTCTGACCTCCACGGCATTGCACGACATGGGTGCACAGACCTGCATGCAGACAGTGCATTCATACACATACGGAAATAAATATAATTAATAAAAAAAAAATAAAAAAAAAAGATGAAAGGATGCTGGATTTTGTCAAAGGCTTTTTCTGCATCAATGGAGATGATC
Organism: Rhizomys pruinosus; assembly: GCA_009823505.1. Lineage (NCBI taxonomy): Eukaryota > Metazoa > Chordata > Mammalia > Rodentia > Spalacidae > Rhizomys > Rhizomys pruinosus. The sequence goes on from VZQC01011588.1 coordinate 114,612, forward strand.
ATGTGGTTTTTGTCTTTCTGTCCATTTATGTATGTGTTTTATGATATTTGTTGATTTAAATATGTTGAACCATCCCTGCATCTCTGTTATGAATCCACCTTGGTCATCATGGATGATTTTTTTGATGTGGGTCTGTGGGTCTGCATGCAGTTTGCCAGTATTTCTGTGAGTATTTTTTTTGCATCTATGTTCATTAATTGAGATTTGGGCCTTATAGTTTTCATTTTTGGTTGAATCCTGCCTGCTGGTTCTAAGTATTAGGTAATTTGCTGGCTCCATAGAAGGACTTTGGAAGAGTTCACTCTCATAGTATCCTTCAGAACAGTTTCGGTAGTTTAATGTGTTGATGTTTTCTCTGTAATTTTATAGATGCGCAGGCAGCCAGCTGGGCCTGGCTTTTTTGTGGGACAGGAGTTTTTTTTTGTTTTGAGTACATTTTTCAATTTTCCTCAAAAATATTTTGGATATTTTTAAGCTGTTTTCAAACCCTTTCTTCTTGGTTAAGCTTTTTTGAATTCCCGGATTTCAGATATTCATCCATTTCTCTTGGTTTTCAAATTTAGTAGGGGTGTTAGAGTATCGGTTTTTTTTGAAAATTTCCATATGAATTGTTCTGGGATCTTATTTTTGTTTGTTGTGATGCTTCCCTTTCATCGAAAAATTTCTATTGATTTGGAGTTGTCTCTTTTTTTGTTTTAGTTAAAACTGGGCTAGAGATCTGTCTACCTTGTTTATCCTTTCAAAAGAACCAACACCTTTTGGCTTCATTGATTCTTTTGTATTGTTTTCTTTATTCTATTTCATTGAATTCTGTTCTGGATTTTGTTATTTCTCTGTGTTGGTGTTTTGGTGGTTATTGTGTGGTTTTCTCTCAAGTGTTTTTAGCTTGCAGTGTTAGCTTAATTTGCGTTCTTTCTGGATTTTTTTTTTTTTTTTTTAACTGTAGGCACCAAGGGCTATAACCTTCCCTCTCTTTTTGACTGATTTTAAAGTATCCCATCGGTTTTGTTGTGTTGTGTTGTGTTGTCATTTTTGTTTTGTTAGTGTTTCCAGGAATGCTTTTATTCTTTCTTTATTTTCTCCTTTTTCCCATTCATTTGCTCAGGTTGTTGTGTTGTTCCAGTCTCAATGGGTTCTGAGATAGTAGGGGCTTATTCTGGTGTTGATATTTTGCTTTATTGCAACCACTGGTCTGACAGAAATGCATGGAAATTTCAAATTCTTTTTTTTTGAGTTTTTTTCTTGTGTCCCAGTATGTGCAATTTGGAAATTGTTCTATGGGGTGCTGAGTAGAAACGTGTATTCTCTGGTGTTTGGGTGTAGGACTCTTCTTTGGTAGATGTCTGTGAGGTGCATTTGGAGTAATGTATTATTCATTTCATATGTCTCTCTGTTTAAACTTTGTCAAGTCAATCTGTCCAAAAATAAGCTTCAGTGGGTTATTTGGCAGTAGTTCCCCCTACTCTTAATTGCTGGGATTTTACTCTGTGCCTAAGGTCTTTTTCAGGATTTTGTCTACAAAATTCGGTGCACAGGAGTTTGGTCCATCTATTATTTATTATCATTGAAACTTTCCTGATTTAATTTGTTCCTTTTATAAGGACATAATGGCCCTCTTTGTCTTTTCTGATTTAGTTTTACTTGAGGTCTATTTTTTTTTTTTGTTTTTGAGGACACGGGTCTTCCTGTCGCACCAGCTGTCCTGGCACTCACTCTGTAGACCAGGCGGCCTTGAACTCACCAAAGATCTCACTGCCTCTGCCTCCTGAGTGCTAGCACTAAAGGTCTGCGCCATCAAGCCTGGCTAACGGTCTATTTTTTTAAGCATCCAGAAGGAAAGTACCAGATATCAATAATCAATAAGACCAGACGGAACTTGTAAGCCAGACACAAAAACTCGCAGATTCTTAGTAACAAAACACAAAAAAAAAGAAAAATTGAGGTACTATGGTGGTTGAGGGTAGAATGGGCAACGCCTTACTTGCCTTTTTGGTTACTATTTGCTTGGCGAAGATCTGTTTTTCGCCCTTTCATTTTAAGGTGGTGCTTGTCCGTTTGAGGGTGAGGATTGGTGGTGTTTCTGGTAGACGAGCATATTTTCGCATATGAAAGGGATGCGGTTTCCTTCTCCGTTCTCCCCGTCTATTTGTCTTTTGGGGGACTTGGGGGGTTTAGACCCATGAAATCTCACGTTATTATTGAGAGCTGTGTGTTTCTTCCTTTCATCCTATTTTTTTGTTTTGGCCTTTCTTGGTCCTAGGTTGTATTTTCACAAGTTAGAACCTTTACTATTTCTCTCTCTATAACTGCTTGGGGATAGATAGGTGCTCCCCTTTCCTCTGTCTTTTGAACTGCTTTGAGTATTTTCTTGAGGGTTGGTTTTTTGGACATTTATTTTTTCATCTTGTTTATGTATGAAGAAACTATTTTCTTTTCTCTTCACTATAATTGACATTTTTGCTGGGTTAGCAATCTGGGGTTTGTCCTAATCGCATAGTCATTATAATTGTGAGGAATATAGATGTTATTCCCACTTTCTTCTGGCTGTCATAGTTTTGAATGAGATCATGCTGTACTTCTGATTGGTTTTTCCTTTATATCTGTATATTCTTCAATGCTTTTTTTCTTTCTTTCATGTATCTTTTTTTTGGGGGGGGGCATCTAGTGTTGTTAACTATGCATGGTTGTGGAATTTGTTTCTGATATTTTCGATTTGGGTTCTATCTGCTTCATGTTATTTGTATGGGTTGGTCTCTCTTTCATTTGGGGAAATTTTCCATTATTCTGTTGAAGATCTGATCAAATTCCATGTCTTGGGATTCTTCTTCCTCTTATCCCTATGTGTGGAGGTTTGGTCTTTTCATGGTTTCCAACATGTCCAGATTGTTCCACTCTTGCACTGTTTTAAAACGTTTCATACTCTTTGCCTTTCTTGTTTTTCCTTGCTATCTCCAGGTATTATATTCTATTTCTGCTTGCTCCCAAAATCTGCTTTTTGAGGCTTTCTCCATCCTTTCCTGTTTATTGAGAATGGAGTATTCAATTTCTCTTTTTCATTTTCAACTCTGTTGAATTTCTTTAGTATTCCACTTCCTTTTGGAGACTTCTCAGTCTCTTATGTAGCTCTTGTTTCATGGTATGTTTCCCTTTTCATTTCAGCATGGGATTCTTTTCAGTGTTTCTCTATTTCCTTCTGGAGTTTGTCATTTTCTTTCCCTCCTCGTTTCTTTTGGAGTTTGCATTCTCTCCCTTATAGTTCTCAGGAGTTTGTCATTCTGTTCCGCCAGTTCCTTCCTGAGTGTCTTCATTCTCTCCCTTAGTCATCTGATGTTTCTTTCTTATTCTTTGATTCTTTGATTACGTTTCTATGATTGTTCTTAAGATCATGTCCTTGTTCCCTTCCAGTGAATCTCATGTGGACTTCTATAGGGACTGGTAGCGTCTGTGGACGATTTATTAGTGTCTTTTTGCCATGTTGTTTTCTCTTCGTTATTTTTGGCTGTGGGTTTTGTTTATTGTTTGTATTCTGGATGCATATCTTCAATTTTTTTTTTCTGCATTAAAAGCTGAATTTGTTGTTTCCTACAAGATATTTTTTGTTAGTCTTCTCCTGGTTAGGGGGATATATGCTTTCTGAGTACCTTTCAGCTTTGTTGTTGTTTGTTTGCTTGGTTTTTTTTTCAGTTTTTTTTTTGTTTTTTCCTTTTTTTTTAGAGTAAAACAGATGTCATAACATATATACTATATATATATATATATATATACAACCACCACACATACATAATTATATTACATACAAAAAGATATATACAACATACACAATTTTTTTATCTATTAGATTTCTTTCTTCTTTCTTTATTTTTTTTCCTAAAAAGATGCCATCTGCTCCCTAAGGAAGTGTTTGAAGGTGTCCTCCTTGGTAAGCCCAAACGACCATCAATCTTGACCTCTTGTGCTACATACTGGGGTCTTTCCCTCCCATGGTCATCCAAATGAGGTCCAGTAAGCACATGTCCTGTCTTGATCTTCTGTACTGGCCTCCATGATATAGTCTGGGTAGTCCAACAAAGGCAGTCTATGCTCTGACAGTAGCTGCTCAGTCCTCATGCTGGATATCTCAGTCCATCTGGCATTGAAGGTTTGGAGGATTCTTGGAGAGACATGAGTATTCAGTCCATTTTGGAGGGTTAAAAGCTGTGTCTCATGTCTTTGAAGAATGGCAAAATCAGTGGCCACCACCGAGTAGATGCACTTGCCAGTAAGAATTGAAGACAGGCCAAACAATAGTGCTCTCTCTTTTTTTTTTTTTCTGTACAATTTCTTAGGCCTTACTGATTATTTATTTCTGGTTTTACTTTCCTTTTGGATGCTTAAGGCCACACAGTTAGGGAAGATTAACTAAGGTTTTTGTTTTCTTAAGTTCAATTGAAGATCTGGTCTTCAGGGGTCACTCAGGTTTTTTTTTGTGGGGGGAGGGGAGGGGTGGGAGCCCCTGGCTCCTTTCATCTTTTCATTTACCAGTTCCATTCACTAGAGGACACAGTCATGTCTTGCTAGACCAGGCTTCTCTTTTTGAAGCATGAGCAAACTTTCCTCTTTATAGTTCCCTGCTGAGTGTGCACCTGCTTTTGCTTGGGTGTTGCTATAGCTGTTCTCAATGGGATACCCTCACTGTAGCTCAGGAGGTTGTGTTTCCAGTTTGCTGGTGGCCTCTGGACCTGGTGGGTGCTCAGCTGGCTGGGTGATTCCACCTTGCCACTGTGCATTCTGGGCCAGGTGTGGCTGAATGGCAAGCAACAGGCTGTGCCCACGGGAGTGATGAGCCCCCCTGGTGTTGTGCTCACCTATTCCCCAGATAGCCAGCTGCCTCCTCTCTCTGGGCCTGTTGGGTATCTGGCTGGCTAGGTGACTCCTGCTCCTCTGACTTTTCAATGATGGCTGTAACTGAGCTCCTCGAAGCCAGAGGAGGGCAGTTTTCAGAGTACCTTTGGACTGGTATAACCCTTAATCTCTCTTTTTCACTTGTGCTTTTCAAGAATAACTATAGGATGAGCTAAGAATGCAATATTTGCTTACATGGGGGGCAGCTTGGCAAGACAAGGCTACTTCTGTACCCTCACTGGGAACAAGGTTTCCTCTAGTCCCTTATCCCTATGAGTTGAACACTTCAGGGGAAAAACCTAGGGTGCCATGATTTCCTGAGTTATCTCTGGTGTGATATAAGCAAGGCACATGCACTCCAGACTTCATCTGTATTCAGATAGACAAGGGAATAGATGAATTCGAGACTTCTACAAACTGTTACTACTGTTACTGCCTATGTGAAAGCAATTAACGTGATTCATGTAACTTGTCCTGTATAAGTGTATTCTGTATCCCTTGACTCAGACAAAGTTGGTAATCAGTGCACAGTGAACCAGCTTCACAGACAGATGATTTGTCTTGCTAATGAACCCTGTCTACCCTGATCACCATTTCCCCATCACTGCTGCACAGTTAGGCCTCCGGAACATTTGTAGGTGACCAGCACTAATAGAGGTAGATAAATATTTTATGAATAAATGATTGTCTTGTCCTTAGAGAATTATGGCTTTACATATAAATCTCTTGTGGGATAGAAATATGAGTAGATAAAAAAGCAGTTGCATACATGGTAAAAATTCTTTGGTACCTTGTTTTATTTTATATATATATATATAATATATATATATATATATATATATTACTCTATCCAACAGATAATCGCATATTGAATATTATTCTAAGAATGTTTAGTCTTAAAGAACAAACAGAGATGTGAACTGCACTATTATTTAACGACCCATTCACTCCTCCCTTTAAACAGTCAATGTATGCAGTGATTTTAGAGAATTACTGTGAGGTTCAATCAATACTTAATGTGGTCCCTAGTTAAATGTTCCTGATGTCAAAGGACCTCATCTAATCGGTGGATTAAGACTAATGCTTAAGAGATAATTGACTTTAATAATATATTTTAAGTGTCACATAAATGTAAAGGACAGAGAGGTTAAAGGGGATTAGAATTTTCAGTAGGTATTTAAAGGAAGGTGTTTAAAATTTCTTTTTGTTCAAATGAACCTTCAAAAGATGACTAAGGAGAGCAGCAGAAGAAGGGCATATTTAAAAAGATTTATTTATTGTGCTGGGTGTGGTGGCACACACCTTTAATCCCAGCACTCAGGAGGCAGAGGCAGGTGGATCTCTGCCAGCTCAAGGCTAACCTGGTTTACATATGGAGTTCCAGGTCAGTTGAGGCTAGCTACAGGGAGACTTTGTCTCAAAAAGACTAAAAAAAAAAAAGACTTAGTTTATTTTTAATTGTGTGTGTGTGTGTGTGTGTGTGTGTGTGTGTATGCATGTAAGTTCAGGTACCTGTAGAGACCAGAAAAAGGCTTGCACCCATTGGAGCTAGAGCTATAGGCAATTGTGAGCTACCTGACATTGGTGTTAGGAACAGAACACTTTGGTCTAACCTAAGAGTAATACATGCTCTTAACTGCTAAACTAATCTTTCCAGCTCTACTTATTATATTTATTTAAAAGTATTTTACTTATTATTTTATTTTATATGCATGAATGCATTGCCTGCATGCATGTAAATGTACCTGTGTCACACAATGCCCGCAGGGGTCAGAATAGGGCATCAGATTCCCCTGAAACTGGAGTTATAGACGATTGTCAGCTACCATGTGGGTGCTGGGAATTGAACCCAGGTCCTCTGCAAGAGCAACCAGTGCTCTTAACCAATGAACCATCTCTCAAGCCCCCTCCTTTTTAAAAAAGAAAATACTATGGACAGCAAAGAGACTGACCCAGCTAAACTTATAAGTTTAGAGGAAAAATGAGAAAAAATAATGCTCAGACAGTAGCATGAAATGTGCTTATTTCTATTGGCTTTGTTTTGAAAGGAAGAAACATAATGGTCATCAAAATTTGTTTCTTTAATTTTAATTTCATATGTGTTTGTGTTGCCTGCTTGCCTGTAATGCCACTTGTGTCATACAATGCCAACAGAGGCCAGAAGAGGGCATCAGATCCTCTGGAACTGGAGTTAACTGGAGATTGTTAGCAGTGTGGTTGCATTGTCTTTACAATCAGCAAGAAAAGAGAGATGCTCAGCTTGCTGTCTCCTTTTCACTCGTTCCTGTATCCAGTCTATCTCAAGATGCTGCTCACATTCATGGTGGGTCTTCTCTCTGAAACGTCCCTCACAGACCTGAGTGTGTCTCCTTTGTGAGTCTAAATCCAGTCAAATTGACAGTGAAGATTATCACATATGTTAGTTTGCTAGAGTTGTGCAACAAAATACCACTGTGTGTGTGGCTGGTGTAAACAATAGAAATTGATCTTTTAGCTGTTCTGGAGTTGGGTAGTTTATGATCAAGGTGCCATCAGGGTTGGATTCTCTTAAAATCTCTCTTCTTGGCCTGTAGGTGGCTCCCTCTTGCTGCAGCCTCACCTGGAGCTTTCTCTGCACACATACACATCATCAGCATCTCAGTTAAGGACATGAGTTGTGCTGAGTTACCATACTTGGGCCCTCATTTAATGTTACCACTTTTAAGCGCCTTTTCTTTAGATGCGATCACATTGAGAAATTTGAATTTTAGAGGACAGTATTCAGTCTGTGACAAATAATTTTCACTAGACAACTTCTCCAGGCATAGTCCTAAAGTTATGCTGTATAGTATCCTAGATAAATGCAAGGTCAAGGCTGAAGGTATTTCAGCTTGGTACGCCTTGATTGAGTACTTACAGGAAACACTAATAAGCAAGACTCTAAGCATTCAAAAGAAATTAGACACTCTTATGCTTCTTCCTTTCTCAATCTCAGGGATGAAACAGAAGTATAAATACATAATTACAAAGTATAAAGTAAACTTTGTGTACCAGCTTGATTGGGCTATGGTGCTCAGATACTGATGGCCATACATGATTGCATATGCATCTGTGAGGGTGCCCTCCATAATGTAGACTGGTCTCTGTCTGTTAGTTGTGGTCTCAGTAGAGACTCACCTCCCCCAGCAAGAAGTAATCCTTCAGCAGAGGACTTTCAGACTTGAACCACAATATCATCTCTCTGTAATGTGCTTGCTACCTTCCGAATTTTAAACTTGGAGCCTTTGTAATCACACAAAAATTGCTTAATCTCTCTCTCCTTTCCCCTTCTTTCTCTTCCTCTCTCCCTTTTTCTTTCCCTTCTTCCCTTCCTTTCTCCTCAGCACTTGCTGTTGTTTCGATTTTTCTGGAGTTCTCTAAGGAAAACTTTAATAGCAAAGTGTGTCCTATTTGTTATGGTTTCAATGTGAAATGTCCCTCATAGCTTGCATGTTTGAATACTTAGCCCTCAGCTGGTGACACTGGGAATGTTTTGGAACATTTAGGAAAGGGTGACTTGCTTGAGGAAATGAGTTACTGGGAGTGGGCCTGGAAGCTTTATAGGTCCTTCTGGACCTGTAAGACAAAATAAACTGTTTCTCCTTTAAGTTCCTTTGTTGTGTTATTTTGTCACAGCAGCAAGAATGTCACTAAGACACTATTCAATTCATTTAGTCACCTGAATTCCCCAGCATGGGCCTCTCCTGTTTAGTGTGTCTCCTAGAAGTAGAAGCAGACCCAAAGAGCAAGATTAATGGAAGTCTGTTCACATCAGCAACTGATGTACCTTCCTTTTCAAATCAGATGATTTGATTTTAGGATTATCATTCACAACTTTACCAAAATTGGAATAAATAATCAAGCTGGTCTTTATGCTCTGAATTGGGCTGGCTTTAGTTCAGAGATTTCTTTGTGTGGGAGTCTGGAGTAAATACACTGGGAGGGAGTTTGTTAACCTGAACTAGGTTGTATGTAGTGTTATTTGAAAGTAGCACAAGGTTCTATGTCTCCAGAGTCCATTTCTAGTAACTCTAATTTACAATCTTTTCTCCTGAGCCTTTTAACCTTGCTGAAGGGGGTCTCTGATAAGCATTATTAACTCCTTAGTGGCATCTGGGGACACCAAAATGGAAGGAGGAAGGTGATCTATCATGTGGTAGCCTTTGAACGGATTTCACTGTGCAAAGGAAGTTTGGAAGCCACAGCTGGGGTCTAAAAGATCAGTAGTCACTGTGAATAAAATTTATTCTATGGGAAATACTGTCGTGTTCTGTGTTACAAATAAAAAGGGATGGAGAAACAATCTGCTGAAAGACGAAAATAAATAGAAGTTATAGTTTTCATTCCTAAAAGGGGATAGTGGAGAAGGATAAAGCCATGTTGGCTGGGAATAATAAAAAGGGAAGCTTTGTTTACACTGGGGGAGATTTAGCAGCCACTCCACGCATGCAGCAGCACAGGTGCCACAGAACAAGGAGACTTGACAGTTGTTTTACCCCAAGTATGGAGAGGGAACACAGTGAAATTACCCAACTTACTAGTCTCTCTAATTTTTCTACCTATTTTTACTCCTTTAAATAAAATATGCAATTATTTCTTACCATGACACTTTCTTTCACATCACTGAATGACTAACAAACATATCACATTTTGGTCTTCCAGATTTTCTTCATCTTCATCTTCTCTGGCTAATTGCCTTTGAGACAACTAGAAAACTGTTTTCTCTTCTATCATTGAATCTTTGTCCTAGAGATCATCCTGCCAAATGCTCATTTTGCTTATGAAGAGGGGTTCATGAAACTTAATGACTGGCCACTTATTGTACAGCTGCTTTATTTATTTATTTATTTATTTATTTATTTATGTGTGTGAAAATTTCAAACTCAAAATCAAAATAGTGTTTTTCTGAATACAGGGTAAATGTAAGTTTAGAAGACTATTTGATTTTTATGTATGAAGTTTTACACCATAGAAAAATATGTGTCAAATATACTAAGAATTGTTTACAAACATGAACATGTATGGTAATATGTAACAAAACACATATACATGCTGAATTCAGTGTAGGGTTCAGTATAGTAGCTAAGCCAGAATAAAAGCATAAAAATTTCAGCCCATATACCCATATATTCTCTCTCTCTCTCTCTCTTTGAAAGAATCTCATATAGCCCAGGCTAGCCTCAAAATCTGCCATATAGAATGACCCGCATGTCTAGGATGACAATGAATCCTGATCCTCCTGCCTCTACCTCCCAAGTGCAATGATTTTAGGTGTTCACCAACATCTCCAGTCCCTAAGTTTTATTTCTTAAACCATATGGTCTGTACATAAGTATGATGGTTTGAATGAGAATGTCCCTCACAGGATCTAAACATTTGGACGTGTAGACCCCAGTTCATGGCACTGTTTGCAAAGGGTCATACAACCTTTAAGAACTGTGGCAATGCTGGGGGAAGCCATTCATTGGGGGAATGCATTAAGAGTTGGGAGCCACACCCACTTCCAGCCTGGCTCATTCTGTATCCTGTGCCTGTTTGAAGTTGTGAACACTCGGATTTCTGCTCTGGCTACCTCTGCTGCTGTGTCTCTCTGCTATGCTAGGCTCTTGCCCCTCTAGAACCATAAGCCCAATAAACTCTTTTCTGAGTGCCCTTGCTCATATTAATTTATCATAGTAACAGAAAGGTAACTAATACAAAAGAATAGTATTATTTTTATCTTCTACATTTAAAAATATTATATATTTTTATAAGAAAGATTATATGCATACAACAAAGGAAAATAAATCTCTAAACTATAACATATAAGCTATTCCCCTGATTCTAAGATGCTGTTTTAATGTACTGCTTCTGAAAATGTGTTCCTTAGAGTTGATAATGTTTAAATTCAATGAAATAGAATAGTTTTTAGGTACAAAGTGCCAGAGAGTAGGGTAGAAGTACTGTGATGATGAGTGAATACTTGTCTTTAACTGCCTTTGATGGCCTTCCCCAAAGGTGGCAACCAAGAACTTGATCTTTGAGGTTCATCATAGGACAATTCTGAGTTAACAAACAAATACAACCATACTTGCTGTGATCTGGTGGGACTTCTCTACCTGTAAGATGGATTACTCATTCTAGGACAGAAAATGATTATAAGTCTTGTTGCTTGAGTGGAAACAAAAGGGGAAGAGAAAAAAACTTTTGAAGGAATTATGACAATATTAAAACTGAAGAGAAATGGTGCTTTGAGGCTCCAATAAGTTGTCTCCCTCCTCTGAAACAGAATGGAATTGCAGGTTTTAAATGTGTCTGTGACTCTAAAAAGCTATACTGTCTGGGACTCCATTAGCTTTGAGTCCCATTTTGTTTTTTTCTTAAACCTCAAAAACTAGTAGAGCTCTAAGCGTTATCTCAACATGCACTAGTCATGGTAGCTGTAAACAAAAGCCTGGTCTCTACTCCACAGCTTAAAATTACATCACTGCGATTGTCTCTGGGCCTAGGGATAGAGTTGTTCAGGAGCAGGAGGGACTGTCCTTGGGGTAGAAGGAGTAAATGTCTGAAAGCTATCTCATGAATATCAGAAGACTGACCTCTCAAGTAAGGGATTAGTTCTCAAAAGAGAACTGGTGATTGAAAAGCCAAAAGGAGCCAGGGGCTCCCTGCCAAAAAAAAAAAAAAAACCCTGAGTGACCCTTGGGGACCAGATCCTTAAATGATCTTGAGAAAACAAAATCCTTGGTTAATCTGGGCTAAGTGTGTGGCCTTAAACACTCAAAAGGAAAGTATAACCAGAAATAAATAAATAGTCCAAAGAAATTATACTTCAGGTATAAAACTTGAGATCTTAGTAAAAATACAAAAGAACACAGTTGTTTTGCCTCTCTTACTGGCAAGTGCAGCTACTCTGTGGTTGCCACTGCTTTTGCCATCATTCAAAGACATGAGACACAGCTTTTCAACCTTCCAATATGGACTGACAACTCATGTCTCTCCAAGAATCCTCCAAACTTTCAGTGCCAGATGGGGACTGCTGAGACATCCAGCTTGTGGACTGAGCTACTACTGGGGTTTCCACTTCTTCAGAGTATAGACTGCCATTGTTGGACTATCCAGGCTGTATCATGGGAACCAATACGGGAAGATCAAGACAGGATCTGGTGCTTACTGGACCTCATTTGGTGACCATAGGAAGGGAAAACCGCAGTGTGGAACACAAGGGCAGAACTGATGATGGTTTGGGCTTGCCAAGGAGGAGACTTCAAACATGACATGTTTCAGCCTAATTAAAAAAAAAAAACATAAGCTGAAGATGCTAAAACCTATGATATATGTGGCATGCATATATGCATATTTTGGAGTGATGCATACTGGAAGGAACAACAACAACAACAACAACAGAAAACTCTGCTTCAAAGAACTGACTGAAATGGTGAACTTCTGCTTGAAACAGTAAACTTCTGCATTGAGAATTTTGAGAGAGCCCGAGAAAAAGATGAAAAACATGTTTGGCAGAATGCAGAGCTCTGATGGGGTGGGGGGACAGGAAGGGGGGAATGGGTTTAGATTTGATTTGTAATATAATTTGATTTGTATGAGATGCACAGAGCTTCAATAAAACATTGGCTAAAAAAATAGTGTTTCTGTCCTGTGTGATACTTTTGCTTAAGCTTTGCTGCCACTACTCCAGAAAATTAGAGTCAATGTAGAGCCTTGTGATGGAGGTGGTTACTGTTCTATATGAATGGATGGGTACAATTGAACCTAAGCCGATGGCTGGAAGGGGACTTGGGGATATGAAGACTAGAGTGAGCTCTTCTTTTAATAGTATTGTCTTATTTATAGAGGGAGTAAAAATGGCTCCCAAGCCTCCATCCTATCTTAAAACTATTGTACAGTGGCAAAGATTTTGGCGTCAAGCAAACCTAAGCTTCAGTTCTTACTCCTCTGGTTTGTTTCATGTGACCTTAGGAAACTGAATTGGCTTTCATGGAATGGCAATGATTTTATGGTACACTGAAGAGGCCAACCATATCATGCCTGAAATGTTTATGTAGGTAGATTCAGTTGCTTCACAATTTTATTGTTATGATTATCATTACTGATTTTTCTACTTTTGTCTCTCTAATATAGGACTCTATTTTTATTTTAACCTAAAAAGTTGTCTATTAAAAGAAACCATCATGATCAATTCAAAGGCCACCAATCTGCATCAGGAAAGATAGAAGAATCAATGTATTGATGATCAAAGACAAAGATCTCTCTTGATTTCCTCCAGATGAACAAGTTAACTGTGCACCCAAATAATAACTACCCTTTGTTAAGTCCTTTGTACAATATTAAGTGAATCATGTCTATCTACATAAACTAATTTAATTCTCATTATGAATAATAGGTAGTTATTGTCATTATCACAAATTTTTGGACTAGGGAATTGAGGTTCAGGGATTTTTTGCAGTGTATTAGTACATCTTTTTGTGTTCCTATAACAAACTACGTGGTGCTGAATAATGTATAAACGAGATGCATTTTTAAAAAATTATTTATTTTGCATGTGTATGAATGTACTATCTCCATGTAGGTTGGTGCACCCATGTCGTGCAATGCCGTGGAGGTCAGAAGAGGGCGTCGGATTCCCCTGGAATTGGAGTTAAAGATGGTTCTCAGCCACCACGTGGGTGCTGGGGATCAAACCAGGGTCCTCTGCAAGAGCGGTTGGCCCTCTTAACTGCTAGGTCATCTCTCCGGCCCCACAAGATGCATTTATTATGCTCACAATTCTGGAGGCTAAAAAGCCCAAACCCATGGCACTAATACTCCAGTTAACATTCTCAGCTTGCATCATAGCAAGACATGGAAAAGTACCTGGCATCTTGCAGAAAGGCCAAGAGCATATGGCCGTCTTGCTTAATAGAAACCTGTCCTTGGGAGGACTAATTCAAGCCAGAAACTAGTATTAATCCCTTATGAGGTTGGTCTCCTATTACCTAACTGCCTTGTACTAGGCCACACACTGTAAAGGTTCCACCACCCAGACACTGCTACCCTGGAACTGTGGTTTTGGCATACATGCACTCAGGCAAGCCATAGTCCAACCACAGCAGGCGATTTGCATACGATGGAGTTAATGGCTGATGGCAGAGTTACATCCAAAGTCAGATGTGCTTGATTTTAGTGCTTGATTTTAGTGCTTTAATTATTCTTAATTGCTATCCTACAGTATTCTAAAAGAGAAAGATAAATTTGGAAATGTATGGAGCTTAAATCCTGACATGGTCAGCTTTATGAAGATCACAACCTTTGATATGTATTTGCCATACAACTCTGCCAGTGTTCTATTGAAAGATGTCCTAGTTTGCTTTCCATGTTTCTGTGATAAAACATTGACTACAACCAACTTGTGGTTGAAAGGGTTTAATTTTACCTGAGAACTTCCAGGTCATATTTCAACATTGAGGGAAGTTAGGGCAGGAATCTGGAGTCAGGAACTGAAGCAGAGAACATAGAGGAATGCTTCTTACTGGCTTGCTTCCCCTGGCCTGTGCTCAGCCTGCTTTGTTATACAGATTAGGGCCATCTCTCCAGGGATGGCACTGCCCACAGTGGGCTGGGCCCTCCACATTAGCAATTAAGAAAATGTCTCAAGGATATGGCCACAGCTCAATCTGATGGAGGGAAGGCCTTGCTGAGCGGTCCTCTTCCCAGCTGTGTCAAGTTGACAATGATGCTATCTTCCACAAAAAGCTTCAGGAAACCTTACAGGAATTTAGTGGTGAAATTAGAAAATAATAGTAAGTGATAAAAGTTCAAAGTAAAATAAAATGACTTTATACCTATATAGTTTATGAAACAAACATTTATTATCTTGGAAGAAAATACATTCTTCAATAAGAACAAATCACTTATTAAAGTTTAAATGACAATTTAATGAACATGTACCATGAATAAACTCAAAACAAAGATACAGGAAAAGCTTTTTTTTCACACAATGCACACATGGTCCAATATGTAGCCAACAAAATTTTGTAGGAAGGAGACACAAAACACTCCTGTAACCAAATGAAGAAACTGAAAACAACACACCCAAATAGAAAGATAGTAAATTTTGACATCTTTCATCCAAAAATCCAAAATCTGAAATATCAAAAACTCTTGAGTTGTTGAGCACAAATGATGCCTTATTAGACTCTTGACAAGGTGACAAATTTAGAAAAAGGAAAGATTTACTTTGGCTCACAGTCTCAGGCATGTTGATCCAAGATTGGCCGAAGCTACTGCTTTGGGCCTGACATGAGGCAGAATGTAATGGTGGTAGGAGTGTGGCAGAGGCGAGGGAGAGATGGAAGGAAGAAGAGGGTGGGGAAATGGGGTCACTCCCAGGGAGTCCTTTCTTCTACAGGTCCCACCTTCTACTTTTTACTACTTTTCCATAATGGAATCATATTAAGAATCTATCAGTTGACTAATCCATTGATTAAGTTTGAGCTGTCAGGCTCCAATGGCCTCCCAATGATTAGATCAATAGACGGGGACAGATTCTTCATTATGTGAGCCTGTTGGCAGACATTTTGCTATTTAAAGCATGACAATGAAATGATTGGAAAATTTCACACCTGACCTCATGTGATGTTTGCAGTCAAACACAACTGCACTACAGTATTTTGTGAAGTTACCTACAGTCTCTATGTGTAAAGTCTCTATGAGACTTTTCATGAATTTTTTTTTCAAGATTTGGGTACCATCGTCTAGATATTTTATGTATATGCAAATATTCTAAATTCTGAACATATAGAAAATGAAATACTTTTGGTCCAAAGCAGTTTAGATGAGGGTCATTCAATCTGTATGGCAATTAGGTTGATTTTGGGTCATAAATGTTAAATATGCAAATAATTTACAGAATTTTTGTCCCAGGCATGGTTGACACAAGCCTGGCAAATCCAGCAATCATGAGACCAAACCAAGATATTCATGAGTTTTAGGTGAATCTGTGCTGTATAGCAAGATTCTGCTTCAAAAATTATGTTTCTTCACATAAAAAAGAGCATCAGGGTCATCTCTGATTCCTTTACCATTAAGGATTTGTGGTCTAAAGTGTTTCTCTATTGTTATCCATATATGCCTTTCAAAATGGGAAGCCCTACCTCAGGTATCATATAAATACCTAAATTCATATCAAAGGCAAAAGGAGAAGAGACACTTTTTATTTATGGGCAGTCATTAGAATCATCGTATTTCTGTTTTTATCACATTTGCGCATAGTCTTTCCCTATACAAATACTTCAAAATAGTTTAAGGGCAGGAAAGATGGCTCAGTCAATAAATATATAAATATGAGGACTTGAGTGTCTGACCCCCCAGCACCCACAAATCTGAGCCATGTGATGCGTTCCAATGATCCTAGTGCTGGTGACTTCAGTTCAGTGAGAGACACTGTCACAAACACAAAAGGCAGAGAGCAGTTGAGCTAGACACCTAACATTGACCAGTGACCTCCATACACAGGTGGATACTTGAGCAGCACACACACACACACCCCACACACACAACATCAGACCACGCACACACACGCACAAAAACATGAAAATTAGAAATACCAACCTTTTACATTGACATATTAATAATTAAACATCAGTATGGTATAGTGCACAATATATATTGTAGAATAATGCCAGAGGATTTATCATACCTATCACCTCATACAGTTGTTATTTATTTGTAGAAACAACATTGTTAATTTTAATTTCATATGAATGAGATTAAGGAATCTGACATTTAATTTCATATGAATATGTAAGAGCCTGGAATATTTATGGAGATATTGAATGTAAAAACTCTTGTAGTATTGCTTATGGAAGAGTATTAATTGGTCAAAAGCAATTTGCAAATATTTTCAATAGCTAAAAAGTATTGTTCAATCATACGTTTTCACTTTTAAATATATGACCTAGGGTGGAGAGAGAAAAATGTGGCCATCTAAACTACACAATGGAGGTCTATGCATTGGTAAAGAAAGACGACATCGGCCGGCTATGGTGGCTCATGCCCTCTAATCCCAGCGCTTGTGAGGCAGAGGCAGGCAGATCTCTGTGAGTTCAAGGCCAGCTTGGTCTAAAGAGTGGGATCCAGGACAGCTGGGGCTATAGGGAGACCCTGTCTTGAAAAGACAAAAAAAAAAAAATTAAAAAAAGAAAGACAACATCATGAGTTTTGCAGGTAAATGGATGGAGCTAGAAGATATCATGCTAAGTGAAGTAACACAGTCCCAGAAAAACAAATGATGAATGGTGTCCCTCATCTGTGGATGCTAGCGCCAATTACTTTACTGTATGGCAAACTGAGCAATGTTAATGTGATCTGAAAAAAACTGTGCTCTTATATTGTGACTCCTTTAAAAAAATAAAAATTAAAAAAATATGACCTAATAACATGATGGGTTCTTAAGAAAAAATACATAACTAAGGATGTCAGTGAAACATGCAAATATAATTGTACATATGCATATATATGTGTATGTGTATATATATGACTAAGTAGAATTAAAAATAATCTAAATTTTATAATGGGAATGAGTAAGTCCATTGTGTGTATATATATGTATCTCCATTCTTAAAATAAATTAGACTTAAACATATCAGTGACTGTATCACCCAAAAATGTTGAGTATAAAATGCATATCTTATTTTATGATTAAAATATGTAAAATATTAGATAATGTTTATATAAGTGAAATATACTGTCTTAAAATGAATAAGAACAGTGAATATCCAATTCAGTGTAGCGATGAGCAGTACACAGAGCATGGATGGAGTAGGACGGCAGAATAGATCGTAAAGAGTTCAATATTTTATTTATGATGCTTTACTTCCCAAGCAGAGTGCCAGGTAGAAAAGTCTTCATCACATTTTCCTATAGCTTTATATAACTGAGCTCTATACTCTTGAGAAAGTCCAGGTAAATAAGTAAATTCAAGGAATCATCAGGCAGACATTAGATATGCTAAGAAGAGCAAATAGTGGCCCATAGACCCAATTGCTAGGATATCTTCTAATAGTTAAGATAGAGGATTATCTGCACTTTTTTCTTGGGAGGAGGACGGTGGTTGTAAATGTGTAGTGTTATTTGGTTGTTATACTGAGGGGGAAACAATCTCATTAATAAGTGCATAGAAATCAGGGAAGCTCTTTTACTACAGTTGAGTACTGAACAAAATGCTGGGAACGTCTGTAGGAAAGCGAAGTTGGTGATAATGGCAACATTAATTTCGATCTCACCCAAGAACTATGCATGTACTGGAGTAGTGTGAATCACTACAAGTTTATGACCGCAGAACTGTTTCCTATCAGAATGATGGGTACATAAAAGACTATTCCTAAACCCAAGGAAATGATTATATTTTCTTTTATACTAAAAATGTATAAAACTAAATTTTGTAAACTATGTCACATAGTTTTTGTTCAACCTGACTTGTTTTCATTTAGATAAACTTGAGGTTACTAGGGAGATAGTTTCTAAACACTACACTCTGTTTAAAATAAAAGATAAAATGAGTTAGAGAAATAAAAGAATATATAAACTATGAATCTATTGAAATCATGTACATTTGATTTTGCTAAGAAAATAAAAACTTAGTGCTCTTTTAGTTTTACATGACTAATGATCTTGTGGTATTAACATTTAGACCATGCAATTAAAAACCACTATTTGGAATAAGCAATCAGACAGTATTTGATTCGGAAATTTCAACCCCTAAGTGCTGCGTGCAAGTGAGATCTGTATTTTGTAAGAGTTTGTTATTGATGTCAGGGAACGTCAAATGTGCAGATAGAGCAATTTACAATCCCTATGGTTGCTAAGAGAGAGGCTGATTCTTAAATTATTTATGCAAAGAAACAAATTGTTCTGTTCTTTGTCTGAAATTATGCCAATTGCAGGCTTAACAACAATAAACTTTTCACTTGAAAATTCAGCTTCCTCCTCAAGCTTGTATTTTTTATCTTGTCTTACTGTTCACACTGATGAAGATGAATCATGATCACATTGCCTAGACTCTTGAGAGGGTAATAACTAGGAGCAGTAACAGCAGATTCTATAGCCATACTAACAGATTCTTACTTTAGATGGCAGGCTATTAATTCTGAGGTTAAGACTGCTGAATAAACAAGTTTGAGGCATTATTTTTTGCTCGGTAGAATATAGTATTAGTAAAAAAAAAAATTGGGAGGTTAATAAAATGTCATCCAAAATCTGTTTGCTATAAAAGAAATGAATTTCACACACCAATGAAAACCCAAAGATTTGACTTACTAAAGAAATTAAAAAGAGGGACTGGAGAGATGGCTCAGTGGTTAAGAGCACTGTCTGTTCTTGCAGAAGGCCCTGGCTCGAGTCACAGCACCCATGTGGCGGCTAGCAGCCATCTGTAACTCCAGTTCCAGGGGATCTAATGCCCTCTTGTCTTCTCCATGGGCACTGCATGACATGGGTGCACTTATACACATTCAGGCAATACTCTCATATACATAAAAATAAATAAAAATAGTACAGAAAATATGAAAAAGAGATGAAAAATAACATAGCTAAAATGGTTTATAAAAATGTAAAATCTTTAGAAAAATGTAAATCTTCAGAAAACCAAAATTAATTTGGACATTAGTCATTAACTCCAAGGTGAATAAATGCACTGGGAATTGAAATTTGCTAGTATTTGATAACAAATAATTGATCACAGAGTAGACTAATTGCTGAAGATTTTTCTTTTTCTTCATTCATTGAACATCTGATACACACCTTGAGAATCTGTTGAGTTCAAGGATCTGCAATACGAGGATGAAGCCAAATATTTTCTTTAATATTTCTTAGAGTCAGTAATAGTATTTGGTTTTAACAGAGCTTTTTCTTTGGATAAATTATATGAGATCTGAGCAAAACTGTCACTTAGTGAAGCAAAATTCTTCCACAATGAAATAAACCAGAATTCACGTTTTGGGTATGATCAAAAAGGCCTAACTTCAATGTGTTTTTGCCCTACGGACCTGTCTACTTTTCTCTTTCTACCTGTGCCAAGCTGTTTTCGTTTCAGTGGTTTTAGATGGCGTTTAAGCTGTAGTTGGAAGTAGAGCTCTTTCTTTCCTTCTCCTTTCCACTTTTTAATTTTTGGCCATTGTAATGAAATTTATTCTGTGTTTAGTTGACTATGTTCCAGTTCTCATGTAAAAGCAAACAAAATTACTCTGGGTTTTTAATTTATATTGCTTTAACTAATATTAAGCTTGGGAGACTGCTTTTTAAAAAAATTTTTTTTATTTATTTCTGTATGTGTATCAATGTACTGTCTGCATGCAGGTCAGTGCACCCATGTCGTGCAATGCCGCGGAGGTCAGAAGAGGGTCTCGGATTCCCCTGGAGCTGGAGTTCTCCTGGAATTGGAGTTTCAGACGGCTCTCGGCCGCCATGTGGGTGCTGGGGATCGAACCTGGGTCCTCTGCAAGAGCGGTCGGCGCTCTTAACCGCTAGGCCATCTCTCCAGCCCCGGGAGACTGCTTTTTAACTGTAGGATTTCTAAAAGAAGAAGGCATTTCCAATTGTTCAATGCTGTATTTTATCCACAAGACTTTATAGATATTTTCAGTCTTGAACATTAAGATTTGCATTTATAAATGTTAAATTTCATTATTTTGATGTGTATATTTATTATCTAATTGGTTACTTATTCATATATATTCTCTATTAACTATACTCTATTAACAACTCCAGGCCATATATATATATATATACTGAGGAAACCAAGTTAGGCTTTGTGTTATCATGAATTGAAATGAATATTTCAACAGGAAGATATTGGTCAATAATGTTGTTGTTTTTTTTTTTTCAACAGATGAATGGAACTAAAGATTTGGAACACTTGAAAAGAGCCAGATGTGGTCGTTTACAATTGTTTCAACACTTCAAAGGCTGAATCAGGAAGATGGCTGAGTTCAAGGCTAGCCGGGAACACATAGCAAAGGCTAGCTCAATAAAATTAAAATAAAATGCAAAATCAAAAGCAAACAATCAAAAACCAGAGGACAAAAAACAAAACTTGCAGTATGGTTTCCATGATATGTCAGGCTGTATATGTGGAGTTGTTTGTTTAAAAAATCCTATATGAATTATCTGAAGCAGAATTAAAATGGAATGTAGCTCACTAATGGTATAAAAAGGAGAGTCTTCTGTTCTGGGTGTGCTTTAAAATTGTTTTATAATGGAAAAATCACAGAAAAGTTAAATGTTCTAAGATCACATAGGTATTGTAAGCAGAGCTGGTCTCTGAAATATTGATGTCTGGTTCAGCTACTGTGCTTTTTTTTTTTTTTTTTTTTTTTTGGTCTTTTCGAGACAGGGTCTCCCTTTAGCCCCAGCTGTCCTGGAACTCACTCTGTAGACCAGGCTGGGCTTGAACTCCCAAAGATCCTCCTGCCTCTGCCTCCTGAGTGCTAGGATTAAAGGTGTGCACCACCACGCCCAGCTTCAGCTGCTGTGCTTTTAACTAATGTATATACTGCCTTATTTTAACTCCTAAAGAGTGTATACACAACAAAGGGAAATATGCAAGGTAAAAATGGAATAAATATTTTGAATTTTGTAGATTAGGACACTTTTTAGTAAATACAATCATTGTGTATAAGTATCTCTCCAGTTCATTAATTTTTTTGTAGAAATACTTTCGGTTTATAATGATCAGTTTTATTAGATGTGCATATTTTATGTACACAAATTTAACATATAATCTTAAATGCACATATCAGAGCCTCCATACAGCACTGTAGCATAACAACGAAGTGGCATGAAGGAGGTCCCTCCCATATGCCAGTTTTTCCTTCTGTAATGTTCCTTGTCTGGGTCTTCATCCTGTGACAGCTCAAACTTTTAGATTCCAGCATTGTTCATTTTATAGTTGGCCATGTAACTTGCTACAGTACAGGAAATATGGGTAGAAATGACCCATGTATACTGCAGGTAGAAGCTTTAAGAGTCTATATATGGTTTTCCACATATTCTCTCTGTAAAAGATTATCAGTATTCCAGGCAGAGAACTCCCTTCTAGAAAGAAGGTAGCAGAAAACTGTGATTTAACAACCTGTGACACATAGATTGCTTCACTGAAAATTAGCTATGCTGTCATAACTCATTGAGAGTTTGTATCACTTGCTACCTAGCATATTTTTGCCAATTCTGACTAAAAAATGAGTCAAAATTTCTTCCCATTATTGCTATGGTTTAGCATTCAAATTACTTTTTGGCCAAAGCTGAGAATATTTTTTGGAGACTACTCTAATTCCAGAGACCAAGTTTATGAACATATTTGATATTTTTGCTCAGATCATTAGACATGTTTTATATTAACAACAAATATTGTAAAGATGATGAAATATATTGAAGAAACATTTCTATTTTTTATATTTCTTGTGTCTTGTATTCCTATTTTATCAAAGAAATTTCAGATTGACTTCATTTCTACAATTGTTTCTGGTATGGGATGAAATTCCCATTTCACAAAATTATATATTGAAATATGTATGCTTGTCTGGATATTGTTCTGCTTTGTGTCAGGCATGTAATGCATCTCAATTTTCTCTTAGAAATAACAATTTTTGTAATGAATAAACTAGACGTAGTACGTTTAAGCATGAAACAGACAGTTTCTAGGCAATTAATAAATATCTGATGACAGCTCTTTTCCTATTTTCCTTTTTTAGAGAATTCATTAGAAGCTGTTTTAATACATAAAATTTTGCTTTTGGTCCCCTTTGAGTAACTACCAAGTTTCCATTTTGAGAAGCTGTATGTTTGATGACAAGGCCTTCTTAGTTTCAAAGTATGCTCATATTATTTCCAGTTGGAACTGAAATTTGAAACTGATTTTATTTGACTTACTCTCTTGGCATACCTAAGTTCATGAAGATGAATTACTGATCAATTTTAGGTGCTTATTATCATGGGTATCACAAAATAATTTTATTCCAACTTTGAGTGAAAAACTGTCAAATTACGTTTGTTGTGCATTAAAAGCAACATTTATGTCATAATGCTCATTAATGACATCAATAGAAATAGACAGATGATTGATAATTAATAATCATGTTTATTTCAGAGATGAAGAATGTTGTAGGCCTGAGCTTGCCCTTGAAGCCGGTCTGGGTTGGGTTTGGAGCCTCTGACTTTGTTGGAACCCACAAGTCACTCAGGCAGGTAGATTTAGGGGCTAGAGTGTCTTCTGGGCTGCTCCAGGGGTTGCAGCTCTGTGCCCTTTTGTGGGTGGGATCGACTGGGCTTGCCCTTGAAGGCGGTGGGGGTTGGGTTTGGTGTCTCTGACTTTGTTGGAACCCGGAAGTCACTCAGGCAGGTACCGGGGCACAGGCTAGGTCAGGCATAACCCCCTCCACCCACCGCCAAAAGGAATTGGTGAGAAAGTATCCAAATGGCCTATTTTTTTGGAGAACCTTCAGAACAGGAAGAGAAGAGTGACTTAGGCTTCCAATATCCAATATATAGACAAAATTGAAAGCTTGAAACCTAGACAAGTCAATACTCCATAAACTGGGAGGAGGAAAGGGGGGGGAGAAAAAAAAGAAAAAAAAAAGCATCGGAAGGAGGCGAGCAAAACCATCCGCTAACATAGTGAAAGGACATTTGTGATTTGAATCACAAAAGGGAAACCCACATGCCAGGGACACGACAAAGGGACAACATGGGAAAGGCACAGGATAATCCAGCACCAGGCTCTACCAAACCTGTTGGAGATAGCTACAACGGGATCCCCTTGGAGGTGACCCAAGGAACAGATCTTAGAGGAATAATTGCAGAATTGTGCAGAGAAATTAAAGAAAATAAAGAAGAATTCAGAGAACTAAAGAGAGAGAATGAAAAACTCAAAAAGGACCTAAAGGGATATAATGACTAACATCGGAAAGAACTAAAGGAACAGATTGACAAACTCCAGCAAGAACTAGAGGGAGAAAAAAAAGCTCTGAAAGGAAGTAGAAACACTGAAAAAGGAAGCCAACCAACGAAGTAAGGAGCACCAAGAAGAGATTGAGAAGCACCAAGAAGAGATTGAGATTTGGTTTTTTTTTTTGTTAATACTGAGGGGGAAACAATCTCATTAATAAGTGGCATAGAAATCAGGGAAGCTCTTTTACTACAGTTGAGTACTGAACAAAATGCTGGGAACGTCTGTAGGAAAGCGAAGTTGGTGATAATGGCAACATTAATTTCGATCTCACCCAAGAACTATGCATGTACTGGAGTAGTGTGAATCACTACAAGTTTATGACCGCAGAACTGTTTCCTATCAGAATGATGGGTACATAAAAGACTATTCATAAACCCAAGGAAATGATTTATTTTCTTTTATACTAAAACATGTTAAAACTAAATTTTGTAAACTATGTTCCACTATAGTTTTTGTTTCAACCTGACTGTTTTTCATTTAGATACACTTGAGGTTATAGGGAGATAGTTTCTAAACACTACACTCTGTTTAAAAATAAAAAGATTAAAATGAGTTAGAGGAATAAAAGAATATATAAACTATGAATCTATTGAAATCATGTACATTTGATTTTGCTAAGAAAATAAAAACTTAGTGCTCTTTTAGTTTTACATGACTAATGATCTTGTGGTATTAACATTTAGACCATGCACTTAAAAACCACTATTTGGAATAAGCAATCAGACAGTATTTGATTCGGAAATTTCAACCCCTAAGTGCTGCGTGCAAGTGAGATCTGTATTTTGTAAGAGTTTGTTATTGATGTCAGGGAACGTCAAATGTGCAGATAGAGCAATTTACAATCCCTATGGTTGCTAAGAGAGAGGCTGATTCTTAAATTATTTATGCAAAGAAACAAATTGTTCTGTTCTTTGTCTGAAATTATGCCAATTGCAGGCTTAACAACAATAAACTTTTCACTTGAAAATTCAGCTTCCTCCTCAAGCTTGTATTTTTTATCTTGTCTTACTGTTCACACTGATGAAGATGAATCATGATCACATTGCCTAGACTCTTGAGAGGGTAATAACTAGGAGCAGTAACAGCAGATTCTATAGCCATACTAACAGATTCTTACTTTAGATGGCAGGCTATTAATTCTGAGGTTAAGACTGCTGAATAAACAAGTTTGAGGCATTATTTTTTGCTCGGTAGAATATAGTATTAGTAAAAAAAAAAATTGGGAGGTTAATAAATGTCATCCAAAATCTGTTTGCTATAAAAGAAATGAATTTCACACACCAATGAAAACCCAAAGATTTGACTTACTAAAGAAATTAAAAAGAGGTAACTGGAGAGATGGCTCAGTGGTTAAGAGCACTGTCTTTCTTGCAGAAGGACCTGGGTCGGTCACAGCACCCATGTGGCGGCTAGCAGCCATCTGTAACTCCGTTCCAGGGGATCTAATGCCCTCTTGTCTTCTCCATGGGCACTGCATGACATGGGTGCACTTATACACATTCAGGCAATACTCTCATATACATAAAAATAATAAAAATAGTAACAGAAAATGATGAAAAAAGATAAAAATAACATAGCTAAAATGGTTTATAAAAATGTAAAATCTTTAGAAAAATGTAAATCTTCAGAAAACCAAAATTAATTTGGACATTAGTCATTAACTCCAAGGTGAATAAATGCACTGGGAATTGAAATTTGCTAGTATTTGATAACAAATAATTGATCACAGAGTAGACTAATTGCTGAAGATTTTTCTTTTTCTTCATTCATTGAACATCTGATACACACCTTGAGAATCTGTTGAGTTCAAGGATCTGCAATACGAGGATGAAGCCAAATATTTTCTTTAATATTTCTTAGAGTCAGTAATAGTATTTGGTTTTAACAGAGCTTTTTCTTTGGATAAATTATATGAGATCTGAGCAAAACTGTCACTTAGTGAAGCATAATTCTTCCACAATGAAATAAACCAGAATTCACGTTTTGGGTATGATCAAAAAGGCCTAACTTCAATGTGTTTTTGCCCTACGGACCTGTCTACTTTTCTCTTTCTACCTGTGCCAAGCTGTTTTCGTTTCAGTGGTTTTAGATGGCGTTTAAGCTGTAGTTGGAAGTAGAGCTCTTTCTTTCCTTCTCCTTTCCACTTTTTAATTTTTGGCCATTGTTAATGAAATTTATTCTGTGTTTAGTTGACTATGTTCCAGTTCTCATGTAAAAGCAAACAAAATTACTCTGGTTTTTAATTTATATTGCTTTAACTAATATTAAGCTTGGGAGACTGCTTTTTAAAAAAATTTTTTTTTATTTTTCTGTATGTGTATCAATGTACTGTCTGCATGCAGGTCAGTGCACCATGTCGTGCAATGCCGCGGAGGTCAGAAGAGGGTCGGATTCCCCTGGAGCTGGAGTTCTCCTGGAATTGGAGTTTCAGACGGCTCTCGGCCGCCTGTGGGTGCTGGGGATCGAATCTGGGTCCTCTGCAAGAGCGGTCGGCGCTCTTAACCGCTAGGCCTCTCTCTCCAGCCCCGGGAGACTGCTTTTTAACTGTAGGATTTCTAAAAGAAGAAGGCATTTCAATTGTTCAATGCTGTATTTTATCCACAAGACTTTATAGATATTTTCAGTCTTGAACATTAAGATTTGCATTTATAAATGTTAAATTTCACTATGATGTGGATATTTATTATCTAATTGGTTACTTATTCATATATATTCTCTATTAACTATACTCTATTAACAACTCCAGGCCATAATATATATATATACTGAGGAAACCAAGTTAGCTTTGTGTTATCATGAATTGAAATGAAATTTCAACGAAAGAATTGGTCAATAATGTTTGTTGTTTTTTTTTTTTCAAACAGATGAATGGAACTAAAGATTTGGAACACTTGAAAAGAGCCAGATGTGGTCGTTTACAATTGTTTCAACACTTCAAAGGCTGAATCAGGAAGATGGCTGAGTTCAAGGCTAGCCGGGAACACATAGCAAAGGCTAGCTCAATAAAATTAAAATAAATGCAAAATCAAAAGCAAACAATCAAAAACCAAGAGGAACAAAAAACAAAACTTGCAGTATGGTTTCCATGATATGTCAGGCTGTATATGTGGAGTTGTTTGTTTAAAAAATCCTATATGAATTATCTGAAGCAGAATTAAAATGGAATGTAGCTCACTAATGGTATAAAAAGGAGAGTCTTCTGTTCTGGGTGTGCTTTAAAATTGTTTTATAATGGAAAAATCACAGAAAAGTTAAATGTTCTAAGATCACATAGGTATTGTAAGCAGAGCTGGTCTCTGAAATATTGATGTCTGGTTCAGCTACTGTGCTTTTTTTTTTTTTTTTTTTTTTTTGGTCTTTTCGAGACAGGGTCTCCCTTTAGCCCCAGCTGTCCTGGAACACACTCTGTAGACCAGGCTGGGCTTGAACTCCCAAGATCCCTCCTGCCTCTGCCTCCTGATGCTAGGATTAAAGTGTGCACCACCCACGCCCAGCTTCAGCTTGCTGTGCTTTTAACTAATGTATATACTGCCTTATTTTAACTCCTAAAGTGTGTATACACAACAAAGGGAAATATGCAAGGTGTAAAAAGGAATATCACATTTGCGCATAGTCTTTCCCTATACAAATACTTCAAAATAGTTTAAGGGCAGGAAAGATGGCTCAGTCAATAAATATATAAATATGAGGACTTGAGTGTCTGACCCCCCAGCACCCACAAATCTGAGCCCTGTGATGCCGTTCCAATGATCCTAGTGCTGGTGAGCTTAGGTTCAGTGAGAGACACTGTCCTAAAACACAAGGCAGAGAGCAGTTGAGCTAGACACCTAACATTGACCAGTGACCTCCATACACAGGTGGATACTTGAGCAGCACACACACACACACACACACACACACAGACACGCACACACGCACAAAACCATGAAAATGAAATACTCAACCTTTTAATTGACATATTAATAATTAAACATCAGTATGGTATAGTGCACAATATATATTGTAGAATAATGCCAGAGGATTTATCATACCTATCACCTCATACAGTTGTTATTTATTTGTAGAAACAACATTGGTATTTAATTTCATATGAATGAGATTAAGGAACTCTGACATTTAATTTCATATGAATTATGTAAGAGCCTGGAATATTTATGGAGATATTGAATGTAAAAACTCTTGTAGTATTGCTTATGGAAGAGTATTAATTGGTCAAAAGCAATTTGCAAATATTTTCAATAGCTAAAAAGTATTGTTCAATCATACGTTTTCACTTTTAAATATATGACCTATGGGTGGAGAGAGAAAATGTGGTCCATCTACACAATGGAGTTCTATGCAGTGGTAAAGAAAGACGACATCGGCCGGGCATGGTGGCTCATGCCTCTAATCCCAGCACTTGGGAGGCAGAGGCAGGCAGATCTTTGTGAGTTCAAGGCCAGCTTGGTCTACAGAGTGGGATCCAGGACAGCTGGGGCTATAGGGAGACCCTGTCTTGAAAAGACAAAAAAAAAAAAATTAAAAAAAGAAAGACAACATCATGAGTTTTGCAGGTAAATGGATGGAGCTAGAAGATATCATGCTAAGTGAAGTAACACAGTCCCAGAAAAACAAATGATGAATGGTGTCCCTCATCTGTGGATGCTAGCGCCAATTACTTTACTGTATGGCAAACTGAGCAATGTTAATGTGATCTGAAAAAAACTGTGCTCTTATATTGTGACTCCTTTAAAAAAATAAAAATTAAAAAAATATGACCTAATAACATGATGGGTTCTTAAGAAAAAATACATAACTAAGGATGTCAGTGAAACATGCAAATATAATTGTACATATGCATATATATGTGTATGTGTATATATATGACTAAGTAGAATTAAAAATAATCTAAATTTTATAATGGGAATGAGTAAGTCCATTGTGTGTATATATATGTATCTCCATTCTTAAAATAAATTAGACTTAAACATATCAGTGACTGTATCACCCAAAAATGTTGAGTATAAAATGCATATCTTATTTTATGATTAAAATATGTAAAATATTAGATAATGTTTATATAAGTGAAATATACTGTCTTAAAATGAATAAGAACAGTGAATATCCAATTCAGTGTAGCGATGAGCAGTACACAGAGCATGGATGGAGTAGGACGGCAGAATAGATCGTAAAGAGTTCAATATTTTATTTATGATGCTTTACTTCCCAAGCAGAGTGCCAGGTAGAAAAGTCTTCATCACATTTTCCTATAGCTTTATATAACTGAGCTCTATACTCTTGAGAAAGTCCAGGTAAATAAGTAAATTCAAGGAATCATCAGGCAGACATTAGATATGCTAAGAAGAGCAAATAGTGGCCCATAGACCCAATTGCTAGGATATCTTCTAATAGTTAAGATAGAGGATTATCTGCACTTTTTTCTTGGGAGGAGGACGGTGGTTGTAAATGTGTAGTGTT
>VZQC01011589.1:0-109775 GCA_009823505.1 Rhizomys pruinosus
TTCTAGCTCCAGCCATTTTCTTGCAAAGCTCATGATGTCATTTTTCTTTACTGCTGCATGGAACTCCATTGTGTAGATGTACCACATTTTTCTCTCTCCACTTGTCAGTTGAGGAGCATTTGGGCTTGGTTCCAGCTCCTTGCTGAAGAGAGTTGAAATAAATATGGCCATGCACGTATCTCTGCAGTGGGGTGAGTCTTGGAGCTACATGCCCAGGACTGGTATGGCTGGTTCAGGTGGAAAGTTCATTCCAAGTCTTCCAAGTGTTCCCCACACTGCTTTCCATAGTGGCTGTAAGAGTTTACATTCCCATTAGCAGTGGATGAGTGTCCCCCTTTCCCCACAACCTCTCCAGCACTTGGTATCATTTGTTTTCTTGATCCTAGCCAGTCTTATTGGAGTGGGATGATATCTCAAAGTGGTTTTGATTTGCATTTCCTTAATAATTAGTGATGTTGAACATTTCTTTAGGTGTTTCTCAGCCGTCTCTAATTCCTCACTTGTGAAGTCTTTGTTCAGCTCTTTGCTCCATCTAATGAGTGGGTTATTTATTTTCTTTCTTCTTCGTTTTTCGAGTAGTTTATATATTCTGGAAATCAATGCTTTGTCAGATGTATCTGCAGTGAAGGTATCCTCCTACTCTGTAGGTTTTCTCTTTACTTCCTTGACTGTTTCTTTTGATGTACAGAAGGTTTTGAGTTTAATGAGATCCCATTCGTCAATTGTCGACCTTAATTCTTACACAGCTGCTCTCTGATTTAGGTAATCTGCCAATTACCTAGTTGTAAGGAAGTCTTTTCCTACACCTATGTCTTGTAATCTGCTGCCAACTTTTTCTTCTATCACCTTCAGAGTTTGGGGTTTCACGTTGAGGCCTTTAATCTACCTGGAGTTGACTTTTGTACAGGGTGAGAGGTAGGGGTTTAATTTCATTCTTCTACAAGTGGTGATCCAGTTTTGTCAACACCACTTGCTGAAGATGCTGCCTTTCTCCATTGTGTCTTCTTGGATCCCTTGTCAAATATGAGATGGTGGAAATTGTATGTGCTCAAGTTTGGATCTTTGGTTTTGTTCCATTGGTCGACAGGTCTGTTTTTGTGCCAGTACCAGGCTGTTTTTATGACTACAGCCGTTTAGTATAGTTTGAAGTCTGGTATAGAGATCCACCCTATGTTGCTCTTTTCACTCAGGGTTGTTTTGGCTATTCAGGGTCTTTTGTTTTTACAGATGAATTTAAGGACTTTTTTTTCTAAGCCTCTGAAGAAACTCTTGGGGATTTTAATTGGGATTGTGTTAAATATCTACAAGAGTTTGGGTAGAATGGACATTTTTACAATGTTAATTTTCCCAATCTATAAGCATAGGAGGTTTTTCCATCTTCTGATGTCTTCTTCAATTTCTTTCTTTAAGGGTTTAAAATTTTTGTTGTAGAGATTTTTGGTATCTTTAGTTACGTTTGTTCCTAGGTATTTTATTGTTTTTGAGGCTATTGTGATTCAGAGGGTCTCTTTGAATTCCTTCTCCAGTTGCTTGTTGTTGGTGTAAAGAAAGGCCACTGATTTTTTTAGGTTAATTTTATATCCTTCCAGTTGGCTGAAGCTGTTCATTGTTTCTAGGAGTTTTCTCATGAAGTTTCTAGCATCCCTTAAGAAAACAATCATATCATCAGCAAATAGGGAGAGCTTGACTTCCTCTTTTCCAATTAGTACTCCTTTAATTTCCTTTTCTTGCCTTATTGCTCTAGCAAGTGTTTCAAGCACTGTATTGAAGAGGAGTGGTGCCAGGGGGCAGTCTTGCCAAACTCCTACCTTTAAGGGTAATGTTTCTGTTGTTTCCCCATTTAGGATGATATTGGCTGTGGGTTTCCTGTATATGGCTTTGACTACATTGAGGAATGATCCCTCCAATCCAATTCCCTCTAGGACTTTAAGCATGAAGGGATGCTGGATTTTGTCAAAGGCTTTTCAGTGTCAATTGAGAGGATGGTGTGGTTTTTGTCTTTCATTCCACTTATGTGCTTGATGAATCACTAAGCATTCTTAAAAGCTGAGTCATCTCTCCAACCTATTTTCATCTTATTTCCCTTAACCTTGTAGAAATCCAGTTCTATCCATTTTGCCGCCAATGACATTATTATTTCATATAGCTCCATTTCCCTAGGCCCAGTGCTTTAGTTTAGCATTCATAAATGTTACATGTAGGGGCTGGATAGCTTTAGAGTCAATTTGACACACCTGATTTGAGGGGACCTCATTTGGGGGATGTGCTCTATTGGACTGGCAATGACTTTGGGGTATTTTCTTGATTGTTGAGTGATGTGGGAGGGCCCAGCCCCAAATGGCCCCTTGTTCTACATTGTATAAGAAAGCAGGCTGAGAATGGGCCAGGGGAGCAAGCCAGTAAGCAACATTTCTCTGTGACCTGTGTTTTAGCTCCTGCTTGCAGATACCTTGCCTGAGTTCCTACCTTGGACCCCCTCAGTTATTACCTGTGACCTAGGAGATCTAAGCCAAATAACACCCTTCATCCTCAAATTGGTATTGGTTGGAGAGTTTTGTCTTAGCAATTGAAGGCAAACTAGAACAATATTATATGTGTGTCAGCCAGGGTTCAAACAAAAGCAAAAGTAAGAGTGATCAGAATAAGTTACTGTGAGGTTTAAAGAATAAGTGACTGTGAGGCTTAGACATGAAGCAGCAGTCAGAACTGGTGGAGCACCTTATGTATGTATCTAGTGTCTCTGGTGTACAGTGGTGAGCCTAATGACAGTGCTATTTCCTGAGGCAAGAATAAAGAATAAATGTCAAGAAAGACTAAGGAAAACCTGGACCCCCAAAAGATGACTTTTAATGCCTTTCTCTCTCTCTCTAAATATATATATATAGATATAGATATAGATATAGATATAGATATAGATATAGATATAGATAGATAGATAGAGATGCCTGTAAAGAGACCTGTAGTCCTTCACCACACAGCTAAATAAATGCCTGTCTGCAGACTCAGAGTTTGAAGATTTGGCAGCAGGTTAGGTTCTGGATGGTGATGGTGCTTCAAGACAATGTGAGATTTTGGATAATTGACAAAATACTATCACTTTTCTGACACCATAAAATGGTCTTCGAAGTGAAAGTGAAATATTGGCAGCTTCTACTTCAGTCTTCCAAATAGCATTCATGCACCTCCTATAGAGGCATAGAGAACAAATGGTGAAGGAATATAAGGATCTTAGGATAGCTTAACTAAATCAATAATGCACTAATTTACTAAACCATCCTTTGCAAAATTTGAAAACTCAGAAATTCCTTTAATTAAGCAAATTTCAAGTAATGTTGAGAATTAGCCAATTGTTGCTTTATAATTAGATAATTCTTTGAACAACAGAAAATTATGCTACTTATACCCCACAAAGTGGCAGCTTTTCCTATAAAGATTTTCTTCTTTTCAATGAGTAATGGCCTTTAATATTTTCTAACTTATACACTGAGATTATAAATAAAATTTCTATGAACACATAGTATATTAAATAGTAAACAAATAAGAAAATGTAATAAACATTGATTTGTATATGCCAACATAATATCCAATAAGAAAGAAATATAATCTGCATATTTTGTATTAGTTTGGCTTCTCTATTGTTATGATAAAGTACTGGCCCAAAGCAACTTGAGGTGGAAAGGGTTTGTTTTGCTCACAGCTCCCAGGACATCATAAAGGGAAGCCAAGGAAATAACTCTTGGTAAGAATCTGGAAGCAGGAAGTGAAACAGAAACCAAGGAGGAGTGCTGTTTATTGGCTTGCTCTCCTGTCCTGTGCTCACCCTGCATTTCTATATAGCCTAGGAGCACCTGCTTAGGATGTCACCATCCAAAAGAAGATGGGTCCACTACTAAAGCCTAGCAGCATAGCTATCTGGGATCCACACATGTTCTTCTGAGTTCCAATGGGCTTGGGCAAAGGTATTTCTATGGCTTCACCATCCAGAGCACTCACAGCTTGTCTCACTCATCCTGGATCAGGCTGGCTCTACATGGTGTTTTCCTTGGAGGTTATCACACAGTTCTTTCACTTCTACTATGTCCTGTGGTCTTCACTATAACTGAAGATGCTCCTTCACCAATATTCCTTACTGGCATCACACAGTTTCAAGTCTCAAATTATCTCCATAAGCAGTGAATCCTGGTGACTTTACTACAGCTGAGGTTGGGCCTTCTCCAAGGGCTATTTATGGCCTCAAAAGATGCCCAACTTTCAGATGTTCTTCAGAGCTCCTTAACCCCTTCAAACCCAGTACAATGTGAGGGGCTCTTGCATATTAAAAAGGCCACTTCTAGCATGATATGCATCCTTGACTCCCTCTGGACCACACACAGCTTCTGTATGTTGACTCTGAGGAACACTTTCCAGAAGATTTAACCTAAAATATTCTGGTGTTAATCAAAGCTGATTTTAGCCCCAAGTGACCAGAGTCAGTTGTTCCTGTAAAGCACAAAAGTTCTCACTTCCAAAAATTCTTATTTCAAGCTACATAACACAAAATACCTGGATAGAGTATTTGAAGGACTCTCTGACTTCCCTTTGAATCTTCACAAGCCAAGCCTGCACCAAGTCCAGTTCTCTAAGGATTATCTTTAAGATTCCCACAATGAGAAATCATTAAGTTTAGTAACCTCAACAACTTTTCACCACAAAGTTTAAAATGTTTTAAATTCTCACCCCAAAAACATGGTCAGGTCTGTCACACCAATAGACTACTCTCTAGTACCATATTCTGTATTAGTTTTCTTTCTATTCTTGTGATAAAACATTGACCAGCATGTATTTGGGGAGGAAATAGTTTATTTCATTTTAACTCTTCATCACTGAGGGAAGTCAAGGGAGGAACTTATTACATCAGGGAATGAACCTGGATGTGGGAGATAAAGAACAGACAATGTGACAACAGTCATTGTTTATTGGCTTGCTCCTCTGGTCCTGTTCATCTGGCTTCCTTATACAACCCACANATGTCAGTTGTCATTTTCTTGTATATGGCTTTGATTATGTTGAGGAATGGTCCTTCTATTCCAATTCCCTCTAGTACTTTAATCATGAAGTAATGCTATATTTTGTTAAAGGCTTTATCTGCATCAATTGAGATGATCCTGTTGTCTTTATCCTTCAGTCCATTTATGTGTTTTATGATATTTACTGACTTTCATATGTTGAACCATCCTTGCATCTCGGGTATGGATCCAACTTGATCATTGCAGATGATCTTTTTGACATGTGTTTGTATACGGTTTGCAAGCATTTTGCTGAGAATTTTTGCTTCTGATTTCATTAATGAGATGGGTCTGTAATTCTCTTTTTTGGTTGCATCATTGCATGGTTTTAGTATTAGAGTGATTCTGGCTTCATAGAAGGATTTTGGCAGAGTTCCCTCTGCCTGTATCTTTCTAAAAAGTTTTAGTAATAATGGTTGTAAGTCCTCTTTAAATATTTTATAGAATTCTCCTTTGAAACCATCTGGGCCTGGGCTTTTTTTAGTTGGGAGGTCTCATTACATTTTTAATTTCTTCATATACTATGGGGGTCTGTTTAAGCTGTCAATCTCTTCTTGGTTTAGCATTGGTGATTCCCCGGATTACAGATATTCATCCATTTCACTTAGGTTTTCAAATTTGGTAGAGTATATGTTTTTGAAGTACTCCCATATGATTGTCTGGGTCTTTTCATTGTCTGTTGTGAGGTTTCCATCACAAATTATATTGATTTGGAGTTACTGTTTCTTTCTTTTGGTTAGCTGGGCTAGAAGTCTGTCTATCTTGTTTATTCTCTCAAAGAACCAACTTTTGGATTCATTGATTTTTTGTATTGTTTTATTTGTTTCTATTTCATTGATTTCTGCTCTGATTTTTGTTATTTCTTCCTGTCTGTTGCATCTAGGGTTAATTTGCTGTTGTCTTTCAAATGTTTATAACTGCAGTGTTAGCTCATTTATTTGTGCTCTTTCTATTTTTTTTAATGTGGGCACCCAGGGATATAACCTTCCCTATTAGGACTGCTTTTAAAGGTCCCATAGATTTTTGTGTGGTACTACTGTATTTTCATTTAGTTCCAAGAATGCATTTCTTTCTTTATTTCCTCCTTGACCCATTCATTATTCAGGAGTATGTTTTTTAGTCTCCATGTGTTCCTGTAGGTAGCAGGGCTTATCCTGGTGTTGATATTGAGCTTTATTGTACTATGGTCTGATAGAATGCATGAAAGTATTTCAATTTTTTTGTATTTGTCTAGGTTTTTTCTGGGTCCAAGTATGTGGTTAATTTTGAAGAATGTTCCATGGGGTGCTGAGTAGAAAGTATATTCTCTGGTGTTTGGGTGAACTATTCGGAAGATGTCTGTGACGTCTATTTGCTGTATTGTATGGTTCAGTTCAGATTTCTCTCTGTTTATTCTTTGCCTGGATGATCTGTCCAAAGGACTTAGTGGTATATTGAATTCCCCTCCTATGTGTGTGCTGGGGTTAATGTGTTCCTTGATGGCCTGTAGAGTTGTATTTATAAAGATCGGTGCACTGGAGTTTGGTGCACATAGCTTCATGATTGTGAGGTCTTCATGCTTAATTTTCCGTTTGATAAGGATATAATCGCCCTCCTTGTCTCTTCTAATTTCTTCTAATTTGAAGTCTATTTTGTCTAATATTAAAATAGCTACTCCTGGTATCTTTTTGTTCCGATTTGCTTGGAATATTTTTTCCATCCTTTATTTTACATTGGTAACTATCCTTGAGGGTGAGGTGGGTTTCTTGTAGACAGCATATCAACTGACTCTGTTTCCAAATCCATCCTCCCAGTCTATGCCTTTTGATTGGGAGGTTTAGTCCATTAATATTTAAGATTATAATTGAGAGATGTGTGTTGCTTCCTTTCACCTTATTTTCTATTTGTGTTTTTAGACTAGGTTTCTACTTCTACAGTTCTACTTTTATTAATTTCTCTTTCAAGGTCTCTGGAGGTAGTTGCTCCCCTCCTCTGTCCTTTGAGTTGCTTCAAGTATTTTCTGAACGGTTGGTTTTCTAGACATGTATTCTTTCATCTTGTTTACATAATGGAAGATTTTTCTCTTTCCTTCAACTAGAATCGACATTTTTTGCTGGGTATAGTAACCTGAGTTGGCATTTGTAGCTGTTTAGCACTGGGAATGCTTTGGTACACATTCTTCTTGCTTTCATAGTTTGCACTGGAAAGTCAGCTGTAATTCTGATAGATTTCCCCTTGTATGTAATTTGTTGTTTATCTTTTGTGGCTTTTAGTATTTTGTCTTTGTTTTGGGCATCTAGCCATCTAGCTTTTTAACTATGATATGGCAAGGGGAGTTTCTTCTCTGGTCTAGTCTATTTGGTGTTCTTGTATTTGTGTGGGTTTGTCTTTTTTTTTTTAGTTTGGGGAAATTTTCATCTATTACTCTGTTGATGACCTAATCAGTACCATTCTCTTGGGATTCTTCTCCATCCTCTATCCCAATGATGTGGAGGTATGATCTTTTCATAGTGTCACACTTTTCTTGGTTGTTCCACTCTTGTGTATTTTTAAACTTTTCATAATACTTACTTGAGCTTTTTAGTTGTTCTGTGTTGTCTTCTAGGTCTGATATTCTTTTTTCTGCTTCCTCCATTCTGCTTCTGAAGCTTTTTCCCATTCTTTCCTTTTGATTGGACGAGTATTCCATTTCCTTTTTCATTTTATCCTGTGTTTTCTTTAGTATTTCCACTTCCTTTTGGAGCTTCTCAATCTTTTCTTGTAGCTCCTTTTTTTGCTCATTGGTTTCCTTTTCCATTTCATCATGGGATGTTTTCACTGTTTCCACTTCCATCTGGAGTTTGTCATTTTCTCCCTCTAAGTCCTTTTTGAGTTTTTCATTCTCTCCCCTTAGTTCTATGATTTCTTTGAATATATCTGTGATTGTTATTCGACGATCTGTGTCCTGGGCTACCTCTACGGAGATTCCTTTGTAGGATTCCTCCACAGGCTCTGTAGAGTTTGGTGTGGGGTTATTCTGGACTTTTCTGGTATTGTTCTTTCATTGTGCTCTAGGCATGTCATTTACCTTTTGCCTGTAATCTGATGTGAATCTGCAAATCTCTATTGCATCTTCCAGTGCTGAAGTATTGATTTCCTTGATTCCTTCAGGTGCCTTTGTTGTATTCTCCTTATTTATGGAGTGTTGACTTGTTTAGATTTTGGGCTTTCAATTTTGGTTATATATTGGAAGGTATAGTTCACTCTTCCCTTTCTGTTCCGCAAGATCTGGGTGGGTAACAGCCCAGATGACACCTTATGAGCACTGTACATCCTCTGCCAGTTCTTCTAGGTTGGTTGTAGGGCTTACTGGAACCTCCCTCCAGAGTTCCAGTTTGTGGGGGTGGGGTTGGGGGGGGAACTGTTGTTTGTTTAGCCCACACACTGGTACCTGGTGCCCCAGCTCTATGCAACACAGGCTGAGGACTGGAACCTCACCCCTCACCTCGCAGGGTGTGTTGCTGCCTTTTGACACACCTGCCCACCAGCCATGCACCCCAGCTCTGGCGTGGGCCAGCAGCCTCTGTGAAACACATGCCAGGGACTGGATCCTCACCTCCCAGGATGCTATGCTCCTGGCTGACACACCTGCCCACTGACCTGGTGCCCAAGCTCTGGCGTGGGCTGCCTGCTTGCTTTTTGATACTGTTTGCTTATAATATTTTTTTCCATCCTTTCACTTTGAGTTGGTGTCTGCCCTTGAGGGTGAGATGGGTTTATAGACAACATATAGATAGATTCTGTTTCCTAATCCATTCTCCCAGTCTATATCATTTGATAGGGGAGTTTAGACCATTAATATTTAAGGTTATGATTCTTTGTTTGTATTCTTGGTCTAGGGTTGTATTTATGCTGTTACACTTTTATTAGTTTCCCTCTTTAGTTGCTACTTTCCTCTGTTCTTTGAATTTCTTCAAGTATTTTCTGAAGTGTTTTTTTGACATATATGTTTTCATTTTATGTCATGAAATATTTTTTTTTCTTTCTCCTTCAACTATAATTGACATTTTTGCTGGGCATAATAATCTGGGTTGGCATCTAAAGTTGCTTAGTACTCGGTATACTTTGGTCCATGTTATTCTGAGTCTTGTAGTTTGCACTGTGAAGTCAGCTGTAATTCTGATGGGTTTCCCCTTATATGTAATTCATTGTTTTTCTCTTGTGGCTTTTAATATTTTGTCTTTGTTTTGAGTATCCAGAATTTTTAACTATGTTATGGCATGGTGAATTTCTTTCTGGTCTTGTCTATTTGATGTTCTATATGCTTCTTGTTTTTGTATAGATTTGTCTTTTTTCAGTTTGGGAAAATTTTCTTCTATTATCCTGTTGAAGATCTAAACAATACCATAATTATCCCAGTTAAACATCCACACAGTGAACAAAAATTCATCTGCTCATACTGAAGACAATGTCACAGACTACGACAGAAAATTTGAATGAGAATGTCCACAATAAATTCCAAGTATTTTGGACATTTTGAGCAGTCTAGGATGATTAATGTTAGAGTCAAGGCCTTTGTGAGCAGAGGATCTCATTAATAAGGAGATGAAGGTATTTAAGGAGAAGCTTAGCTATTTGTATTTAAACAATGAAAGAGTGCCTCCCAACATTCTAGGAAGAAATTGAGGTTTCCACGTCTCTAGCGGTGAGCCACATGAGTTCTGCTTCATACAGGCTGCTAAACCCTGTGGCCCTTCTTAGGGAATTTTCCTTCCCATATATTCTTTTCTACTTCAATCTTTACCCTTGAGATTTTGTCTCTTGCTTTCCATTCGTAAACCGCATTTACAAAATAGTCATAATTTTGATAGAAGCAACTAATCAGTTAAGATATCCTTTTTTTCTGAAAGCCTTTCATTTATGGTCTCACATGGATTTTATTATTATTATAGCCAAGCACCTGGTTACAAGGCAAGAAACATGTGAACTGAAGAGAATGTTATCTCTGTCGTCAGTTTGGCTTAGTTGTATACATCTAAAAACTGTCTAGGCAGTGATTATCTTTCATAGAACATAAAGTACCACACGATGTTCATTAATCACAGAATGTTAAAAAGAAATACTTTAAAATCTCTAATTTAAGACTAGTTTATACATTTCTCACTTTTGGCTGGTGTGCTCAGATGATCAAAGCACAGCAGTGGTGGGCAAGAAGGTTACATAGTGTGCTTTTCATTCTGTACATTAGAAGAAAAGCGGGCACTCAAATATATAGCTATCATTACCTTTAGTCAAAAGGAGAAACAAATTAATTGGTTATGTTGATAAAGTACTATATTTTGCATATTATATATATAGAAGTCAAATCTATACATATATATATCTATACATATATAATTTCTAATATAATCACTATATATCATCGATCTATGATAATATATGTACTAGTATATCTATAATTCTAGTCTATATATATCAGAAGTGGTACATTATACGTGAACATAAATACATGGAAAATGAAAATAAAAGTCTTTTTTTCTGGAAATATCTGTGGTTTTATTGATAGATCCTAATCCTTGATCCTTAAATGTAATATCCTTGACAGAAGCAAGTATGTACAGAGATTACAAAAGTAAAGAATGATTCCTGTATTATTTTTCTACTGTTTTGAATAAATCTTCTGTTTATGCATGAAGATGCTGAGTTTAAAGGATAGCCTATACTTTGTGTAGAAGGATGCACATTACCAAGTAATTTAAAGAGACATAGAAATAAAAGTAAAAGGACTCTGTATCATCACTGGATGCCTGTAATAAAAGACCTAAAAAAGGAGAAAGAGAAAACCAACAGGAAATGGTTAAAGAAAAAATTCTCAGATAAAGCCACGTAGCATCTGTGTCCTCCTGAAATGAGAGCTGACATATCAATATCAGTTGGAAAATGCAGAGGTAATTTCAGTGTCTCTAAGCATTTAGAAGCAGCACTAGAACAAAATCAGCGAGATCTGTATCTATACTGTATTTGTCCCACTGCTAAGATGATGTGTGTGCATGATGTTTTAATAAGTTGCTCTACGCAAGCCCTGCCAAGCTATTCATTCTGTTTTATAACTGTCACTTTGAAGAGTAGAACAGGCACACTGAAGAGCTGGTCTGACAATGTGGATTCTTTGAGAATTATAATTAAACATTTTTTTCTATGCTGTCAAAAAGTGATGGATAGTAGGTTGCTGGAAAAAAAAAAGGTGACTGGAATTTTATTATCTCTAAAAGATTAGTTACTCAATACAACGTTCATATGATTCTATTGTTTACCTGTTATTTTTCTTTAATTTCTGTTTCACTGTTTCTAGATAGATCTAAGTAATTTGTGATGTTTTTCCTTCCTGTTATTGCTTCATATTAATTAACTTTTTCCAGGCAAGTTTATGGATATCAATATTAAGGTTTAAAATTTCAGCTTTTTATATTTTCTTTTTTTTCATGAGTTGATCAATTTATTTATTTTTGTGCAAGAAGAAACACTTGAATTTTGCATCAGACTACAAACAAAAGGATCCAAATCCACATGCCAAAAGCACAAAGAAAATCAACAACATGGGAAAAGCAAATAAGAAATCACCAGTAAACACAATCAACGAGATCTCCCTGGAGGTAACCCAGGAAACAGGTCTCTCTCTCTCTCGCTCTCCGCCTCCTCTTCTCTAGCTATATATATATATATATATATATACAGTAATATATATATATAGATAGATAGATCAATCATATATCTTATAGATAGATTAAGATAGATAGATAGATAGATAGATAGATAGATAGATAGATAGATAGATATTCATTCTATTGATTCTGTTTCATTTTTTTTCTCTCTTTGTTCTGTCCTGAAGGCAGCTCCTTTACTCTCTGATCCATCCTGGATGTAGATTCTTTTCTCTCTGATCCATCCTGGAGTTGGGTCCTTTAGTTTCTGATCTGTCCTGAAGGCGAGCTTTTGATACTTTTCACTGACATATAATTGTAGCCATTTATGAATTAAAAAGTCATCATATTCCACCCAATGTAATATAATAGATATTAAACATTCAGTAAGCATTTCTATCTTAGTATCATTCCTTTGTGTTTAGATCTTTCAACTTCTTTCTACATCTTCATAAAATATAAAATAAATTATTGAGAAGAAGAATCAACTTACTGTTCTGCACAACTCTGGGACAAATTCTTCTAAACTAATTAAATTTTGTTTCCCTTATCCTTTCTACCTTTTCTTCCCATCATTGCCTTTCCTATAGAAAAAAAAAAAAAACACTATTTTTTTTTTTTTTTAAATTTTGTTTGTTTGCTTTAAATAATTATTAAATGCAGTTTGCAAACCCACAGTCATAGATAGTAAAAATCTAAACTTGGGTCTTCTAGAAGATCACTGAGGATTGTCATTTTTTTATTATATATTTTGTACAATATTATCAAATATAGACCCGTGGTTCCCAACCCATGCCCCCACCCCACCAATCTCATGCATTCTGCCAACATTTTTCATCTTTTCTAGTCTTTCCCTATAGTCTCCATGTGAAGTTGAACTGTTGACGAAGTCACTGTTTCAGTCAGTTCTCTTTGATGCAGTCCTTTCTGTGTTGTTTTGTTGATTGTTTTGTTGTTATTGATGTTGTTGTTATTCCATATGCAATCAATCAAACTGCTTGAAATGAAAAGCTCAAGGGGCCGGCACAAGAAATACTTACATACTAGGTAATTGGCAAGAGCATCCACAGGTGATGGATACCATTTGTCGTTTGGTCGTTTGTTTTTCTGGACCTAGGTGGTTTACTTCTTCACTCGAGACAGATTCTTCTAGCTCCAGCCATTTTTTTATTGCAAAGCTCATGATGTCATTTTTCTTTACTGCTGCATGGAACTCCATTGTGTAGATGTACCACATTTTTCTCTCTCCACTTGTCAGTTGAGGAGCATTTGGGCTTGGTTCCAGCTCCTTGCTGAAGAGAGTTGAAATAAATATGGCCATGCACGTATCTCTGCAGTGGGGTGAGTCTTGGAGCTACATGCCCAGGACTGGTATGGCTGGTTCAGGTGGAAAGTTCATTCCAAGTCTTCCAAGTGTTCCCCACACTGCTTTCCATAGTGGCTGTAAGAGTTTACATTCCCATTAGCAGTGGATGAGTGTCCCCCTTTCCCCACAACCTCTCCAGCACTTGGTATCATTTGTTTTCTTGATCCTAGCCAGTCTTATTGGAGTGGGATGATATCTCAAAGTGGTTTTGATTTGCATTTCCTTAATAATTAGTGATGTTGAACATTTCTTTAGGTGTTTCTCAGCCGTCTCTAATTCCTCACTTGTGAAGTCTTTGTTCAGCTCTTTGCTCCATCTAATGAGTGGGTTATTTATTTTCTTTCTTCTTCGTTTTTCGAGTAGTTTATATATTCTGGAAATCAATGCTTTGTCAGATGTATCTGCAGTGAAGGTATCCTCCTACTCTGTAGGTTTTCTCTTTACTTCCTTGACTGTTTCTTTTGATGTACAGAAGGTTTTGAGTTTAATGAGATCCCATTCGTCAATTGTCGACCTTAATTCTTACACAGCTGCTCTCTGATTTAGGTAATCTGCCAATTACCTAGTTGTAAGGAAGTCTTTTCCTACACCTATGTCTTGTAATCTGCTGCCAACTTTTTCTTCTATCACCTTCAGAGTTTGGGGTTTCACGTTGAGGCCTTTAATCTACCTGGAGTTGACTTTTGTACAGGGTGAGAGGTAGGGGTTTAATTTCATTCTTCTACAAGTGGTGATCCAGTTTTGTCAACACCACTTGCTGAAGATGCTGCCTTTCTCCATTGTGTCTTCTTGGATCCCTTGTCAAATATGAGATGGTGGAAATTGTATGTGCTCAAGTTTGGATCTTTGGTTTTGTTCCATTGGTCGACAGGTCTGTTTTTGTGCCAGTACCAGGCTGTTTTTATGACTACAGCCATTTAGTATAGTTTGAAGTCTGGTATAGAGATCCACCCTATGTTGCTCTTTTCACTCAGGGTTGTTTTGGCTATTCAGGGTCTTTTGTTTTTACAGATGAATTTAAGGACTTTTTTTTTCTAAGCCTCTGAAGAAACTCTTGGGGATTTTAATTGGGATTGTGTTAAATATCTACAAGAGTTTGGGTAGAATGGACATTTTTACAATGTTAATTTTCCCAATCTATAAGCATAGGAGGTTTTTCCATCTTCTGATGTCTTCTTCAATTTCTTTCTTTAAGGGTTTAAAATTTTTGTTGTAGAGATTTTTGGTATCTTTAGTTACGTTTGTTCCTAGGTATTTTATTGTTTTTGAGGCTATTGTGAGTC
Source organism: Rhizomys pruinosus (assembly GCA_009823505.1). Classification (NCBI taxonomy): domain Eukaryota; kingdom Metazoa; phylum Chordata; class Mammalia; order Rodentia; family Spalacidae; genus Rhizomys; species Rhizomys pruinosus. The sequence goes on from VZQC01011589.1 coordinate 14,354, forward strand.
AGAGGGTCTCTTTGAATTCCTTCTCCAGTTGCTTGTTGTTGGTGTAAAGAAAGGCCACTGATTTTTTTAGGTTAATTTTATATCCTTCCAGTTGGCTGAAGCTGTTCATTGTTTCTAGGAGTTTTCTCATGAAGTTTCTAGCATCCCTTAAGAAAACAATCATATCATCAGCAAATAGGGAGAGCTTGACTTCCTCTTTTCCAATTAGTACTCCTTTAATTTCCTTTTCTTGCCTTATTGCTCTAGCAAGTGTTTCAAGCACTGTATTGAAGAGGAGTGGTGCCAGGGGGCAGTCTTGCCAAACTCCTACCTTTAAGGGTAATGTTTCTGTTGTTTCCCCATTTAGGATGATATTGGCTGTGGGTTTCCTGTATATGGCTTTGACTACATTGAGGAATGATCCCTCCAATCCAATTCCCTCTAGGACTTTAAGCATGAAGGGATGCTGGATTTTGTCAAAGGCTTTTCAGTGTCAATTGAGAGGATGGTGTGGTTTTTGTCTTTCATTCCATTTATGTGCTTGATGAATCACTAAGCATTCTTAAAAGCTGAGTCATCTCTCCAACTTATTTTCATCTTATTTCCCTTAACCTTGTAGAAATCCAGTTCTATCCATTTTGCCGCCAATGACATTATTATTTCATATAGCTCCATTTCCCTAGGCCCAGTGCTTTAGTTTAGCATTCATAAATGTTACATGTAGGGGCTGGATAGCTTTAGAGTCAATTTGACACACCTGATTTGAGGGGACCTCATTTGGGGGATGTGCTCTATTGGACTGGCAATGACTTTGGGGTATTTTCTTGATTGTTGAGTAATGTGGGAGGGCCCAGCCCCAAATGGCCCCTTGTTCTACATTGTATAAGAAAGCAGGCTGAGAATGGGCCAGGGGAGCAAGCCAGTAAGCAACATTTCTCTGTGACCTGTGTTTTAGCTCCTGCTTGCAGATACCTTGCCTGAGTTCCTACCTTGGACCCCCTCAGTTATTACCTGTGACCTAGGAGATCTAAGCCAAATAACACCCTTCATCCTCAAATTGGTATTGGTTGGAGAGTTTTGTCTTAGCAATTGAAGGCAAACTAGAACAATATTATATGTGTGTCAGCCAGGGTTCAAACAAAAGCAAAAGTAAGAGTGATCAGAATAAGTTACTGTGAGGTTTAAAGAATAAGTGACTGTGAGGCTTAGACATGAAGCAGCAGTCAGAACTGGTGGAGCACCTTATGTATGTATCTAGTGTCTCTGGTGTACAGTGGTGAGCCTAATGACAGTGCTATTTCCTGAGGCAAGAATAAAGAATAAATGTCAAGAAAGACTAAGGAAAACCTGGACCCCCAAAAGATGACTTTTAATGCCTTTCTCTCTCTCTCTAAATATATATATATAGATATAGATATAGATATAGATATAGATATAGATATAGATATAGATAGATAGATAGAGATGCCTGTAAAGAGACCTGTAGTCCTTCACCACACAGCTAAATAAATGCCTGTCTGCAGACTCAGAGTTTGAAGATTTGGCAGCAGGTTAGGTTCTGGATGGTGATGGGGCTTCAAGACAATGTGAGATTTTGGATAATTGACAAAATACTATCACTTTTCTGACACCATATAATGGTCTTCGAAGTGAAAGTGAAATATTGGCAGCTTCTACTTCAGTCTTCCAAATAGCATTCATGCACCTCCTATAGAGGCATAGAGAACAAATGGTGAAGGAATATAAGGATCTTAGGATAGCTTAACTAAATCAATAATGCACTAATTTACTAAACCATCCTTTGCAAAATTTGAAAACTCAGAAATTCCTTTAATTAAGCAAATTTCAAGTAATGTTGAGAATTAGCCAATTGTTGCTTTTTAATTAGATAATTCTTTGAACAACAGAAAATTATGCTACTTATACCCCATAAAGTGGCAGCTTTTCCTATAAAGATTTTCTTCTTTTCAATGAGTAATGGCCTTTAATATTTTCTAACTTATACACTGAGATTATAAATAAAATTTCTATGAACACATAGTATATTAAATAGTAAACAAATAAGAAAATGTAATAAACATTGATTTGTATATGCCAACATAATATCCAATAAGAAAGAAATATAATCATTGCATATTTTGTATTAGTTTGGCTTCTCTATTGTTATGATAAAGTACTGGCCCAAAGCAACTTGAGGTGGAAAGGGTTTGTTTTGCTCACAGCTCCCAGGACATCATAAAGGGAAGCCAAGGAAATAACTCTTGGTAAGAATCTGGAAGCAGGAAGTGAAACAGAAACCAAGGAGGAGTGCTGTTTATTGGCTTGCTCTCCTGGCCTGTGCTCAGCCTGCATTTCTATATAGCCTAGGAGCACCTGCTTAGGATGTCACCATCCAAAAGAAGATGGGTCCACTACTAAAGCCTAGCAGCATAGCTATCTGGGATCCACACATGTTCTTCTGAGTTCCAATGGGCTTGGGCAAAGGTATTTCTATGGCTTCACCATCCAGAGCACTCACAGCTTGTCTCACTCATCCTGGATCAGGCTGGCTCTACATGGTGTTTTCCTTGGAGGTTATCACACAGTTCTTTCACTTCTACTATGTCCTGTGGTCTTCACTACAACTGAAGATGCTCCTTCACCAATATTCCTTACTGGCATCACACAGTTTCAAGTCTCAAATTATCTCCATAAGCAGTGAATCCTGGTGACTTTACTACAGCTGAGGTTGGGCCTTCTCCAAGGGCTATTTATGGCCTCAAAAGATGCCCAACATTCAGATGTTCTTCAGAGCTCCTTAACCCCTTCAAACCCAGTACAATGTGAGGGGCTCTTGCATATTAAAAAGGCCACTTCTAGCATGATATGCGTCCTTGACTCCCTCTGGACCACACACAGCTTCTGTATGTTGACTCTGAGGAACACTTTCCAGAAGATTTTTAAGCCTAATAGAAGCTGGTGTTTGGGCTGGAGAGATGGCCTACTAGCGGTAGAGCGCCGCCGGCTCTTACAGATGACCCGGTTCGATCGCCAGCACGCACAACAATGGCCGCCGAGAACCGTCTAAAACTCCAATTCCAGGAGAACTCCGGTTCCAGGGGAAATCCGAGAAGACCCTCTTCTGCCTCCGCGGGGTTGCACACACGGGTGCACAGACTTGCATGCAGACAGTACATGCATACACATAAAAAAAAAAAAAAAAAAAAAAAAAAAAAAGAATTTCTGGTTTTTAATCAAAAGCTGATTTTAGCCCCAAGTGACCAGAGTCAGTTGTTCCTGTAAAGCACAAAAGTTCTCACTTCCAAAAAAAACTTCCAAAATTCTTATTTCAAGCGAGCATAACACAAAATACTGGATGAGTATTTGAAGACTTCTGACTTCCCGTTGAAGCGTCACAAGCCAGCCTGCACCAAGTCCAGTTCTCTAAGGATTATCTTTAAGATTCCCACAATGAGAAATCATTAAGTTTAGTAACCTCAACAACTTTTCACCACAAAGTTTAAAATGTTTTAAATTCTCACCCCAAAAACATGGTCAGGTCTGTCACACCAATAGACTACTCTCTAGTACCAATATTCTTGGATTATTTTCTTCTTTCTTGGTGATAAAATTGACCAGCATGTATTTGGGGAGGAAATAGTTTATTTCATTTTACTCTTCATCACGGGGAAGTCAAGGGAGGAACTTATTACATCAGGGAATGAACCTGGATGTGGGAACTAAGAACGACATGGTGACAACAGTCATTGTTTATTGGCTTGCTCCTCTGGGTCCGGTTCATCGGGGCTCCTTATACAACCCACACCACTTTCCCATAGCTGGCTGTTGAGTGTAGAAAAGAAATATATATATTATATATATATATATATATATATATATATATATAATCTGTTGGTCCTTTAATCACACGTGGCCACAATCAACATGATGTTTTTCCCTCCTAGAACCAAGATCGCACCTTCACAAGGCTACAAGCCTCAGAGCTATCTCCTACAGGCAGGCTAACAGTTCCTAGGCTGAGCTTCTGGCAAGGAGTTGGGAGGGAACCATTAGAAGTCACCCAACAAGAAATGAAATGGACTCAAAGAGAGGGTCCGGAAGAAAAGTGACTCCGTTTTATTTATGCTAGTAATATGTTTATATACTAAAGCTACTGTGCTTTGGGCAAGGAAGTGGGGGAGGGGCAGAAGGGTGTGAATGAGGGTAAGGGAAGTGTAGGCCATCTTGGCTCCTACTGGTTGCTGCAGACCTCCTGTTTGTGCAACCAGTAAACTAGTGGTGTGACATTTTGCTCAATACTTCAAAGGAAGAGGCCATCAGGGTCTGGAACTTTGCAGAGATAGGCAAGGCAGGATATACTGCAATATCCCGACCTCACAGAGCAACAGTTAACTCACAAAGGCAACTTGAATGCCCATGGAGATATCAGACAACTCATGGACATTCCAGGACAGAACTTGCAGGTCCTGTCTCAAGCCAGACAAAGTTTCATTCCTACAGCTGGCAATAACCACAGTTTACTAGGCCCTCCAAAATAAACCAGCAAATAGGAAAATGGGTTACACACATGGCTATAGGCCAATCAGATAGAGGAAATGTCCCAACTGAGGTTTCTTCCTCCCAGGTATGTCAAGTTGGTAGCTGAAACTATCAAACAAGCAGTTTCAACAAGCAATTCTCCTATGAGTGGTTGGCCTGGTGTTATTTTGAATAGGAAAGGTTTCTCACAGGAAGGTATCCAAACCTTTTTCTAATGCTCTGACTCATTATTAGTTCCAATTATGTAATCAAGAGTCAAAAGAGTTTCTAGGAGCAACCCAAGAAATCTGATGTATTAGGGACATACTGTCTTTTCCTTGATATTGTAATAGAAGAATAATAATACCTTCTGGTAGGATATGTTTTCTAAACCCAAACTACTATTCTGCCTGTTGACTCACTGATATGATACTAAAATGTATCTACATGAGGTGACTCTCAGTTTAGAAGTATCATATTCTTCACTTAGAAACCACACCTATAAACCAGCAGATCAAATATTACAGGGAAGTATAGATTTCGCTAATGGATCTCAGAGGTGCATAAGAAAGGACATCTTATTGCTCTTAATTTCTGAATTTGTGAATCACTGCCCCTACAGAATATATTAATTTCAGATTAATAAATTTGCTAAAGTGTGTGATCACTTAGAAGTCAGTGGGAAATTTTACTGCATGAAGCAAGTTGATTAATTAAGATGTTAGTTGAAATATCCAGAAAAGCAGGAAATTCTATCTTCAGGATCAAAGATCTACTATTATACATGGAAAAATATTTGATTACTACAGGATAGTAGCCCAAGACTGATGCTAAAATAGTTTAAGACAGGAAGGCAAATACAGATACTAAGTTTATGTTCTAATGACAAAAAAAGTTGGCCTTTTCAGATAGAAAAAGCCTATTTGACTCCATATAAAACGTGTCACCTGGCTGTTCTTCAGGGAATGGTTCTATCATGAGATCTCGCAAGAGTCTCTGCTTTTGGCAAGTTAATCAATTAATAATAGGAATCATCATACCTGATCAGAAAGCAACTTACTTACATCAACAATACATGTAGTCATATAAGCTTTAGAAGAAGGAAACTTTGAGCACTTCCTTAAGGAAAACATGAGATCTTTTAGAAAAAAATCCTCCAATTCAAGTGATATGTGTATGTATGTATGTATGTATACATATAACTATATATAGATATTCATGTACATGTATATGTACTTTAGCAATACAAGTTGGAGAGAACAACAACAAAAGTAGTGAAAAAAAACTCTGGAAAGACTCAGAAAAAGATGCAGGACATATATGGCAGAGTGCAGGGACTTGGGTGGGGTGGGGGGCATGGAAAGGGAAGCAACTCTAGATTTGATTGAGAAATGATGTATGACCTCTGGAAAAAGTTTAATAAAAATGAAAATAAGTAAATGCACAAATAAAAGATTAGTGAACAGAAAAAAAAGCAAGTGGAAAATTAGAGCAATGAATATAGCTCAGTTGGCAAAGTGCTTGACCTTGAGGATTGAGCTTGATCCTCAGAGCACAACACTAAACAAACAAAAAATCACTGATGGGGCAGAATATGTTCATAATCATAGCACTAGGGAGGTGAAGATTGGAGGACCTGGGGGCTCACTGTCCTTACAGACCAGCACATTCACAAACTAATGTTCTAGTAGGGATCATTTCTCAAACAGACCAGCACATTCACAAACTAATGTTCTAGTAGGGATCATTTCTCAAATTAAATATGATGGAAGGAACCTGAGGAACAATATCTGAAGATGTCCTATGTCTCCCACATACACATACATACATGTATGTGACATGTTCACATATATCACCATGCATACATGTACACATACACAGATATACAAGAACGTGGAAAATTCTTGGTGTGAAGTACATATATTGGAAAGCAAGATAACTTACAAGTTCTTCAGCAAATAAATGTGCTGTCCTACTGATATCCACATATCATGTTTTCTACTTTACCTCTGTATCAGTTACTTTACTGTTGCTGTGTTAAAATTTCCTAAAGAAACTTTATAGAAGGAAATTTTATTTGATATTATGATTCCAGCATGAGTCCTTAATGATAAGGAAGCATGGCAGCAGGGGCGGGCAGGACAGAGATCCCAGTGATCACATTTTTAAGCAGGCACAGAAAGCAGAGCGTTCATGGAAAGCCTTCAAGGCTGTGCCCAGTGACTTCCTCTGGCATGGCCATACCTTCTATAGCCTCCCCAAACAAGTCCACCAACTGAGGCTAAAATGTCCAAATAATTAGAGCCTGCAGGAGACATTCTCATTCAAACTTCCTTAGTTCATCCTCTGGTCCCCATGGGTTCATGACCATATCAGATGCAAAATGCATTTAGTCCAGATAGAAAAGTCCACATAGTCTTTTCCAGTCATAACACTATTCAAATTATGGAGTCCAAAATATTTTCTCAGACTCGATCACTTAACTATAAGGTCCTGTAAAATCAAAGGAAAAATTACATACTTCTAACAGACAATGGAACTGAATACATATGCCCATTCCAAAAGTGAAGAATAGGGGACACTGAGGAAATTTTGGCCCAAAACAAGACTGAAAACTAGCAGAAATAAAACTAAACCTAGTACCTCTATTTCTGACTCCTCGGGCCTTCCTTCTAAAGGGCTTAGACGGCTCAGCCACTTACCTTTGCTGTATAAAAACTTCTCTTTATTGGTATATTTTATTGAATTTTTGTACATTTCATGCATAATATCTTTTTATTTTTATTTATTTATTTTTTTACATGTATGAATGTACTGTCTGCATGCAGGTCTGTGCACCCGTGTCATGCAATGCTGCAGAGGTCAAAAGAGGGCGTCAGATTCCCCTGGAACTGGAGTTAAATATGGTTCTCAGCAGCCATGTGGGTGCTGGGGATCGAACCCGGGTCCTCTGCAAGAGCAGTCAGCACTCATCTCTCCAGCCCAAATATCTTAATAGTCTTTATACCCCCTCCTCCATCAGCAGCACCCCATATCTACCCCCTACTGGGTTTCATACATTATGTCATATGTTCTAAGATCTATCAACAACCTATTTTTTTTTAAACTCCACCTCTTTCTACTAAGAGCTTGTTTGGTGAGCATCCCATTGAATAAAGAAGCAATCATATTCTGCATCCAAACTGAGAATTCTACTTACCCATGTATTTCTTATTTATTTTTATTAACAATTTTCAATTATTTTCCATTCAATTTCTGATTATTACATACTCTGACTTTTTAAAATTTTTTATTTATTCTTGTATGTGTATGAATGTACTGTCTGCATGTAGTAGGTTTGTGCACCCGTGTTGAGCAATGCCTTGGAGGTCAGAAGAGGGCATTGGATTCCCCTGGAACTGGAGTTAAAGACAGTTCTCAGCCACAATGTGGGTGCTGAGGATAGAACCCGGGTCCTCTGCAAGAGCAGTCAGCACTCTTAACCGCTAGGCCATCTCTCCAGCCCAAATATCTTAATAATCTTTATACCCCCTCCTCCATCAGCAACACCCCATATCTACCCCCTACTGGGTTTCATACATTATGTCATATGTTCTAAGATCTATCAACAACCTACTTTTTTAAACTCCACCTTTTTCTACTAAGAGCTTGTTGTTTGTTGAACATCCCATTGAATAAAGAAGCAGTCATATTCTGCATCCAAACTGAGAATTCTACTTACCCATGTATTTCTCATTTATTTTTATTAACAATTTTCAATTATTTCCCATTCTATTTCTATTCCATACTCCGACATTTCTTTAAATTTTTTTATTTATTCCCGTATGTGTATGAATGTACTGTCTGCATGTAGGTTTGTGCACCCATGTTGTGCAATGCCTCAGAGGTCAGAAGAGGGCATCGGATTCCGCTGGAACTGGAGTTAAAGACAGTTCTCAGCCACCATGTGGGTGCTGGGGATAGAATCCGGGTCCTCTGCAAGAGCAGTCTGCATTCTTAACCGCTGGGCCATCTCTCCAGCCCCACATACACTGACATTTAACCATGATATTATTTACTCTTGCAAACATAAGTACAGATGCATAACTCCATCACATACTTAATGCTTTATAAAAAACTAAGAAAAATATAATGACATTTTGACTAGGAGTATTTGGCATCACAAAGTATCGTGTTAATTGTAACATGAACTTGCATACCTTTACTTAATTAATTTTTATGTGTATGAGTGCATTGTGTGCATATATGTAAGTGCAGCTGTATATTCATTTACATAAGTGAATTTATGTGTGTGCAGTCAATTGGGAATTAGAAGAAGGTGTTGGATTCCCTGGAATAGTTGTTAGTAGCCATGTGGGTGCTGTGAATTGCATCCAGGTCCTCTGCAAGAGCAGCTAATGTTCCTAACCATCATGATATCTCTTCAACCCCAACACTTTTATTTTTATACAGTTTAAATTGTCAGTTATGAACAAGACTTGTTTTCTTTTAAGTCCCTAATAATATGTACAGAGCATGATTAAGTGGTAGGCAATAGCTCAATGACAACCCTCTATTTTGTATAAACTTAAAACCCATAGCTCCTTTATCTTGACCTCTGTAGCACACACTACTACAGTCTGATGTAACTCTCTTCTGCTGGGAAGTGGGGGTGGGGTAGCTGCCCACTGCTAAACTGCATCTTGGCACACGCTCCAGATGGCTACATTAGCAGCTCGACCTGAGTGTCTATTGCCTTTCTCAGGACCTTAACCTGGGGAGCAGGACACCATCCTATCTGCCCTTGCTATCCCACCTGCCGGGAGTCCAGACAGGAATTTCAGGCTGATGGCTAATGGCCGGTCTTCGGCCTACACTGCCAGCAATTCACTCCACAGTTTGGTGACCTATTTTGTCTCTGTCCAACCCCAGACTAGCACACCAGGCTAGTGGTCTGATGGACCACCTCCCTTCTAGCCGACTATCACACGGCACTCAAAGCTCAGATCTGCTCTGGCCTGTAAGCACAAAGTAATGGATCTGGAGAAATCTGTCTGATGGTAATGGAAAATCCACTTTAGTGTATGCTGCAGGTCACTTTTATAGGCAGAATAACATCATCTCTCAGTGCCAAACCCAGACCCATGCATCACACTTCCTTGCATACATCACTTGCTACTGCTATGCTTAGCATCATGTGCTGGGTCATGAGCTGCTGTCTCATGGGGTAGAGTCTGGGGAGTCACATGACCACCACCTATGCCCCTGGGCAATGCTGGCTGAAAAGCTAGCTCATTCATACTTAATTCAAACTGGATTTCTCTATAGACCTCCATAAATGAATTCTAACTCTTGATGATCATAGTGTAAGTTTTGATCTTCAAGAATTAATGTTAATTTAAAACTAGCCTTTGGTAGGAATTTTAAATTCTAAATTTCCCCACTCTAATACTCTAGTGCAGACACTGTAGGAAATTTTAGAAGACTAGGAAGAAGGCTGTGATACTTTGACTACATAATATGATCCTATCTCTAAGAAATCAAATTTCGCTTTAATTTATCAGCCTATGAACTGACATAAGCAAGGCACTGGTTGAATAAGCAAAACTCCATCCTGTTGACTCATTCATGTCAGGTTTCTGCTCCTCAGATCTAGAGATTTTAAAACCTACATAATAAATCGAGAATATATTTGATTGGCTGCCTGTGTAGATGTAAATTTTCTCACTAATCAAATTTTATAGATTTGTCTATTTAGATTACCCCATTTAGTTTGGCTCCTCATTAAATTAACAGATAATTGATAACTGTAATTGATAATTCAGAGCCTGTACTTGGCTACAGTCACAGTAGGCTCTCTTGATCTCTATTGCCTGGAGTATTCACAATAAGATAGCAATATCTTTCATGTTCATTTATAGGCTATAAACAATGGTTGCAATAGAAGTAAGAGTTAACACATATCTGCATATATTCTCTCAGGAATTTTGCTCCAGTCTTTGTGAATGAATAAATTCTATACACTTTAAAAGGATATACTAAGTGATCAGCAGGAATCATTTTAAAGGAATAATCTAATCCAGCATTCATACCACTCTCAAGCTTTAGAAATTTCCTCTCCATACTATTAGAAAGTTCTGGCATTTCCAGTTACCATTGTATAGCCTAATTTGTGTCTGTATGTCAGCCAGCAGTAAATTTTGGAGCCTCTGTTTATTATTTGAGATAATAAATTCAACTGAGGATCTCACATCGATAAATTCAACCTTACTAAATCATTATAGTCTTTCCAACTAAACTCAGCACACTTAAGATCCATTGCTAAATATTGTTCCAAGAGCTTCTGTCTACACAAATCAACAAATGATGAAATTTTGGTTTGTGTTACAGTTCCAAATGTTCAGAGTTTGCAGTGCATTCTCAGAAGCCACTGGGCCTTAAGTCTAGTTGTAGGTCCAGAGGGTTTGAATGTACTGAGGAGTATCAGCAGTTCCTTATATAAGGGCATTGACAATTCTTCAAGAAAAGAAGCTTAAATTGGTGAGCCAGTACGAAGGGATGCTACGATCTTTACATATGATTAGGTAGAATCTAAAGTTTAAGTTCCTTAGCATCATGAAACTCTGCCCCAACAGGCTCCAATTTCAATTTTCAGAGACTAAATTATTTTCATTAATTTCCCTATATGTAACATAATTCATTGTCCAAATAGGAAAATTCACTTTCCATTGTAATTCAATGATCTAGAGGAATATAATTTAGATTTTTTTTCAGACATCTTAATCAACTTGTTACATGCATTTTGACTTTTTTAAAAATTTTATTTATTTTTGTATGTGTATGAGTGTACTGTCTGCATGTACGTTTGTGCACCCATGTTGTGCAATGCCGCAGAGGTCAGAAGAGGGTGTCGGATTCCCCTGGAACTGGAGATACAGATGGTTCTTAGCCACCATGTGGGTGCTGGGGATCGAACCTGGGTCCTCTGCAAGAGCAGTCGGTGCTCTTAACCACTAGGCTCTCTCCAGCCCCAAATTTTGACTTTTATATAAAACATTCATGGAGGTTTTTTCTTTTTTAATTCCCTCTACTTTATTAGAGGATATATACCTGCAAGTAAATCATTTTCTACTGACAGTTTTCATTGCATAATAAACAACCAGCCAACACAATTTAACCTTTTTTAATTTGTTACCTCAGTTTCCCTAAATGTTTTATTGTTTGAAACTTTTGTGATGTATCTTAGTCAGTATCTTAGTCATATCTCTGCATATTCCTTCTCCTCCACTCCCCTAGCCACACAAGTGCATTTCACTCAGAACGTCATGTCTTCTATTATTTTATTGTTTTTTAGAATTCCATACATTATTGTCTTACATTATTCCTGCCTTTTCAAATATATATTTTAAGAGTTATTATCATAGTATAATGAGTAACTGCATATAACATATTAACTCTGTATGTAGTAAACATATGACAAATTTTGCTGCTACTTGAACAAAAGCCACAGTACTGACATTAAAATAAGATGGTTTTGTTTGCTTATATAGTTTCAGAAACTAAAGTTACTGTTGTGTATTTATTGAAAGTGGGGACTTTTTCATCTATTTTACATAGACTTCAAGTTATCTTTCTTTTTATTTAATTCTCAATATGTGCATTTCTTTAAATACATCTGCATTTGTAGAGGAATATGTACATATGTATGCACATGTATATGTCTGTGCTGGATAGCTTTAGTGTCAACTTGACACACCTGGGTTGAGGGAGCCTCAGTTGGGGAATTGGCTCCATTGGACTGGCCTGTGGCCACATCTGTGGAATATTGTCTTGATTATTGAGCTTAGCTCACTATGGGTGCTGCCACCTCTGGGCAGGTTGTTGTGTACCATATAAGAGGGCAGGCTGGGCATGGGCCAGGGGAGCAAGCCAGTAAGCAGCACTCCTCCATGGCCTGTGCTTCAGCTCCTGCCTCACGGTTTCTGCCCTGAGTTCCTGCCTTGGGCTCCCTGAGTGATGACCTGTGACCCAGGAGAAGTGAGCTGAATAAACCCTTTCCTCCTCAAGTTGGTGTCTGGCAGAGTGTTTTGTCACAGCAATTGAAGACAAACTAGAACAGAAATTGGTACTAGAGAGTAGGCTATTGCTGTGACAGACCTGACCTTGATGTTTTGGGGAAGGATTGTGGAAGCATTTGGAACTTTGGGCTAGAAAAATCATTGAATGCCTAAAGATCTTGCTATGGAACTTGGAACAGTTTTGCTGAAAGAGCTATAGAAGATGGAGGTCTGGCTTGTGACATTTCTAGTTTCAAAGAGAAGCAGAGATCATCAGGACTGTTTAATGTATGGGCTCTGGTCAGCTGGGGATGGAGAATCAGCTGTAAGTAACAGGAGACCAGAACCTGAAGTGAGCCCTTTGCTTTACTGGGACAATCAATGCTGGTTAGCTGGGGCCGAAAAATCAGCTGTAAGTAACAAGACACCAGCATCATTGTGGTGATATCTTCTGGGAAGAATTTCTTCAGGGTCAGCACACAGAAGCTATGTTCCAGAAGGAGCCTAAGCCTCCATCTCAAGCGAGAAGCAGGACTTGGTAGTGTGTAAGAGTCTCCTATATGGTTCTGGTGTTGAAATTTGAGGGGGTCACAGAAAGCAGCCGAGGCTTGGCACTGTGAGAGGTCAGGAAAGACCACTGGTGGAAGTGCACCTCGGTTGCTGTGAAGACCCCAGGATTGCAGGGGTCATGGAGAGAAGCTGAGGCTTTGCAACAGGAGAGGTCAAATAAAACCATTGGTGAAGGTGCTGCCTCAGTTTCAGTGGTGACCCCAGCTTTTTGGAGATGCCAGGACCATGGGATGACCACCAAGAGCAGCAGCAGGTGTGAGATGGAGCTGACCTGGGCCTGCAAGATGAGCTGTGTGTGCCACGGACCTCAGAGTCAGAGAAGGGGAGCTGCCGAAACACTTTGGAAACCAGAAGATCGTGAGTGAATCTCAGGTGTCCAGCCTTGAGCTACTTTGCTGGACTTCGGTTTTGTTTGAGTGTGCCTGATTCTTCCCTTTGAAATGAGACAGTACTTGTTTTGGATTTTACAGCAGCCCACAATTAAGACAATTAGACTGTGAACGTTTAAGTGTCTGGACATTTTAAGGACTGTGGGGCTTTTAAAGTTGTACTGTCTTAAGTTGTGATTAATGTTAATGTCATACCTTGGGGACGAGAACTGGAAAGGTGGTGGTTTAATAGTGCTGTGTTTTGTGTGTCAAGTTGACAAGGAGTCAATTGTGCTGGATAGCTTTAGTGTCCATTTGACACACCTGGGTTGAGGGAGCCTCACTTGGGGAATTGGCTCCATTGGATTGGCCGGTGGCCAAGTCTGTGGAGTATTGTCTTGATTGTTGGGCAATGTGGGAGGGCCCAGTCCACCATGGGTGGTACCACCTCTGGGCAGGTTGTTGTGTACCATATAAGAGGGCAGGCTGGGTATGGGCCCAGGGGAGCAAGCCAGTAAGCAGCACTCCTCCATGGCCTGTGCTTCAGCTCCTGCCTCCAGGTTCCTGTCCTGAGTTCCTGACTTGAGTTCCCTGAGTGATGAACTGTGACCCAGGAAATGTGAGCTGAATAAACCCTTTCTCTCCAAGTTGGTGTAGGGCAGAGTGTTTTGTCATAGCAATTGAAGAAAAACTAGAACAATGTCTATGTTTGTATATATGCATATATGAAAAGCAGGGAAACCTAAAATAATACATGGTTTACCTATGTGACTCTCAGAAGGTCAAGTGTAGGGCAGAGTGTTTTGTCATAGCAATTGAAGAAAAACTAGAACAATGTCTATGTTTGTATATATGCATATATGAAAAGCAGGGAAACCTAAAATAATACATGATTTACCTATGTGACTCTCAGAAGGTCAAGATTAGCACAAAATCTTCTACCACTATCTCAGAAGTATATTTGTACTTAAAATATAACCAAATATCTCCCAAACAAGGAAAGTTTAAGTTTTAAAGAAAATCTTTATTTCTATGTGTCATGAGGAGAAATGTTTACTTCATTTTACATACACTGGATGGCAAAGCAGCTTTTGGTTAATTTGTAAGAATAAATGCTTGCCTGACAACAGTGAAAGGTCTTCAAGTTGTTTTTTGTGCTAAGCAATGTTGCTAAAACTTAGCCATAGTGGGTCATATCTTTAATCCCATCACTGTGAGGCAGAGACAGAGGCACAAGCAGGGAGAGTAGGATTGGGGTCACCTTGGGATGGTCTATATCCCAGTAAGTGCCAGAACAGCTGGGGATAAATAATGAGATCATGTCACAAATATATATGTATTTCTATGTTTGGAGATATGTATTAAGATATATACAATAAGATATATAAATTAGTCGTTTGATCTTTGATGAACTCAGGTATGTACAATGTCAGGGTTCTTCAGCTAAGTACTCTAAGTATAATAAAGTCAGCGTGAATATCCATGGTTTTGGTATGAGAATCCTTCGATTATGAGCATTGATTAAAGAGATACCTTGACTAATATTCTACATGGGTATTGAGCAATTTGGAATTGTTAGCCTACCTGGGAAGTTCTCTATTTATACACACACAGTGGATTTCTGAAACTATTCTAAAAGAAAGAATTTAGAAAAAAATAACATATTATTTAGAACATGTTGACATAATTTGGTAATTTTTGTCAAATAAGATAAAATATTTTTCACTTCACCTTTTTTTTTTTTTTTAGTTTCCATGTTTTGGGGGCAAACGTTATCTCATATGGCCCTGGCTGTCTTAAAAATGTATTATTTTACTATGTCTGCCTCTTGACCTCCCAGAGTTAGTAGCATATTTATATACAACCATGCCTCACTCTATTACCGTCTTTTGTGATATAACCGCTATTAACTTCAGAATTGCATAAATTAACTCTTAGTGTAATTCCTTTGGATAGTGCTCCTTTGGAAAATAAAAGTGGATTCTGATATTAATTAACATTTATCTTTCATTTGGGGATTCAAAGCAACACTTAAGCATTAGAGCTAAGAAGATCGCTTTGGAATGTGACTCTAATTCTGTCTCTGTAAGCTGAGGATTTTTTTTCTTTCATCTTTGCTGTATTTGCCTTATCTTTAAAAGTCTCCGTTCATTCTGCAAAATAGGCAATGAAAGAATATTTAAACTTTTATTGCCACAATAAGTTGCAGCTAACCCTGTTTCCCTGACTCAGGGGCATTCTGATACTTTGCAAAACCAAAGTTAAGTGTCCCTTTTGTCTGAAAGGAGTCTTCTAATTACTTTTCCTATCATTGTTTCCACAATCACACATACTATTATCAGTAAAAGTATTAACCATGTGTTAACTATTTAAGAACGTATTACCCTAAATATTTTAGATCTAATATGTCATGGCATTACTATAATTTATCTATCATATTTTCAGTACCAGAAAATAGAACAGCTTGAAGAATGTATATCTTTCATTCAAGGTCGTGAAACATAAATAAGGGATTAAAAATCCAGTAATAAAGCTTGTTACTTAACAACTGTGATCTATGTCAAATAATACTGTAACAAAACTTGGTATCAGATGTACCAAATTCTACTTTTAATACAAAATGGTAAATTTATCCATTACAAATATATACATTATTAATGACAGGTTATATATTATTAAAATAATATTTATTTTATTTCCATTTATTCATTAGATGCTATTTTAATTGTTCAAAAACATATGGAGTATCCCAGTTAATTCAGGTGTTCAGTTACTTAGATTGTTTTAAGTCATCATTATTAGAACAGTGAATGTCCAGGTACACTTTCCCAAATTGGATATTTGTCACTACAGTCATTCGTCTTTATGTATTTCATTAAAGGGTGACAAATAACAAGGTTATCTGTGGTTGACTGACATTACTCATATGATTGATGTTTGACTAAGTTCTTATATTACTAATCTTGATATTGCATTTGCATACATGGGTACAGTGTTAACTGGCCTTAATTTCTGTTTCAGAAGGTTAAGTGCCCTGGAAATCTCCATTCATTGTCTTAGATATTTATTTGTAAGATTTTCTTTTTTATTAAAATAATTAAACTATAAGTAAAATTTGTAAGAATAGGACATTTTAAATTTTTTTTCCTGAATCATTTGTGGAAAATTTACCAACCCAAAATCCCATCACATCTGAATATTTAAGTACTTTTCACGCAGTTTTACAAAACCACAGCACACATAAAAATGTCAGTTAATTATAAATACTACACATGAGGCATACTTTATTTTTTCACAATGAGATGACTGCATATAAACTCTTCTACCTCACTGACTCTTCATAATTAGAAGTTTGCTTTCACACAGGTTTTTCTTAGTAAATATCTGATTTTTTGACCCAGGGAAGGACATGCAGAAAAATAAAATGATGCCCTGTCCCTGAAGCTTAATAGGCTTTTTGACTTTTCAGAAAAAGATAAGTGATGAAAGAAAAATTATAGGATTCTTTTGGAACACCCACTCGTGGGACACAGTAGCAATTTGTGTATCAACATAGAGAGTCTGTTCCAAGCCAGCAGCTGGTGTTAAACATCAGGAACATACTTTGTAAGGATCTGGTAGGTTCTAGCTCTCAGAAGGTGAAGCTACTCAGCTGAAGCTGCCAATACTATGGGGGAGTAATAGAACTCAGTTCTATTCATCATAATCCACAGGACCTATGGATATCCGTAAAGGTTTTATTGTGTGGTTGGGAATGATTTCACATATCAAAACAGGGAGCTACAGTTAGGTGTCATTATCATTTAACAATAGAACCTAACTTGAATTTTGCCATTATGCTGTTAGGACCAGGTCAGAAAGAGTTAATCTAGTTGAAGCAAGCCTGGTTCCCATGACTACCTTAATCGCAAGAATACAGTCCAACCCTGAGTTCCTAGTTCCCACAGCTACCTGAGGTCCGGATGAACTTTCCCAGGCCTGAACGAGTGCTTCCTACCCCTTAAGAAACCCATTTTTCTCCAAGGGGCTTCACACTGCTAAACACAACCAATCAGCTTAAAGGTCACCATTGATTGCATTGTGTTTCTATAACCTTGCAATTGTGTATGATGTCACCAAATTCCTCTAGTTTGTGGTTTTTGTCTTTAAAAGGTCTCTGTAACAAACAGTGTCCTGCTCATCTCTGTGTGGAATGGGTTTCGTCCCTGACACATCAACAATTGGCTTCCTTGATGTGTCAGTTTTCTTAATTGGGTTCTGGTGCACCAGCAAATTAAATAAATTTCATATTAATCTGTGGCCCTTCATTCGTTCCTTTTGTGAGTGTGGCAGTTTGAGTCCAACATCTGGAGGTTCCACTGAGATATGCCACTTCTGCCTCGAGGGGCCTCTGGACGCTGGCCAGCCTTGGAGAAAAAAGCACTTTGAAAGGTACCGAGGTACATTCCTGTTTTGGTTTCAGTTTTCTGTTTCTGTGGCGCCAGGGCTGCTGCCTTAGAGGAAGGTCCGACGTGACTTCCTCTGGGCATGAGAGAAGGAGGATGCTCCGACTCTCCAGTAGACAAACAGGGGGTTCCTCTGATACTAGACCCAGGGACAGTCTAGTATCCTTTTGGGGCACAGACAGTGGGTCTGGCCCTTAGGTCCTGGTCACAGCAGACAGCCCTTGCTCTCTGAGTCCTTTCTGTGTCCTCTGTGTCCTCACCATGTTCATTTGATTTGTGGTCTTTGTGTTTTTCTCCTCATTATCAGTTTCGTTTCTGTTCTTCTGTGCTTTGACTCTAACATGGAACAATTCTTCTAAACTCCTACTCCCCTCTCTCCTGTGCAGGCAAGCATGCACACAAAGGGCCCATGCTGCCAGCTCCAGGCAGCCAGAGCTTCCACTGCTCCACTCCCCTAGAAATACAAGATCCATCATAGAAAGATGCTAGGCAGCTGGTCCTCTTTAACAGGACTGTTAGTTAAGGTTGGAACAGACATTTAGTGAAATCAACACAACAAAGCCCCTAAATAGGGTCTTTGAGTACCAAAGTGTTTTAATGGCGCTAACTAAAAAATGTCTTAAACTTGAAATGATTGTGCATAAATATGACAATGAAAAATTAATGGTTCCACGGCCCTGCACAGCCAAGGTGTGCAGTAGACCAGAAAACTGAGAACTTTCTGTGCCTTGACATCAAGTTATTTTATTAGATTTTAAAAAGAAAAAGGGAATCTCTCATTATATTAAGTCATATGTCTGTGCAAGCTATCTGTGTGTTAACTTTTCTCCCATGTGTCTAGGATTCATGTCATGTGTGTTCTTCTGTGTTGGTTTCTGTTAAAAGTGGCCACTTCAAAGTTCTTTCATTCTTTTTGTGCACAAAAAATGTTTACTTTTGGTATGTGTCTTAAAATTTTTCAAAGGCCTAATTTAAACTTGGGTTCCTAGTTTCTTAAGTACTTAAGTCCCTAAGTTCATCTAAATGTTTTGTCATCTGTTAAGACTGGGTTTGATCTCCAAATTAAACTGTTTTAAAGTTGCAGGTATTCTAACTTCAATTTCCTTTCAACTTGTTTTCCAGACCTCTGAAGACCTGATTTTTAACCCTTATGGTTAAAACAAATGTCTGTTTTTGTTCCTCTTACTTAGCCAAGTTTTTGACAACTGTGCTGCCATCCCTCTGACCAGAGACCAATTTAAGAATTATTCTTACTCTGGCACTTAAACACTGGCACACAGCTTCCCCTGGATGTCTGTGAACTGCAATTTCTTCCCTTCAATGAAACAGGCTAAAATATTTTTTTATATTGTTCATTGCTGAATTGTCTTGGTTTTGTACTCCCTTGGTGAAACCATCTTTAATTATTGTATTGTGACTTTAGTTATGGCTAGCCTTCAGTAGAAATTGGATATATAATTCTGTTTTCAGTAAGTTCATGGCTTGAAACTAAAGGTGCAAGACATCAATGACAGCATGATAGAAAAAAACTGTATTAGCCTCCTCAGCCTTGGGAATACAATTGGGGTACATGTTTTAAATGACATCTCTGAAGAATGAAAACATGTCTGAGAGCAAGCTATGTGAGTCTGTTCAATACAAACACTAGGACAGAAATCTCTTGTATGAATGTGTGGATAAATTGTGTATCTATGTGGATGATACTATTACTTACAGCATATTAAGAATCTATCAGACCATTGATAGACAGTATACGTATTTTGCCAATGTGTGTATGTCTGTGTATGATATCAATGTATGTCTGTGCCTCAGTACAACCTTTATAAACTGCCATCACCAAAATTAAGTTTTAAAACCTTATGTATGATTGTGGGTATAAAGTACTGTTCACTTCTCAGAATTCTATAATGTGGTTATAGCACAGACTAGAAATTGTGTTCCACGGCTGGAGATTCTCAGTACTATGCAACATGTGGACATTCTATAAAAATTGATTTTATGACTACCAGTCAGTTTGATATTCAAGAGTAAAATAAAAGTTGTTCACTAAATAGGTCTTTTGGATTAATAGAATCAAACTGCCCTTTGAAGGTTTAAATTCCACTTTTAAGATTGAAGTTGTTTGTTTTGTTTACACTGTTTGTCACCCCCCCCTTAAGACAGTTTAAAATTTAAGGTAAGAAAAATGGTTAAAAAATTAATACACAATTTCTTAGTGAAAAAAGGTGTAGCTGTTAGATAAAATATCCAAATTCACATTCTGGTATTTTAAAAACAGCTCATGTGAAAAACCATGTTGTGTTAATTTGTTTAAAATTCATACCATTATTATAGTTCTATGTGGGGTGGTGATTCATTTTTTTCCCTTAGGGATAGTTTATAATAGTAAGAATTGTCCCTTATGTTCCTGGGTTATGTATGTACAAACTGAAGCTTTAAATTATAAACACTGAAAAGCACTATTGCTTTTTTTTTTAACAGACAGGTGCATTTATTTACATAAACTTATTCATAAATGTAGGGTAGATAGGCAAGTGAGTGTGGTTTATTTTTATTTTTTTATTACTTCTTTACTTTTTTCATTTTTTAACAATAAGTAATAATTTATGAGTACAAGCATCCTTCATGTAAAACCAATTTGCAAGCAATTGTGCCCAAACAGACACAGACCAAGGGTCCCACCATCCAGCTGGGGGGGGGGGGCTTGTATGTTCAATCAAGTTGATCAAATAAGTGTCCAGACTATATTGCTGTAGTTTCACCATTCACCCCAATTGCAGCCCTTATATTCTACCAAGCCCCCCTTCCACAGATTGTTCCCTAGGCTTAGAAAAGGGGCACAGGTGGACGAGAAGCAAAACAGTCTACTTTCTCTGGAGCTGTTGTTTTGGACTCTTGTCAGTTCTGGCTGTTTCCTTTCATGGGCTGACAGTTTGTCCAGGAATAACCTTTTGATCCTATTAATGAAGCACAAGCAATTAGATATATAGGTATTTAAACAATACTAATTGTTATGGTAGGTTAATTTGATATAGACACAGATGTTTGGATGGTATGTTAATCCATGAATTACATTTTTTTTCTGTAAAATATGACAGGGTTTTACTGTGGCTTATAACATCTCCTAACCACTAGAGGATGTAAGCTTGTTGCATCAGCCAAGGAGAGAGCAAATAGCCAATTAGATTTTGGATATAGAGGCATATGGCTGCCACTGCTGCATAGTATTTCCATGCAGGTGAGGTGTAGCTGGTGCTGACAAAGGAGTCTTGCTTGAATCAAGGAGAACTATATTTGCTTTAATAGTTTAGTGGCCTTTGGTAACACTCTCTGGTAAGAGAGAGACCAACTGTACACTTACAAGTGCGGTCTCAGTACATCTTTCCCATGCTTACAGCAGGGTCTTATCACCTCTCTTCTTGCAGGTATCCCAGTTTACAGGCAAGAAGCCTTTTCCTTTTGGGGGTGGGGGGGGCTTGGATTCCCTGGACAACATCTCCTTGGTAGAATAATCCATTGCTGATATCAGAGATCTCCTGTATTAATATATTTTGCTTAAGTGCATAGCTTAAGGAGACTTTAGTATTATATTTGGTTCTGAATAGAGAATAATACTTGAAAAGCAATATTGTGACATAAACATAATATATTAAAGGTAAGTATACGTTACTGTGAAACTTATCTTCTAACTCTTTAAGTTAAGCTTCAGAGATTTGTGTTAATGGGTAACTGTTGACTTTTGAGAACACTGTACATTTTTGTGAACCAAAATTTGTCCTTTAAAAAGTATTAATAATCATTAGCTACATCAATGATAAAAGTGTTTATTCTAGTTTGCTTACAAAATGCTACAGTTGGCAAAAATGATAAACAAAGAGCTAATACCTTATGGATGAAGTGGATTAATGGAATGAACATTTTATAAAAATCACTTGGTAAGGATTATAAACTCTATTTTTTGCATTTAAAGTAAAACATACTTTTTGTTTTCTTTAAATGTGTTGCAGATCTAGCCTTTAGTTTCCTGTGTGTTTACTGTGACTTGCTGTTGGTACATTAGCTTCTATAACTCTGTATATATCTGTTATACTTGGCACATGTTACCTTCAATATTTTTAAGAAAAATTATGTTTCATTTCTGGGAACCACATGAGAACAATTCGAATGAAACCAATTCTGGTGAGCTTGGTTTAAACATTTCCTGCCTTCTGTAGGTATGTGATAATGCCCTCCCCTCCTTTTTTTTCTCAAAGTTGTAATCCAAAATCTGGGGACAAGTAACATGGCCATCATTTAAGAAATTCCTAGAAGATATTGTTTTTATCCTCTTTATTATCTCAGGTTTGTTTCCTGGACTAAATTGAAGAACAAATTGTATGCTTTACTGGATGGGTTTAATGCCAACATGACACACCTGGGCTAAGAAACCTCAATAATTGCCTTTGTTGGACTGGTGTGAGCCCATTGTGGGCAATATCCTTGAACAGATATTTCTACATTGTACATAAGAGGCTAAACATGAGCCAGCAACACAAGCCAGTAAGCAGCATCCCTTCCTAGTCCTTGCTGCAGTTACTACCTTCAGGCTCCTGTCATGAGCTTTCACTATTAGTCAGAATGTTTTGCAATAGCAATTAAAAACTCATGAAAATTGTTTAAGTCAATGTTCAAGGTTTAATTATGTGTCATATAGGAAAACATTCAACTGACCCTCTTGGAGGTTTAACAACCATACTTAGAGCTCTGATCTGATTTGGCAAGAGGGATTTAAAAGGACAATATTTTGGCCTTTACCCTCTAAGGTCACCTTAAGTCCTAGGGTCCTGAATGGGCACCTTTGTACATGTCCCCTGGAAGTGAGTCACCAGTCATCCTGAGCCAGGAAGTTCTTGGAGATTCACTTAAGCTGGCTCTCATTCTGGAGCCCTGAGTATTCAAAATACTTTTTTCAAATTCCTCTTTTCCTCTGGAAATTCTAGACAGGGATCTTCCAATCACTAATACATCCACTAGTCCCCTTGTTGGTACTGTGAAGTCATTGGATTGGTACACTCACATAAGACTTAACCAGCTTGTCTTTTCAGTTAAAGAAAAACTGTACACTAACTTCTGGCCACTACTGATCTGGATCAGAATACCAGGCAACTGGAACAACTAAGATGGGAGACTGGATTCTAACCCTCCAGCCTGACAGGCAACTGGAACAACTAAGATGGGAGACTGGATTCTAACCCTCCAGCCTGACAGCTGTTCCCTCAAGACTTCATCTTTCCTCAGGTCTGAAGCATATACAGAAGGAAGAAAAGTGTCCCATTCTCTGATAATCAAAAGGCTAGAATGTCAGGTCTGAGTTTCCCAGAATTCCGTGGGACACACAGGTGTCCGCTTCCTCCAAAGGGTGTCAGTCTTATGACCTCTTCCCCTTACCTGAGGTCCCACCCGGCCCTATAAAGAATGTACCTTAGTAGCCATCTTGTTTGCTGACTGCCTCACCAGGTGCCCACAGATGCCATGCCTCAGTTAATCTTTGCAGTCCAGCTCATAGTCCTTGGGCCCATTACTACAGATGAGTCCATGATTTGACTCATGATCCTAACTCAAAGGGGGGAAAGTTAGAACCAGGTCAGAAAGAGTTAATCTAGTTGAAGCAAGCCTGGTTCCCATGAATACCTTAACAACAGGAATACAGTTAGACCCCAAGTTCCTAGTTCCCACAGCTACATGAGGTCAGGATGAATTTTCCCAGCCCTGAAACTGTGCTCCCTACCCCCTAAGAAACCCATTCCTCTCCAAGGGGCTTCACACTGCTAAACACAACCAATCAGCTTAAAGGTCACCACTGCTTGCATTGTGTTTCTATAGACTTGCAATTATGGATGATGTCACCAAATTCCTCTAGTTTGTGGTTTTTGTCTTTAAAAGGTCTCTGTAACAGACAGTCAGAGTCACGCTCATCCCATGTGGAATGGGTTGCTTCCCTGACATATCAACAATCAGCTCCCTTGATGTCAGTTTTCTTAATTGGGTTCTGGTACACTGGCAAATTAAATAAATTTCATATTAATCTGTGGCCCCTCATTGGTTTCTTTTGTGAGTATGGCAGTTTGAGTCCAACAATGCCCCCCACACAAAACTGAAACCTGAAACCTACTAAGTTACACACAGTAAAAAAAGAAACGAAAAAAAAAAAGACAAGCATCGGATGGAGGCAAGCAAGGAACCATCCCTAATCATCGTGAAAAGTCTATTGTGACTTTGAACTCACAAAAGGGAATCCATCATGCCAAGGACACACGTAAGGAACAACTGGGAAAAGGCACAGGATAGCTCCCACACCAGGCCTACCAACTGGAGGAGAAGCTCACAATGGGATCCCTTGGGGAGACCCAAGAAAGAGATCTTAGAGAATAATTCAACATACGAAGAGAAATTAAGAGAAATAAAGAAGAAGTCATGGAACTAAAGGAGAAGATGAAAAACTCAAAAAGACTAGGGATACAATGACAAACGTTCAGAAAGAACTAAAGGACAGAATGACAAACTCCAGAAAGAACTAGAGGGAGAAAGAAAAAACAAACTCCGAATGGACGTAGAAACACTGAAAGGAAGCCAACTCAAAAGAAGAAAGGAGCACCAAGAAGAGATTGAGAAGCCAAAGAAGAGATTGAGAAGCTCAAAAGGAAATGGAGGTACTAAAGAAAACACAGGAGGAAACAAAAAGGAATTAAGAACACTCAGTCAATCAAGAAGAAAGAAAAGGAAAAGCTGCAGACAGTAGAATGGAGAAGCAGAAACAAGAAAAAGAATATCAGACCTGGAAGATAATCACAGAGAATTGCTAAAAAGTCTAAATAAAGATTATGAAAAATTTAAAAATACCAAAAGTGGAACAACCAGAAATGGGACACTATGAAAGATCAAACCTCTGCATCATAGAATAGAGGAAGGAGAAGATCTCAAGGAGATAGTATGATCAGGATCTTCAACAGAATAATAGATGGAAAATTTCCCCAACACTAAAAATAGACAAGCCAATACAAATACAAGAAGCACAGTAGGACCCCAAATAGACAAGTCAGAAAAGAAACAACCCAGCCATATCATAGTTAAAATGCTAGATGCCCAAACAAAGACAAAATTCTGAGGGCCAAAAGAAAAACAAGTCACATACAAGGAGGAAACCATCAGAAATTACAACTGACTTCTCGCCTCAAACCATTGAAAGCAAGAAAGAAACATGGAGCAAAGCATTCCCTGTGCTAAGGGACTATGGATGCCAACCAGAATATTCTTTACCGCAGCAAAAATGTCGACCTATACTTGAAGGAGAAGAGAAAAATCTTCCATGATATAAACAAGATGATGGAATACATGTCTGGAAACCAACTCTTCATAAAATAATGAAGCAATTCAAAGGCAGGAAGAGAGGAGCAACAATCCTCAAACACTAGGAAAAAGGAACTCAAGCAAAACATAACCTTAGGAGCAAACTCAGAAGCTAGAAGTCCAAATGGATATAATAGTGAAAGGAAGCAACATCCATCTTTCTAATTGTAACCTTAAATATAATGGGGCTAAAACTCTCCAATCAAAAGGCTAGACTGGGAGAATGGATTAGGAAAAAAAACCCATCTTATATCTGTCTACAAAAACCCATCTCAATTTCAGGTTAGCACCACTTTAAGGTGAAGGGATGGAAAAAGGTNATATATTGGATGTTGGAAGCCTAAGTTAGTCTTCTCTTTCTGTTCTGAAGGTTCTCCAAAAGGATGACCACTTGGATTCTTAGCAATTCACTTGGCGCAGGCGCGGGGGGGGGGGGTATTGTGTGCCTGATCTAGCCCGCGCCCTGGTCCCTCTGGGCCGGGGACCCCGTAGACGGGTTCACAGCGAGACCCTCTCCCAGCTGCCCCCCGCCAGACCCCGCCTAGAGCTGAGGAGCTGTGTACCTGGCCTGGCGCGTTATGGCGTCTCCCTGGAGCATACATTTTTCCAAGATTAAAGAAACAAAAAAATATAAGGATTGTTCATTTTCTTTAATATATACATTATATATATATATAATTTTTAATGTAAGTATATCCCATAAGCTCCAGTTTTAAAATGTTTTTTTTGATAAGTGATTATGGAAATTTACATTGTGTCAGCGTAGAATGATAAGACTTTATTTAGTCTCTAGGCTCAAACAAGCAGGAATTATGATTATTCAAAAGACTATTAATTTTCATATAATGTAGGCACTAAAGCTATGCTTTTCAAAGCAGTGCAGATTAGTTTTATAAATAGAAATATAAAATATTTTTGAGGGCTGGAGAGATGGCCTAGCTGTTAAGATCGCCGACTGCTCTTTCAGAGGACCCAGGTTCGATTCCCATCATCTACATGGCGGTCGAGAACCATCTGTAACTCCAATTCCAGAACTCCAGTTCCAGGAGAATCCGACACCCTCTTCTGACCTCCACGGCATTGCAAGACATGGATGCACAAACCTACATGTAGACAGTACATTCATACACATAAAAAAATAAAATAAAATAAAACGTTTTAAAAAATATTTTTGAATGCAATTTTAGGTAACAATAATATTGGGCATTGGAGACATCTAATTTCATGAGTAAAGTGCCCAGTGGGCAATGTTGTTCTACAGACAATATTAATAACATGGTAATGAAGATGTTAGGGTAGGCAAAGTTTATATCCATCATCTTAGGGTCCTGATTGGGTCTGAACAAAAAATGTACATGATATCAATTAGGAGAAAACACAATTCCATGTTTTCCTGGCAAGGGAAATCTTCCTAGGTGGTAAAGAAAAAAGGAAGTAACTAGAGTGTGATACACAATGTTTGGGATAAGAGAGTGAGCTCTAAATGACCAATGAGATTTTAGGGAGGCTTTGAGGACACAAGTAATTTTCAATTTGGTTGGTATATCTTTCAGCTGTGAATTCCCTTCTTTGAGGATAGGTATGTATCATTCTTCTAAAGTAGTAGATGCTTCTTTCATGTGGAAATCCATTTCTGGTTAAAAAAAAAAAAATAAACAGTAAGAAGACCAAGATGAACTTATTGCATTTGCTGGTTATCAACTCCTGAGTTAAATGGCAAATATCCCGAAATATTCTTCAAACCCTTTAAGGCAACAACATTTCAAGGGGCACACCATGAATCTTCTCCATTTGTCAGCAGGGCAGAGCTTTGGTAGCACAGGACTCCCATGCTCTTCCTTGGACTCACTGAGCAAGTCGAAATCTCCTCAGAGAATTATTTCTAGTACTGGAATATTTTTTTTTTTAACCTAAGGAAACTGATGCCAGTACAATGAAGCTGGAGAAGCAGATATATTTTCAAAAGAATCCAAGTTCATACTGAGGAAAATGTCAATCCCTGAACGGGTCTCTGAGGAGTTCCTGTTTTTCTATAATAAAAACCCCAGCTTTTTAATCCTTTCTCATCAGGACAAGAAAGAAAACAAAGACAGAAACCAAAAGTTATACAATTTCTCAGCCTATAAACAGAGAGACTGTGCTATAATAATTATATTTATTTTTTATATATCTTAAGCACAAATCAGTTCAGGTTAATTTAGTTGCATTTCTTCATTAGCAGAGTATGCAACATTTTGTGAAAAAAAAAAAAACAGCTACATATACTCTGCAACCTTTATATGCAAATGGAATTGGGTAGAGAATTATAATTAACTGCTTCTCTATTTTTCTACTTTGGCTTTTTTAATATTCATATTTCTTTAAGCCACTTATAAATTACTCATAGCTCTAATTTTAAGTTGTCTGTCTCCCAGGAAAATGGGCTATATTTAGAATAATGTTTTACTGCATTCTAAGGGAGTAGGAAGCCATAATGTCTCCTCTATTGTGTTGTCAAAAAGGTGAATACAGTAAAAGCTGCAAATAAGTTATTTAAAAATAGTTGTGGTTTCATTTTACCAACTCCCCAGACAAACATCATGGGATAAATACACTGTAAATATTTGTATTCCTATATAATAGTGAGAAACACAGATGAAATCCCTCATATGTTAGTGCATGAACTCAAGGACAAAGCATTTGCTTTCATTGTTCACAAACAATCAGGAGAGTCCTTAATTGAGAACAGTATACATTTCCTTTATGAAACAGGGAGGCAGATGAAAGAAAAAATGAATGCTTAATTGAATTTTGCCCCAATACACAGACAGCTAACTATTTATTATTATAGATATTGTATTAAATATATGATTAATAATATATCTTCACATGCAAATATTTTCTACTTTTTAAATTTTATATTTAGAAAATTTGTATTCAAATAAACAGTAGTTACCCAGAACAATAATTGTATTATGTTATTTAGTATATCAAACAACTCAGTGTGTAGTATTCTCCAATTTCTTTTAGAATATTGGTAAATAGTTTAGGTATGAATAATAATTAGTTTATTAGAATAATAAATAGCTTAGGTATGAGAGATGAGTTAGCTGATGCCAATTTTTCTCCTGTTCTCTGGACATTCTGTACACTCTCCTGATAGTTTATATATTGCTGTGCAGAAAATTTTTAATTTCATAGAGTCCCATCTGTTGATACTTGGGGCTAATTCCTGTGCTATTGATGTTTTATTCATGAAGTTCTTTCCTACACCGATGTTCTGAATAATATCCCTTATATTTTGATCATGGAATTTCAGTTTCATGTTTAAAATTAAGATCTTTGGAGGTGGAGAGAGTGCTCAACAGTTGTGAGCACTGGGTCCTGTTGCAGAGGACCTGGGTTCAATTCCCAGCATCAACACGGTGGTGAAAAACCATCCTTAACTCAGTTCCAGGGGATCCAATGTCGTCTTCTGTTCTCTGCTGGCTTTTCAGGACACAGGTGTACTTAACACACATAGGCAAAATAGTAATCTACATAAAATAAAAACAAATTTAAAAAATAATATACTCCATCCATTCTGGATTTGTTTTTGTATGACATAAAAGTTGTGAATCTAACTTAATTCTTCTGAAGTGATATCCAGTTTTGCCAACACCAGTTGTTGAATAAGTTATCCTTTTTACAGTGTATGCTTGCTTTTCCAGTCTTTATCAGGAATTAGATATACATTACATATATGGTTATCAGCTACCTTGCGGGTGCTTGGATCTGAACACAGCTCCTCTTCAAGAACAGTTAGTTTTCTCAAGAACAGACAGTTTTCTAAAGCCTTGAGCAATCTCTCCAGTCCTGTCTCTACATCTTAGAAGATCCAGTGTTCATTAAATAATTCATGTTTTAGTCTCTAAATATTTTGTGGTTTCCATTGTTAATTTCTACATTTAGTCCGATGTGCTCTGATAAGACACATGGAATTACCCATTGCTTGTATTTATTCAGACATTCCTTGTATTACATTTTATGATCAGGTTTGGAAACTATTCCCTATATGGCTAAAAAAAACCTGTATTCCCTGTCTCATGTATGGGATGTTTTTAAAGTTTTGGTTAAATCAAGTTGATATATAGTATAATTTAGCTCTAAGATTCTTTTTCTTGTTCTTAATTTGGAAGATCTTTATAAAAGGTGACTGGGTTACTGAAGTCCCCCACTTATGTTGTTTGTTGTAAAAGGATCTATATCACCTTGCATGCCTCTTAGTGCTTGTTTCATAAAATGTAGGGCTACCATTTGTGACATAAATGCTTACTATTTGTGTCATATTGATGGGTTTTTCTTTTTATTTAAAATGTGTTTCTCTTGGCTTATTCTTGTCTACCAAATTTAAAAGAGAAGTTTGTAGGGTTTAGCATTCTTGGTTCCTACTTACTTATCTTTAGAGTTTGAAATATGTCATTCCATGCTCTCTGGCTTTTATGGTTCCTGATGAAAAAACTCACATAATTCTGATATTCCTGCCTTGGTCTGCAAATTGACATTTTTTTCTGTTGCTTTTGTAATTGTTTCTCTATTTTTTTTTTTTTTTCTGTATGTGTATGAATGTACTGTCTGCATGCAAGTTTGTGCACCCGTGTCGTGCAACGCCGCGGAGGTCAGAGAGGGTATCGGATTCCCCTGGAACTGGAGTTCTCCTGGAATTGGAGTTTCAGACGGTTCTTAGCCGCCATGTGGGTGCTGGGGATCGAACCCAGGTCCTCTGTAAGAGCGGTCGGCGCTCTTAACTGCTAGGCCATCTCTCCAGCCCCTGTTTCTCTATTTTGTATTCTTGACATCTTGACTATGATATGTCATGGTCAGTTTATTTTCTGGCCATGTCTATTTGAAGTGCCATATACCACTTTTTGTTTGGTTATCTACTTATTTGACTAGATTTGAGAAATTTTCTGCTATAACTTCATTGAATAGTCTATGTGATCTTTAACACTGATTTTCTTCTACACCAAAAATTCTCAATTTTGGTCTCTTGAATGTATTCCAGAGTTCTTGGTCCTTTAATTTTGTTTATATGTGTTTGTATTACTGTTTCAACTTTACCTTCTATCCTATCCATGAAATTTATTCTTCGACATGTTCTTGTCTGTTAATAGTGGAATCTCTTGTGATTTTTGTTTGACAACTCCTTAATTTCGAGTATTTGAATTCTTTCAGTGTTTCTCCCTCATCGCTCAGCTTCCCTCCACATTTTGGACTTTCTTTTTTCCCTTGTGGTTACTTTCTGTTTCATTCACTTTGGGTACTGGCATGTGGAAGCCTTGGATAGATTTCCTTAACTCATACATCTGTATGTTTGATTCTTCTATGTGCTTATTAATTCTTTTAGAAGATAAAACTGAGGGTTGAAGAGATGGCTTAGCTGTTAAGAGTGCCAACTGTTCTTGCAGAGGACACGGGTTCAAATCCCAGCACCCACATGGCAGCTGAAAATCGCCTTTAACTCCAGTTCCAGGGGAATCCAATGCCCTCTTCGGCATTGCACAACACTGGTGCACAGACCTACATGCAGACAGTACATTCATACACATACATAAATAAATAAAATTTAAAAAAAAAGATCAAACTGAATCTGAATTCTTTCTCAGACATTGCAGCTATCTCTCTTTCCTTGTTGTTTGTGTTTGTATCTATCCTTTCTGTTCTGTTTTGGTTTCTTTGAGACATGTTGTCTCTAGATATCCATGGATTCATTTCAGCTTTCTCTATAGTTCTGAATACTCTTATAGTTTAGTTCATCATTTGCTTATAGTGGCTATTGTACCAAATTCTTTGCTCTGTTTTGTTTATTTGTTAGAGTGGACTTGTCTTTCATGTAAAAGACATTGTTTTCTTTGATTCTTCCTATAGGAAATCTTGGGGAAGGTTAGCCTGAGGTCCTGGCCAAAATTGGTGTTGATCATCTTTTGAAATTGATGAGGCCCTTTTGATATAGCTATGTGCCAACAGGAACCTGGATGGGGTTATATGCCAAGCCCCAAGCCAACCAGTCAAGACTACTACCCAGTCACCTCTTGGACTCTGAGGACTCACTAAAGATGCTAAAGACTGAACCCCAAATGTCACAACCATATGCACCATCCTGTGGCTGTAGTCAAGTCTGTAGACCTGAAAACACCTACAGTAATACACACCAGCAAGACTACACTGACTTCCTGAGTGCTAGAATCCTAAACCCTACAGCCAGACTGACCTGTAGAGACCTCTGCAGTCAAACCCTATATTTTAACTGGACTCTTAATATACCGAAGCCAAAGCTCAGGCACATCTGTGAACTTTGTGTCCACCAGAGATGGAGGCCTGGTCCATTGTGCTCCCAGCTCATCCAGAGATGAGGGTCTCATTCTCCCTGGACCCCTGGGACTACCTGCTTCTCAGTACTGTGTGATACTAGCTGGCCTAGTTGTAGGGTCCTGTCTAGGATAACTGCAATCGGGGGCCTGATCCCAAGGACCTTCCTGTGTCCTCTGGAAAAAAAGGGCCTGGTTGTAAGGAGCATAGGGGTACCACCTGAGACAAGCAAGTTTGTTTCTACAGTTATAAATAACAAGTTGACAGGAGTTTTAAGTACTGCTACTAATGAAGATGTAGTAAAATGTGAAGTTAGAAGTCAATATTTAGTAATATACATGAAAGCAGAGAAACAAGTCACTCTCAGACATCATCCCCAATTCCATGGGATGACGAGCATCAATGAGCAAATTACGTTTTCTTATATTAGTCACAATCGTGATTGTTCTCAATGTTATGGTCTATCTCTATCTCTCTAAATACCTTTTATTTTCTTACCCTCTGTCATTACCACAGTATCTAACACTCTTTTTATAAAATTCTTCGTACTAAAACCATTTTTACTTTTTCCCCTAAATGTACCAGCATCTAATAAATGTTTACTTTTTTCCTTTTTATAATAATCATCATGAACTAATTACTTAAATGTATATTATATTAACCATTTAGAACTTTTATAAATTTGTATAAGACCAAACATACATATTTGGAAGGTTGGAATTAGTTTATGAAGTGCTCTATGTATCTTAAACTATCATCTATTTCCCCTTTCTTAGATATATGCATACTAGTGGGATTACCACATGGTAGTCCATACTGTCTTACATAATGGCTTGAGGAATTTCCACCTTATCTATACTAAGTAAGTGTTCCCTTTGTTTCTATATTTATGCAAAAACCTTGAGAGGGTTGTTTTTTTTTTTTTTTTTTTTTTTTTTTTTTTCTTAGCTGCTCATAATACCAAACACAAGCAGGACAAAATGTTTAAATTTGAGCAATAACATCTTAAGCATGAGGCCTAGAAAAATGATGCAGCAGTTAAGAGTATTTCCAGACTTCAGTTCCAGTCTTCAGTTCCCAGCGCCCACACCTCTAGCTCACAACTGCCTGTAACTACAGTTCTAGGGAATCCTCTTCTCTTGGCTTTCATGTTCACCAGACTCACAGACAGACAGACAGACAGAAAGGCAGACACACACACACACACACACACACACACACACATATACACATACACACAGAGTTAAAAATAAACTTTAAAAAACAGGTTTGGTTTAGGGGTGGAGAGATGGTTCAGCTGTTAATAGCACTGGCTGCTCTTGTGGAAAATCCCAGTTTGAATCCTAGCAACCACATGTTGGCTAGCAACTGTACATAGTTCCAGTTTCAGGAGATCCAATTCTCTCTTCTGGCTTCTGCGGTTACTATACAACATGAGTACAGTTACATTCAGGAACAACAGCCATACAAATAAAATAAAAATAAAAGATTTAAAACTGTTTGGGTTTGTTTGTCTATATGCTCACTGGTCATTTAAGGGACTGGGAATTTTGTCTTTTCCTTAGCCTAATACCAAAATCATTTTAATTAACATTTGTGGAAGTGAACTAGAAAATATTGGTGTTGGTTAATTTTTCTACATAGTCTATTTTAATGCCAATAATATATCAATGTGAAACTGAATAAGCTAAAATAATACCTGACAAATATTACTGTGGTACATAATTAAATTTTCATTGATTTTTGTACTTTTATTATTACACAGCAGAAAATTTTCATAGAGTGTCAATGTACTTTACAGCAATCTGTATTCAGTGTGCTGGGTAGAGTGTTAATACAGTCTTTAATCAGTGTCCAGTCTCAAATGTCTAGAGAGAAAATGGGCTTAAAGGTTATTTGAATATTCCCTACATTCTGACACAGAAGCCAGCACATAAAAATGAAAATATTTTCCATTTCTGAACTGGATAGGAGGGTAAAAACAGGTTTCCAAAAGAAAATAACAGTGTCTAAAACAACTGCTAGTAAAAGAATGTCTGATTAGGAGTTAAATCTAAAATAATATCTTACAAATATATTGTAATTTCATTGTTTTATTATTTGTTTTTCTTCTTGATTAAATGTTTCAAATATACTCATATAATCATGAATTGTTTAAGCTCAGAGTAGCATCTCTGAATGAACTGTGAATGTCTTTGTAAATGTGGAAGGTAGATTGTGAAGTAGGATGGATTTTGATAATTAAATATAGGGACATCTTACAAATGCAACCATATTAAGATTAATCCGATAATGCTGTCATATGGAAATTGCCTTAGGAAAAAGTTAACAAAAATGTAAGTATAATGCCATTCTGTTGTTATGGGTTATATTCATAATTAACAGAACAAATTTAAGTACAATTAAGAAATAATCCTGCCCTCTAGTGGTGCTTAGTACACAGTAAAAATATTTGAGTAGGAACACTAAAATCTATAACTGCCATCAACAAACTGACCTACTTAAACAAGTGGTTTGGTTTGTTATTTGGTAAAGTTACTCACCTGGAAAATCAATGGTATAACATTTCACCAAATTAAAATTGTCACCATGATGCTCTGTGTGAATGATATTACCAGGCTTGAATTAAATTCTTTAATAGAATCCTCTTCCCATTTGAAATTTTATTAAAATAATCTGCCATGTACTAAAAAGTAGAAAGTTTAAAACTTTCTTTTCCAACTTATTCCCATTTACCCCATCACATACTTCTCCATCAGCACCAATAAGTCTATTTTGTGCATGATGCTTGTCTATGTTTAAAGCGTGTATAAGCCAGGTCTCACATCTGGACACAGATCTCTGATGGAGATGGATGAACAATAAAATTATCGTCTTAAACTTTAACTTCCTTTTGATCCTGGAAATCTCTGTATACAAATTATAGGTTAAATTCATTTTTATCTACAAAAAGAAAAGTAATAAATGTTTAGATGGATTTAGCATGACTATACAGAGAGAAATTATTCATGAAAAATGCACAAATTGATATTTAAAGAAAAATAACCCAGATATTTGGAATATATATATATATATATGTATATATATATATATATATATATTGGGGGGTCTTTTTTAGACAGGGTCTCCCTTTAGTCTCAGCTGGCCTGGAATTCACTATGTAGACCAGGCTGGCCTTGAACTCACAAAGATCCACCTGCCTCTGCCTCTGGAGTGCTAGAATTAAAGGCGTGTGCCACCATGCCCGGCAGGATTATATATATTTTAAAAACAAGCGACTGTATTTATGGATTTCTGTCACTATCAGTGATAGTCTAAGTTATTATCGAATGCTAACTCGGGCTGGAGAGATAGCCTAGCGGTTAAGAACGCCGACTGCTATTGCAGAGGACACGGGTTCGATCCCCAACACCTACATGGCAGCTGAGAACCGTCTGTAACTCCAATTCCAGGATAACTCCAGTTCCAGGGAAATCCGACACCCTCTTCTGACCTCTGCAACATTGCATGACATAGGTACACAAACCTACATGCAGACAGTACATTCATACACATAAAAAATAAATAAATAAAATTTTTTTAAAAATTAAAAAAAATACTAACTCAAGAGGCTTAAGCGGTAGAATTCATATTCTTTAAGAACTGCTCAATCACTTGCTCCATCTACAAGAAGGTAGGTATTCTTCAAAAATGACAAGCTACATAGCCAGAGTGGAACATTTAGTTGCTTCACTAAAAGTGAAATTTGATAGCAAGATGTTTTACTTTGAGGTGAACTATTGCTGTGTACCTTACTCAAGCCAGTCTTTCCAGATTCAGAACCACAGGTATGATTTAATCAAGCATCTCCAATTATGCTGATTAACATGGGAAAATTAAATATTTTGGGAGGCATTCCTTTATTATTTGGAAGATTCAATGTAATCACAAGGAATGCTAGAGGAAGGCAGGAAAGTCAGAGCAGGAGAGAGGAGAGAGAGAGAGAGGTGCCTTCAAGAAACAAGGGATTAAGAAGAAGAAAGAGGGGCTAGAGAGAGGGTCTAGAGATATGGTTCAGAGGTTAACAGCACTGGCTGCTCTTTCAGAGGACACAAGTTCAGTTCCCAGTACTCACAGGGCAGCTAACAACCACCAGTAACTCCAGTTCCAGGGGATCCAATGTCTACTTCTGATCTCCACAGTCATTTCAGACATGGGTGCACTTATATACATGCAGTGTATGTGCATTCATAAAATAAAAATAATTTTTAAAATTTTAAAAAGGTAGAAAAATTTTTAGCCTGTAAGGGTAGTTCAGGCCTCTAAACTAGTTTCAGATTTCTTCAGTAATGGACGACAAAGTGTGTCATTGGTTTTTTAACCTTTCCTTCCAGGGTTTATTGTTTCTATAATACAGATTTTCAATGAATTTTGTGCATTTCATAAAATATATCTTGATCTTAAAATTATATGTTGTTTTAAGCTGCCAAATTTCTGGTAATTCAATTCAGCAAGAAAAAGCAAATATAAAAGTGTTAAAGATTTTATATTCCACATAAGCAAGAATTCTTTTTTCTCTTCTACCTTCTCTGGTGATCATGAGAATCAGATTATATATTCAGAGCATGCCCCCTGAATTCAGTTTGAATGTCAATTGGGAGCTAAGTAGAAATGCAAATCCCTTGGTTTCATGACACACACTTATTGAAATTGTCAGGAAGGGTCAAAATTGTATTTTACAGCACACTTTGGCTTCTGGACAGAGAGAAATCAAGCTCAAATGAACTAGGACACTTCCCCCAGGGCGATGGGCTTTCCTAGTGCCAGAGGTGCCCTAAAGACTGCTGAGGGGACAGCAATGGTTTGACCCAGCTCTAGAATCTGCTTGGTATAATACTCACCTCTTAGGCAAGATGTGTTCACTCTGTAGTATTGGCAAAAACACTATGGGAAAACTAACTGCTTCCTAGTTGGATTTGAAGCTGGTACCATGGGATTAAATTTCATGCATGGATCGTTGAAAGTCCTTAGCCAGAGATGTAATAAGACCTAGAGTAGAATCTGCTATTACATTTACTTTGCTCTCTGGTCACATTGTCAAATTGTCTTCACAATATTTAAGTTTATGCCCATAAACTTGGGCTCTTTTCAATATTTTTCAGAGAAGTTTCATTTTTTAAGTGTACATATTCAGATGTGTAACTGGTCAAAGTGCTGAGAATGAAAATGAATGCTCAGCCCTAAATGGGACAACACCCTCTGACTTCTGCCAATGCCCAAGAAACATCACAAAAGAGTCAAAAATAATATTAGAGGTGGAGTATGGGGAGTAGTACTACAGAGTCCTGTCTTATAGACATGATAAGGGCATCACACTGCTGTACTAACAGCAGCTGTGGTTACCTACATAAGACCTGCAAACGATCAAGCCAGCCAAAATCCCCAAAGGGATAGGGACAGAGATCCAAGCCCCACACCTTAGAGAGGAACTATTCGTAGTTGATAGCTACCAGAGAGGGAGAATAATTCTTTTCTGAGGTTGTGTCCACTGATTTTCCACACTCAAATGAATGGACCAATGCATATAGGAGCAGCAGTAACTGAACTTTGTTGATTATAAACAGAACAAAACAAAGAATGATTTGGAATAGGACATATTGAAATAATATACAGAGAGCTAGAGGGGGCAAAAGGGAAATTATATGATCATATTTCCTTGAATGCATATATGAACTTCTCTAGAATAAAATATTTTTTTTATAATTTAGTCTTAACTTTGTAGTCAGACCTTGTGGTGGTCTCATTTACTTGCTATCCTGAGGCAAGTGGGTTGGATGTTTAAGGTCTGCCTGAGCAACTTAGCATAACTATGTCTCAAAGTAGAATGAAAAATAGGGCTAGAGTATAGCATGCATCTAGCCTTGTAGTCATTGATAAAGAATATATCTCCTTTACCTGTTATAGGAAAGAAAGCAGAGTATATAGGCACAGAAATATACATTTTTGTGAAAAGAATTGCATTATTTAAAAATTGACAACCTATTGTTTGACTCTTTCTCTTCATTATCATTACTAATAACATAATTTAAGTATCCCAAAGATTTATAGAATGAAGAAATACAACATAAGAAGTACCTCTTCCGGGGGCTAGAAAGATGGCCTAGTGGTTAAGAGTGCCGACCGCTCTTACAGAGGACCCGGGTTCGATCCCCAGCACCCACATGGCAGCTGAGAACCGTCTGAAACTCCAATTCCAGGAGAACTCCAGTTCCAGGGGAATCTGACACCCTCTTCTGACCTCCGCGGCATTGCACGACATGGGTGCACAAGCTTGCATGCAGGCAGGACATTTCATACACATACAGAAATAAATAAAATTAAAAAAAAAAAGAAGTACCTCTTCCATTATATGCCAGCTCATTTGCAAGATAGAGATAAGGAGAAGAGGAATCACCAGGTCAGAGAAAATAATTCTGTCAAATTCATTTGTCAAAATAAATGAGGAGGCAACAAGAGGGACAGTTACTACTAGTAATGTATAGATTTAGTGTAGCAGATCAATAATTTGTGTCCCTGAATAGGAATCCTTATGTTAAGGTTTAAATTTCTGCCACCTAAGGCTCAGGGAACATTGTAGAAGAGGGAACAGAAAGACTGTAAGAGCCAGGGCTGGTGGATGAACGCAAGGAAATAGAGTTTTCCATTGGACTGGGAATTTTCTTATATGAACTTACAGTGACGTTGACTGCCTGAATAAGATTCGTGTAAACTCAAACCAGACAAAAACCTAGCATNAACATAATTTAAGTATCCCAAAGATTTATAGAATGAAGAAATACAACATAAGAAGTACCTCTTCCGGGGGCTAGAAAGATGGCCTAGTGGTTAAGAGTGCCGACCGCTCTTACAGAGGACCCGGGTTCGATCCCCAGCACCCACATGGCAGCTGAGAACCGTCTGAAACTCCAATTCCAGGAGAACTCCAGTTCCAGGGGAATCTGACACCCTCTTCTGACCTCCGCGGCATTGCACGACATGGGTGCACAAGCTTGCATGCAGGCAGGACATTTCATACACATACAGAAATAAATAAAATTAAAAAAAAAAAAGAAGTACCTCTTCCATTATATGCCAGCTCATTTGCAAGATAGAGATAAGGAGAAGAGGAATCACCAGGTCAGAGAAAATAATTCTGTCAAATTCATTTGTCAAAATAAATGAGGAGGCAACAAGAGGGACAGTTACTACTAGTAATGTATAGATTTAGTGTAGCAGATCAATAATTTGTGTCCCTGAATAGGAATCCTTATGTTAAGGTTTAAATTTCTGCCACCTAAGGCTCAGGGAACATTGTAGAAGAGGGAACAGAAAGACTGTAAGAGCCAGGGCTGGTGGATGAATGCAAGGAAATAGAGTTTTCCATTGGACTGGGAATTTTCTTATATGAACTTACAGTGACGTTGACTGCCTGAATAAGATTCGTGTAAACTCAAACCAGACAAAAACCTAGCATAGAACTGGAGAAATAGATAAGCCCCAATCTTAGCTGAGTAACTATTGACAGCTGATCACTGCTGGATCAGAGAGAGTTGGTCTTCTTTAGGGGAGTGGTATCAGATGTGCTGGATAGCTTTAGTGTCAACTTGACACACCTTGGTTGACAGAGACTCAGTTGGGGAATTGGCTCCATTGGACTGGCCTTTGGCCACGTCTGTGGAGTATTGTCTTGATTGTTGGGCAATGTGGGAGGGCCCAGTCCACCATGGGTGGTACCACCTCTGGGCAGGTTGTTGTGTACCTTATAAGAGGGCAGGCTGGGCATGAGCCAGGGGAGCAAGAAATTAAGCAGCACTCCTCCATGGCCTGTGCTTCAGCTCCTGCCTCCGGGTTCCTGCCCTGAGTTCCTGCCTTGGGCTTCCTGAGTGATGAACTGTGACCCAGGAGATGTAAGCTGAATAAACCCTTTCCTCCCCAAGTTGGTGTCGGTCAGAGCGTTTTGTCACAGCAATGGAAGAGAAACTAGAACACCAGATAAGCTGAGAAGCTCCAGTGGAAGAACTCACACTGAGAGACATCAGAGAACGACAGCAACTTGATATGTCTTAACCTGCATGAAAGAATACATGAATTCCAGTGGGGAGAGATATTAGGAGGTGGAGAAAGGAGAGGGTGTCTAAATATGATAAAGACGTAGTATATGAAATGCACAAAAATTTAATAAAATACATATTTTATTTAGCAATAAAAGCAAAAAAAACATAAATTGTGTTAGTTTTTAAGTTAGGGAAATATGGAAGTGTCTGTTGCAGAAATTCATTTTCTAGGATTAGGACAAGTAATGTCTTTATTACTCTACTTCCCAGAATATCATTTGGTAATTATCATCATTAACCATTTTTCTGTGTCCATACCAGGTTTACTTAGTCATAAGTGACAAGTGACAAAATGATATAAAATCATATATTGTATAAATCATGTATGAATGTGTGTGTTAGCACTTGGGAGGCAGAGGCAGACGAATCTTTGTGAGTTCAAGGCCAGTCTGGTCTACAGAGTTCCAGGACAGCTGGGGCTACAGGGAGACCCTGACTCGAAATGACCAAAAAAAAAAAAAAAAGAAGGGAACACTTATTCACTCCAACTGGGAAAATAAACTGGCAACACTATTATGGAAAATGTGTGCAGGTTGCTCTCTCTCTCTCTCTCTCTCTCTCTCTCTCTCTCTCTCTCTCCTACTCCATCTCTCCGAACTCCCCTCTCTCTCTATCTCGACATCTCTGCAGGTTTCCTCTCTCTATAGCTACAAACTATACAAAATATAGACCGACCCTATTATATCTCCAATAATTGTGAAATGAGTACTTAAATTAGACTAGGTAAGATATCTACCTCCTCACACAGATACCTATTTATCATGAGAATACTTAAAATGCACTCTAGGAAATCCCAAGTATTCAATAGATCTGTAGGGTATTTTCTACACTTACCCTGCTCTGATTTACACTTTCAACAAAACTCTATTTTTTTCTTTTTAACTTCACATGTCTCATATCCACCATTTCCTCTTTTTCATTCTTGGATTGAGAGCTTAGGTAACGTTTTATGCTTATTATGTTTCTGTGTCTGGCACTTTTCACTTGGTCTAATTTCCTCCAGCTTCACTGGCAATGATGAAAGAAAAATCTCTTCTTCTTTTGTAATTTTTTAGTTAATTTTTATTGAGTACATTTCATACAACATTTCTTAATCAAATTTAAAGTCATTCCCCTATCCATGCCCACCCCTTAATTCCCCCTGTCCCCCGCCAGAGCTCATGGATTCGGTCATACATGTTAAGTCCTGTCTTGCATCTTCTCAGTCTTTTATAACCTTTTCAATGCACAAGTTTACTGCTTTGGTCAGCTCTTTGAATAGGTTTTTCTCTCACTTTTTTGTTTCCTTTAATTTTACATTATTCCAAAATATGGATATATACATTCCACACATAAATCAACATTACATATTCTGAGAATAAACTATACATTAATTCCTAAACACATTTAGAGATTCACATTGGAACAGTAAAATTGCATGCAGGTAAAAAGATGTGTACCTTTATATTCTTTTTTTTCCTTAGAATATGAAGACATATCTTCCATCCATACATGGCAATTACAATATGTGAATACAAGTGGTAGGACAATTCTAGAACCCATTAAGAGATTCACATTGGAACAGCACACTTGCTTTCAGATACAATGAAATATAATATTAAATTTGCTCAGTTTGGCTGCCAACTGGGGATTTGGTGTTAGCATCCACAAATGAGGGAAAACATTCACATTTTTTTTTTCTGGGACTGTGTTACTTCACTTAGCATAATTGCTTCAAGTTCCATCCATTTACCAGCAAAGCTCATGATGTCATCTTTCTTTACTTTAAGGTTGGATTTATTTCATTGTCTTCACTTACCACATTTTAATCATCCACACTTTAGGATATTTCTGCATTCTAACTATTTTAAGTACTGCTGCAAAAGAGAAAGTAGCGCCAATAACTTCAGAGAGAAAACTTCTATTCATCTTGGTATAGACCGATAAGTGGGCTAGTGAAACCTACAAATGCTTCTAATATATTTGAGAAAACCCCTTGTGGACCATCAGGATAAATATTGTGAAAATGGCCATCCTACCAAAAGCAACTTACAGATACAATGCAAACTCCATTAAAATTCCAATCCAATTCTTAACAGAAATTAAAAAAAAATAATCTTAAACTTTGTATGGAAACAGAAAATCCAGGAGCACTAAAACAATTCTGCACAAAAGAACAGCTAGAGTTATCACTCTTTCTGATTTTGTTATACTGCAGAATTATTGTAATAAAAACAGCACAGTATTGCCATAAAAACAGACACATTAATCAATGGACTAGAATAAAGGACCACATTTAAGTCCGAACACCCATGGCCATCTACTTTTTTTTTTTTTTTTTTACAAAGAGGCCAAAAATACACATTGGAAAGAAGAGTGCATAGTCAACAAATGGTACTGGTTAAACCTATAGATACATGCACAGAAATTAAAATAGATCCTAGCTCTAACTTTATACAAAGCTCAACATAATGGATCAAGGAACTCAACATAAGACCCTAAATCTAAGAAAAGAGAAATCATCATGTAAAAAACACCCAAATTAATAATTGGGGCAAGTAATTAAATACAGAGTTCTCAAAAGATGAAACAATACAAATTGGAGAGAACCAAAAGTACAAAAAAAACTGGGAAAAAACTGGAAAGACTCAGAAAAAGATGCGAGACATGTATGGCAAAATGCAGGAACTCATGTGGGGTGGGGGCATGGAAAGGGAAGCGATTTTAAATTCAATGGAGAAATGATGTATGATGTATGGAAAAAGTTTAATAACAAAAGTAAGTTTTAAAAAATCCCATTGTCAGGAATTGCTATTGTATTGAAATTATTGACTATTAGGGTCCAATTTAAAACTCTGAATTACTGGCTATTGGCATTCCTTTTTGTTACCCTCCAGAACTGGATGGTAAGAATTTATTGTTGAAGACACTACATGCACGGGTATTAGAATATAGAGGAAACAAGCTGAAACTGATGTGTAAGTTTCATGTCTACTGACTTAGCTTTCATGGTGCTGGAAGGAACTATCCATACTACCTGAAGAGAAACATAATCATCAACCTTACCAAGCTGTGAATCGTGTTAGCTACAATAACAACTAACCTGGAAAGGTATGTTTATGGCTACAACAGTAGCTCAAATGTCGTGGTAATAAACAACCACTTTATGGTGTTAAGACCTGCTCCATCAAATGGAATCTGTATCTGGCATCATTATCAAGGCCCAAGAATCTGTGGTGGCAGAGACCATGCACCCAAAGAAACATTTTATTACTATTATTCCACTAAATGGATATAGTACTAAAACATTCTCTATGATATCATTATACACATAGATTAGGACATCTCTCAACTCTTCCCAGAGGAGCTTCATTTTGAAGTAGATAGGAATTAACACCAGCCTTAGACTGGTCAGTTTGCAAAGAGTAATAGAATGCAAAGTGTTCAGCCCTAAATGGGATATGCACATCAGTCCCTTCCTCTCCAGCTCAGACTCTTTGTGGAAGATGGGAGAGGAAAAATGTGAGGGCCAGAGGAAGTGGGTGAGTATAATAAAACATAACAGAATGGTGTTTTTCAGGCACAGCAGGGCAGTTTCACATGGGAACTCAGAGAGGTGGTGACAACATGCAGAATACCTGGAAATGCCAAGCCACACAATACCCCAGCATGGACAAAGGAAGTCATTGTGGTGGGAAGCATGGTGGCTGGAGCTGGAGCTAGAGCAGAAAGCCGAGGTTCACATCTCACAATATGCATGGTCAAGAGAGAGACACTGGAGACCGCAAGGCTTGTTAACCTCACTAAGCCCAAGCCAATGATGCACTTCTTCCAGCACAGCCACACCTTCTAAGACCTCCAAGAACAGTGCCACCAACTGGAGACAAAATGTCTGAATACTTAAAGCCTATGGGGGACACTCTCATTCAAACCACATTCCACTCCCTGGCCCCCACAGGCTTCTGACCATATAAAATGCAAAATGCATTTAGTCCAACCATAAAAGTCCCCATGTTCTTTACCAGTCTCAATTCTATTCAAAAGTCTATAGCCCAAAATCTCTTCTCAGACTCAGGCCAATCTCTTAACTGTAAGCTCCTGGAAAATCAAAAGGCAAATTGCATACTCCTAACATACAGTGGATCTGAAAACACATTCCCATTCCAAAAGGGAGGAATAGAGGAATAGTGAAGAAATACTGGACCAAAACAAGACTGAAAACCAGCAGGGCAAACACCATGTCCAGTAGCTCAATGTGCGACTTCTGGAAATTTACTTCCAAGGGGCTTAGATGGCTCAGCTCTTCCAGAATTGTGTGCAACATGGATCTCTTCCTTAGGCTGGTACCACTCCTTGAATGCAGCTCTCCTTGGCAAATATCTTACAGCTCTTACATCTCAAATGTCTTCTTGGGGTCTCTGGTGCCAACCAGGCTTCACATTCACAGCTTCACACAATGGCCTATTAGGGCTTTCTTTATGCAGGGATGCCCCTGCTGCACTCTGCCTGGCCTTGACAGCTCTCTGAAACCTTGGAGGAAGAACTGATGACCCCTTCACTCTTGCTAA
Organism: Rhizomys pruinosus; assembly: GCA_009823505.1. Lineage (NCBI taxonomy): Eukaryota > Metazoa > Chordata > Mammalia > Rodentia > Spalacidae > Rhizomys > Rhizomys pruinosus. Next base: position 58,662 of record VZQC01011589.1, read on the forward strand.
CTTCATGACTCTAAAGCCAGCACCACTTGAATTAAACTGCCAAGTTTGGCTGCAAGTTTGGGATGGACCCTGGCCTGTTTCAACCACATTTGCAACTTTTCTCTGCCCTGAACTTGTTGGAGCAGAAAACCCTTTCAGTATTTTCATTTCAAAAGTTGGAGGATTAGCTGGGTGTGGTCTTGCCCTGAAGGTACTGTTTCTGTTGTTTACATGTAAATCTACAGGCCCCTCCATAATTACTTTAATTTCCCTTTTTCTATTGTTTACTTGTAAATATCTAGGCCTCTCCTTAATCACTTTAATCTCCTTATGAAAGGGAGCCTCTCCTTCACATGCCTTGGCCGCACCTTTAATCTTCCTAGAGCACTTTTCAGATCCAAGCTGTACATTCTGCATTTCTTTCTGCCCCATCTGCTCTTCTTCACGTATATCTATACAATATTCACCATTAATAGCCACACCACCATTTCTACATTAGATTGTCTTGAAAGATCCTCTGCCAAAGACATTAGTCCATTGCTTTTCAATTTAGCATCAGGCAAGCGTTTGGGCTCCGGGCAAACTGCTACCAGAGTCTTTATCAAAATATCCTAGTTGCTGCTTAAGTCTTTATTTTCCTCTCAAACTACATTTTTGCAGCAATGCCCTCTTCTAGGCTTCTACTAGAATGGCCCATTAAGCTCTGCTTAAAGTAGTTAACAGCTTTTCTAGCCCGAAGTTCCAGAGTCTTCCACATATCTCCAAACATCCACATGGTCAGGTTCTTCACAGCTAACAGCCCACTCTCTGGTACCAAATAACTGTATTAGTCACTTTTCTGTTGCTCTGATAAAACCACCATGACCAAGGGAACTTATAAAAGTAAGAGTTTATTTGAGTTTTTGATTGACGGTTCCAGGGAATTAGAGTCAATTGTGGTGGGAGGCATGGCGGCTGGAGCTGGAGCAGAAAGCTGAGGTTTACATCTTGCAATGAACACTGTCAAGAGAGAGAGAGACTGGAGACCCCCCCCCAAGGCTTGTTAGCTCACTAAACCTGCCCCCAATGACATTCTTCCTCCAGCACGGCCACACCTTCTAAAACCTCCAAGAACAGTGCCACCAACTGGAGACAAAATGTCTGAATACTTAAGGCCTATGGGGGACACTCTCATTCAAACCACCACAGCTGGTATTGATGATTGCTACACATCAGCCAGGGTCTGCACTGACACCTGGGACAATTTCACCAATGCCACCTTTGATACCATCTCTAAGACCTACATCTACCTGACTCCTGAACTTTAGAAAGAGATAGTCTTCACCAAGTCTCCCTATCAGGAATTCACTAACCATCTTGTGAAGACCCACACCAGAGTCTCAGAACAGACAACCCAGGCTCCAGCTGTGGCCACTATCTAGAGCTTTTTTATATAAAAACTAAAATGAGCCTGATGTGGTGGGGGTATCAAGTCCAGCTGAAGCTACAGGAAGATCTTATCTCAATAACATGGTCTATTATTTAAAAAAAAAGACAAAAAAATGAAAATAAGGAAATCCATGCTATTTTCTACCAATGCTCTATAAACTCACATTAGGCTTCCTGGGTGCAGTGATATGGAGGGTTAAATTGGGGAAGAGAATGGGAATGGCAGGCACAGGAAAGAAAAACACAAAAATTGAATAAAAAGTGCTTGCTAGGGCAATATGACAAAAGAAGGAAATTAAAGGAGGACTAATTGGAAAAGAGGAAGGTAAGTTATCCCTTTTTTTGCAGATGATATGATAGTTCACCTAAGGGATGCTAAAATATCCATCAGAAAACTTCTAGAAATGATTAAAAGTTGCAGTGAAGTGGAAGGGTACAAAATTAACCTGGAAAAATCAGTAGCCTTTCTTCACACCAACAATAAACAAGTGGAGAAGGTATATAAGAAGATCTTCCCACTCACAATAGCCTCAAAATTAAAAAAAAAAAAATACCTGGGAATAAACCTAACCAAAGATACCAAAGATCTCTACAACAAAAGTTTTTAAACCCCTGAATAAGGAGATTGAAAATAACATTAAAAGATGTAAAGACCTCTCATACTCATGGATTGGAAATATTAATATAGTAAAAGTCTCAATTTTACCCAAATTGATATACAGATTCAACACAATCCCAATCAAAATCCCCATGAGCTTCTTCAACTGACTTGGAAAAAAAATCCTTATATTCATATAGAAAAACAAAGACCCCAAATAGTTAAAGCAACCTTGAGTGAAAAATGCAATATAAGGGGGATTACCCTACTATATTTCAAGCTATATTACAGGGCCATAGTCATAAAGACAGTCCGGTACTGGCACAAAAACAAACCCATTGACCAATGGAACAAAATTGAAGATCCAAACATGAGCTCAAACTATTTCAGCCACCTCATATTTGACAAAGGGGAAAAAAATCCCTCAATGGAGGAAGGATAGCATCTTCAGGAAATGATGCTTGCAAAACTGTATCACCATTTGTAGAACAAAATTAAACCCCTACCTCTCACCCTGTAAAATAATAAACTCCAAGTAGATGAAAGATCTCAACATGAAACCCAAAACACTGAAAGTGATAGAAAAAAAAAGTTGGCAACAACCTACAAGACATAGGCATATGAAAAGACTTTCTAAATCAGTCAGCAGCCATGAAGGAAATAAGGTCAACAATTGGAAAATGGGACCTCATCAAACTCAAAAGCTTGTATACAGGAAAACAATCAAGGAAGTGAAGAGAAAAACCCACAGTGTGGGAGGAAATCTTCACCAGTGAGACATCTGACAGAGCATTAACACCAAGAATATATAGACTACTCAAAAAAAAAAAAAGTGGCAATTGTGATATATTTTGGAAAGAAAAGTAGGGAATGGAAGAAGAGATTTGGCTGGGAGGCTGGAATGGGGAGAGGGAGTAGAGAATAAGAAAGGAGCTGAGCATTAAGGCTAAACAGTGTCAAATAGGGCAACTGTCTGCCTGTCCCTGTCTCTAAGGAGCTTGATTTCCTCTCACTCATGGAGTGACAGAGGCCAATGCTTGCCCTTCTTGGTGTTCAGTTAATTTAGTCAATTATTAATGTTACATTACTCAACAATTATAGGGCTTCATTGCATTAGATGTTAGAGAAATTGAGAATTATATATGTATAATTATATTCACATGCTTTAACTCTATGACCAACAGCAATTTACCTAAGCCCTGACTATTCTCTAAAACTAGGAGCGAGATGAGGAAAATCATATCATTTTTGTACAAGTGCTAGAGAGCTTCAATGAAATAATACATATAAAATATGTAACATAGTATCAGACATAAGTAAATAATATTTTAAATGGTTTGTATGTTACTTGGAGTTAAAATTTATTTTAGTCTGATTTTTATATTCATTGTTTAAAAATAAGTTTTAACAATTGCATATTATATTTACACATATAAAATATGTATTACAAGCTGATTGACCCTGCTTTGTTATATTTCTTTATAACATATATTTCTTATTATAAGAAGTGTAATTTTAGGTATTATAATTAACTGTATTATACTGAATTAAACATTTTATAATGTATGGTGTAAGTTAATTTTAATGACGTAAATATCTATTTCAAATTCAGTTGTTGATAAGGTAGTATTTATTTTATTCATTGGATCATCTTTATATCTGTCTTGAAAAGTGGTTGTCTGTGTACAGTCAGGGCACATCCTACTTCATTATTTGATTACCTATACTAGTATAAATAGTGCCATCTTGGTTAAGATTACAATAAATACTGAAAACATGAAGTTAGCTGTCTGTTTACAGTAGCCTTACCAGTTCATCCATCTGTCTCCTGATTACATTTTACTATGACTCCAATGAATTTCAGTGCACATGTCTGATAAAACTCTTTTGGATTTGCAAATACAAAACACTGTAGCTTACATCAAAAGAGAACTGTGCAAGGCCTACACACCAGAAACAATGAGATACTATGGGAATATTTTATATGATTTGTCCAATCATGGTATTTTATCAAGTTCCTTCTTGATCAGTCTCAGAATATTATTTCTATTCTTTGTTGTTACATTTTATTTCAGTATGACTAATATCAAATAAGCTGTTTCATTCTTCTATTCAGTTTGTCGATTCACGTTTTCCTTCCTCTCTCCCTCCCATTCTGCTTTCTTTGCCTTTCTCTCTGTCTTTTTCTTTCTGTCTTCAACTCATCTCTATCTTTTGTCCTACTTCACATGGCAGATTCCTTATCAAAAGATGAAATAATTGTAAGGTGAAAACTGAAGTTGAACATCCTGATATTTTGTTCTTCACTGGATATTTAGTGTTTATCATGATTTAAAATAATATTAACAGTTAGGTTTGCATAGACTTCCTTAATTAATTAGAAGCAGTTTACCTTGATTTCTGACAACATCTAAAGTTATGTTGTGACTTTTGGAGCATTCCCTATGGCCTTGATATTACTTTCTTCCTATATCCCTTACATGTTTGACTAGTGAATCCAGCAGAACTTGGAGTTGTTTGTGTGGAGGAAAGAAGAGATTTGGGAATGAACATATACAGCCATAAAAAAAAAAAAAAGATGACCCTTCAGAAGTGATGTAGGCATAAATTATGGCCTAAGCTAGTCACTCTGCTGCCAGCTCACTTAGCAAGCTCTTCCACTGTACTGTTGTATGCTCAATTCTTATCAGGTTTCCTTGAATACTTAACCACAGTTTTTTGGCACTGTATAGGGAGATTTAGCAATTGTGGTCTTATTAGAGGAAGCATGTTACTTGGTTCAAGCTTTCAAATTTCTTAGTCTGGTCCACTTTCAGTCTGTCTTTATCTCTGCTTCTTTTGCTTGCTTGAAGATGTCAGTGTTCAGTTGTCTGCCCCAGCTGACTGCACCATGATGGACTCATCCCTCTGAAATCATAAGTGCAATATCCACTTCCTTCTATAAGTTGCCTTGATTATGATGTTTTATCACAGCAATAGAAAAGTAACTAATAAAAGTTGAAATTCTGGCTAAGGGCAATATGTTAATGATAATCTACTTAAAAGAAATAGCAACTAATAAAAATTAAATCTTTGTAGCATTTGCACTCAAATGGTTTTGGTAATTGTGCATATGTTTTGCTAAATTAATGATTTGTTTGGTCTCTTCCTAACAGCTTAAATACAGACTTTTAAGCCAACTCCTTACTCCACTGTTGAAAGTTTTCTGGTAAAAATATGTATTCAGTATTTAATTTGAAGCAAACATTTATGGCTAGTTATGATGTCCTGCAAATTCAAAACATAAGCAGATTGTTTAAATGAGACTAATTGCCACTGAAATGGATTCTTGTGTATTTTATGCTTAGTATCAATCCAAGTGATTTTTGCTAAGTGTATCTTTTCAGGTTTATTTTTCTTATTTTTGAAAATATCATAAATGTCATTGTACTTTCTTTCCCTCCCAGTCCAGACAAAATCCTCCTATGCACCAAATCCTCCTATTTACCTCACTCCAGGCTGCTCTTATTTCCTTTTATGTTTATTACAATTCCATATACACACATACAGTTTATAAAATAAAATTTTCATAACATATTATATATATATATATATATACTATATATTATAATGATATTGTTTTAATGTGTTTAGAGTCACCTACTTGAAGTTAGATAAACTCTTAGAGAGATAGTCACTAGAAGGAACTGATTCTCCCAAACTTCACCAACAATTGTTTGCTTGTAACTTTTCATTTTGGGTTAGGCATCTATGTTGTCAACTGGTTCTACTGCTTTACAGATCTATTTTTTTAAGTTTCTTACTGAAGATTTCTACATTTCACACAATGGTTCATAATCAAATTTAGACAGCCCAATGGCTCCAACCCCCCCCATTGGAACTCATACATTGCACCATCCATGGTAAATCTTATCCAGTCAAGCTTTTGAAACCAGGTGTCCTTTTGTGAAAATCCATCCACTGGAGTCCAGTCAGCACATCTGGAAATTTTAAGTAGGCAAACTCTCCATCACCCAACAATAGACTATTATATTATGAAATTTCACTGATGCAGCTTCCCCATAATGTCTGGAATGCATTAATTAGCCACAGGCATCTTCAGCAGGCTTCTTGTACTTCCAGCTGTTACATTCTTTCCATGCCCACTTCTAAGATGTTTGCTTATGTAGATGTGCAACTTAGGGCTGGGAACCTCAAAGCCACTTCCTCTCTGCATTTGACCAATTGTGGAGCATTTTAAATTATCTCTATCTGTTGGGAAAAGAAGCTTCTTTGATCTGTAGTGAGAGATTAGCTTCTCTGTATATAAAGATACTAATTTATATTCTCTGAAACTGCTTGAAGAAAACATAGGCAATACCTACGCACAATGTACGTATAGGAAAGTACTTTCTAAATTTGAAATCATGTTCAGGAATTAAGTTCAAAAATTGACAATTGGAAAAAAAAACCTCCAATTCAAGTGATATGTGTATTCATGTATGCTTGTATGTATGTGTATATTTATGTATATATAAAACTATATATATATATATATATATATATATGAATATAAAGTTTAAAAATTGACAATTGGGACATTATTAAAACTAAAAGCTTCTGTACAGCAAAAGAAACAACCAAGGGAGTGAAGAGGAAACCTATTGAGCATGAGCAATTTTATAACCTGCTACATATTTTACAAAGGATTAGTATCCAAAACATACAAAGAACTCAAAGAAAAAAAAGAAGAAAATAAACAATCCAATAAAAAGATGGGCTAAGGTACTGAACAGAGACTTCTCAAGTGAAGAAATAAGTGTCTAAGAAACACCTTAAAAAGTAGGCAACATTCTTATGTCTAGAGAAATGCAAATCAAGGCCACTTTAAGATTTAATATTACCATAGTAAGGGTGGCTAAGATCAAGAGAAAAAAAAGACACCAAAATTCTACCAAGGATATGGAGAAAAGGGAACACTCATTCACTGCTGGTGGAATTGCAATCCTGTGTAACCTGTATAGAGAATTGCTTTTTTATTTTTTTTCTGTTAAGCTTTTGTTTATTTCCTAGAGCAATTTTTAGCAAAGTTAGAGCCACTCACTCATCTATGCCCCCAAACCTGCAACCAACCTGATGTATTCTGCCATACATCTTAAGTAATATCCACATTTGAACCCAGGTGTCCTTTAATGCAAATTCATCCACTGGAGTCTAGTCAGCTTATCTAGAGATCATAAGTAAGGCCTATTCTCCATCATCCAATAATAATCAGTCTCCAAAAGCTTTCAGTATAGGGCCATACCACCCATTTCTCTTGCTCCACTCTGGGCCCTTGTCTAATTGAGTTGGCATCCACCAGTGCTAGATATCGCCACTGCTGCATGTTCATGTGTGTAAGCTTCAAGTGGCCTGAAAGCCTCTGCTCCTCTATGTTCATGAACCAGCCCTGGATTTAATTGTCTTTCCACACCCTCCCCCCAGTGCAATTGTCCCTGACCCAAGGATGGGTGAAATTTAATATAGGAGTCTCATCAAGGGACACACATTCTGGAATCTCTTATTCCTTGAAACTTGGCCAGTTGTGGCTTTCTGTGTATTCACACTCTTTTGTACAAGGAAGCTTCACTGGTGAGAGTTGAGGGATGCATTGCTTTTCTCTCTATACTTCTTGATGCTATATTCCAGGAGACTTAGTTGAGAGGTTCAAGTGTAGATGTGTTACTTAGGACAGGACAACTCTCAGATGTAAAGTCTCTGTCTCTGACCAGTCTTGAGATTCCTTTAGTAGCTTCAACCTGTTGCAAAAAGAAGTTTCTTTAATGAGTGGTACTAGGTATGCTTGTCTGTATAAGAATCCATACGCACCATATGATAAGAAATTTCACTTGTTTAGAGATATGACAGAGATAGGGTTTTCTCTAGGATCTATTTCTTCACCAGACATATGTATTTGGAAGAGGTTTTAGTGACACCTGTGAGTTCACTCCCATTGTGGTGGTTTGCATGAGTGTCCCCCATAGGCTGGAAGTATTCAGACATTTGTCTCCAGTTGGTGGCGCTGTTTTTGGAGGTCTTAGAAGGTGTGGCCATGCTGGGGGAAGTGTGTCACTGGGGGCAGGCTTAGTGAGTTTTAACAAGCCTCTATGGTCTACAGTTGCCCTCTCTGCTTCCTGTGCTCTTTGTGAGATGTGACCCTCGGTTTGCTGCTCCAGATCCAGCCTCCACGCCTCCTACCACAATGGACTCTAATTCCCTGGAACCGCCAATCGTAAGCTCAAATAAACTCTTCCTTTTATAAGTTCCTTGGTCATGGTGCTTTATCACAGCAACAGAAAACTGACTACTACACCCATTGAGAGGGCTTTAAGTTCTATTAGAGAGCTGTTAATTGCCTCCCCCCTCCACCCAGTTGATAGTGCCACTACTATACCAATAGAGGTCATTTGCTGTTGTTGTTATAATTATTAGGCTTGAAGGCAGGGTTGGACCATTGATTGATTTTTTTCTCTCTCTTAGCAGTTTACATGTTATCATCTAGCATTATGAGAGTTAAGCTTCAGGTAGCAGGCTTTCAGGTCAGTTCCTATTCCATTGCTCCAACTCCTGTATGCAAAGTATGTTCTGTCTTCAACAGTACGATATAATCTTCTAGTTCTTGGAGATAATCAAAAGCTTTGTCAATTCCTTGTGTTATTTTGGGAGTCTCTTGGACCTTTTTCAACAACCACCCAAAGGGAGGACTCTCCTGCCTGGCACTGTGTTCCTTGCCATATAGCCTGCAGGTATACATATGCACTAACATTCAGACAGTGTATGTACATTTCTCAGGGAGTTTGAAAAATATCACATTTAAAAAATAAAAATGATTCTATCATATGATCCAGTTATAGCACTCCTTGGGATATACCCACAGACTCATCCTAGTATAGACATACTTACACATACATTTTTCTTACTGTTTTTTTTTCACTATTAGCTAAGAAATGGAAGAAAACTAAATGTCCCTCTACTGACAAATGGATAATGAAAGTGCAGTACATTTAAACAATGGAGTTCTACTCAGCAGTAAGTAAAGAAGAAATCATGAAATTTGCAGGTAAATGGATGGAAGGAGAAACTGTTATACTAAGAGAAGTAGCACAGACGCAGAAAAAAAAAAAACATTTTGTGTTCTCCCTCATTTGTGTATCTTAGCACCAGTCCTTTATGTATGTATGAATCCTGATATAACAGCAGGAGCCAGGAAAATGGAAAGGAAGCATGGAGGCTAAGGAAAAGAAAGAGCCCCAAGGAGGGGGATCATAGGATACAGATGTTATGGAGAGGGAAATTGGGAAAATAGGAGGTGTTCATTTGGGAAAATAGGCAGGAAGGACATAGAGGGAACCATGCCGGTAAAGGGAAATTATTTATAACACAGAAATTACTCTGGTATAGGGAAGTACCATTAGTAGGATTTTTTTTCTAGGATCTATGAACTCTCCAGCCATGTGTACTGGGTTCTGTTTACAGTGACTTACATTATTTCCCTCCCATGGAGTGGGCTTTCAGTCCAACAAAACAGCTGCTGATTAGCTCCATGAGAGAAGTGTCCCTATTTTACCAGTGAGATAGTTTGCTGGGATAGATATTGTTGTGAATTATAGCTTTTTTACAGATGTATAGGGTCATCAATTGGTGTTGTCTTTTGGCAGCATGTACAGTATCCTTTGGTAACATGAGTATCAATCTTAAGAGTGGAGGCTTCCAGGTCAGTTACAGTTCATTTGCTCTAAGTCCTGTGTTTGAAGTGTTTTGTGTTTTCAGCAATAGGTTCTTACTTTCAAGTTCTGCAAGGCAATCAAGTGCTTTGGCAATAACCTATACTATTTTGGAAGTCTCCTGGACTACACGGACCAACAACCCAAAGGGACCTTTCCCTACTTTGAACTATGATTTTTATTATATAACCTTCAGCTATACAAATGCACTTTAATTTTCATTGCATGTATATTTTTCAGTAGGCTTATTAATTATTACATTTCCCTCTGATTTTTCATACTGCTTAACCATGGTTTATCTCTCTCTCCCCATGTACATTCCTTCTTCCTTTCTCCCCTGTTAAAATGTCCCTCATTTCCCGAATTTCCATTTCCCCTTGTTAACTCCTGTGTCCTACTATCCCCCATTCTCAAACTCTTTCTTCATCTTTCCCCCTGTTTACATTCCACATTCCTGACACCTGGAGTTCCACAAGGACATATGCATACATCTGTGGATTTGGAGCTAGGATCTACAAATGAGAGGGAATCTGTACAACTTGTTTTTCTGACTCTGGTTTACTCAGTATAACAATATCTACTCCACCTATTTTCCTGGAAGTTTCATGAGTTCATTTGACTTTACCACTAAATAGGCCTCTCCTGAGTAAATGTACCACATTTTTCATTATCCATTCATCAGTTGAGGACAATTTATGTTGTTTTCAATTATTAACTATTGTAAGAAAGTCAAGCATCAGACATGGCTGAGCAAGTATCACAGTAGTATGATACTGAGTCCTTTGGTTATATGCCAACATGTGGTATAGATGAATAGTGTAAGATCTGCTATTTTTGAAAAGAAGTGTTGTATCAATTCTTACATCCTTGTTTTTTGTCTTTTTTTTTTTGTAGGACTACAACAAAATGACATGGATTGGATGACTTATAATAAACAGAAATGTATCTATAATCTAGGAAGTTAAAGTTTAATGTACTGGAATCTGATGACAGTTTTCAGACTCCATCACTCTATTCCAATGTACAACAGAACAGACAAGAGATGCTGAAAGAGGGAGAATGAGAGATTTTTAAAAATTCCACTTTTGTGAAAATGACATAGTCCTTGGAAATTAATCATCTCTGTTGATTATAATTCTGAATACTATTAAAATAAAGATTAAAGATTGAGTTTCCATCACATGAATTTCATGGAAAGCCATCAGACTCTAGAATTCTTTCTTTTTCCTGCAAATTTCATATGTGCACATTAAGAAATATATTTAATCATTCTAATAATCCTCTAAACTTAATTCATTCCAGTGCCAAAATTAATTTTTTATCTGTATTTAGTGGAAAGACTAAAGTACAATTAATTTTGAGCAGAATTTTCCTCCAGCTCATGAGCCTATAAAATTACAACTCTATATCTGTTTCTGAATACAAGAATGAAAAGCCATAGGGAACTTACTCCAAGTAATTCCACAGCCATAGCAGGCACTACTGAATCTTAAAGTTTAGGAATAATCATGTTGTATTCCAAATATTATGTTCTCAGCACACATAAAACAGGTATAACTACCCTTTTTAATTGACTGATAGGCATAGGAACTGTGAAAGGATAATTCTCTATCTAGAGCCAAATTCAATAGTAAAGTGTTTATAAGCTGTGTAATTAAGCAAAATATATTGCTACAGGAAAGCTCTGACATCAGCAATGAATTATTCTGCCTAGGAGATGTTGGCTAGGGGATTCAACCCCCCCCCCAAATTATAAAGGCCTTTTGCCTATAAGTGGGATATATGCAAGGAGAAATGCAGAAAGTCCCCGTTGTCGACGACCTGGTGTGAGCATGAAAAAATGTTATGAAACGTGACATGCTAATGTACAACTGGCCTCTGAAATGCTAGAGAGTGTTACCAAAGGCCACCAAAGCAATACAGCAAAATATTGGGCTCCCTGAGACAAGCAAGACTCCTCTGTCAATATCAGCTACACCTCAACTGCCTGGAGATACTGTGCAACAGTGGCAGCCAAGTGTCTATATATATCCCAAATCTAATTGGCTATTAGCTCTCTCCTTGGAGGAATAACTCACAGCGGATGCCACAAGCTTATGTCCTCTAGTGGTTAGGAGATGTTATAAGCCACAATAAGAACTTATCACCCTTTATAGAGAAACCACAGTTTGTGGATTAGCATACCATCCAAGCGTCTATGTCTATGCTCACAGCTTATCTTGACATAATAATTAGTACTGCTTAAATGCCTGTACATCCAATTGCTTGTGCTTTGTTAGTATGACTAAAAAGGTATCACTGGATAAGCTGTCAACCCATGAAGGGAAACAACCTGAACAGACTGGAGTCCAAAATGACAACTCCAAAGAAAGTAGACTGTTTTCTTCTCACCCACTTGTGCCCCTTTCCCAAAGTCCATGGAACAAACTGCAGAAGAGGAGGCGTGGTAGAATGTAAGGGCTGTGGAGAGATAGGGGTGAAGCATGAGAGTATAGGAATATAGTCTGGACTCCTAATTGATCAACATACCTGTGCATAAAAGCTTCTCCAACTGGACTATGGGAACCTTGGGTTGTTCAAAATTTGGACATAGAAACTTGCAAAATGTACCAATTACCTAATTGTATGGCAAACTGAGTAACATCAATGTTATCTGAAAACAACTGTGTTATTATATTGTAGAATCCCTTAAAAATAAACAAATAATAATTAAAAAAAAATAAGTCAAATAAAACAAAACAAAAGAAGGAAAAGTAGTTATTTTTAAGTATCAGTTTTTATTAGGAAACTATATGTTATAGAATTTATGATTAAAGTGCATGGTGAACTCATTTTCTGTATATCCATAAAATTATTTAATCTAGAGCCATATCTATTGAAGTGTAGAACATTTTGCTTTCAACCCAAAAGAAATACTTTACCCATTAGCAATCACTTCAAAATCCATCTCCACATACCTACCAATGCTAATCTATTATTTTCTTTTTGGATTATCCCATCATAGACACTTCAAATAAATGGAATATGACAATATCAAAACAAAACAAAACAAAATCATGCATTCTGAATGCTCTGACAAGTACCTAATTTACAACTTTAGTAGCAACACCCCATGCAGCAAGTCTCACAGGCTGGAATCTCTGGATTGTTACTTTCCCAGACTTAAGTTGTAGCTGATAACTATGATACTCTGAAGTATCAACAGTAGCCCTGAGCTAATATAGAAACTAAGCATTCCATTACTAAGGATTCTCTGTCCCAGTTCTAGCCCTGTGATAGATTCTAATCTTAGTTCTAAAGCTGTCTGTGATAGCCTACTGGAGGCTACTGTGGATCAATAGATCGTGCACATTGCATATGTGGAGAATTAGGCACTATGCAGACACCATCATGCTTGCTGGTTGCACTCTTTTCAACAATGAGTTAATCTGAATTCTGGGCCTCTGAAGGAATCAAAATGTTCTGCCCAAGAATGTGGGGACGGAGTCTTGAGCAGGCCCAGGAAATGTAGCTTAAGTTAGATCACAATGAGCCTGTCTTTGGAAACATTCAAACACTTGAGAACCTTCACTCTGTGGTTTCAGGTAAATTTTTCATTGACTTAAAATTTCAAAGAACTTCTCACAAACCTTTTATTAAAGTGGTGGTTGGCTTTATTTTGGAAGCTTTGCCATTTTTTTCTATGCCCCAAACATGAAATTTTCAAACTCATTTTTATTGTTATATAATCTATCTTAAGGTTATTTCACCTTTTTCTTTTTTTTTTTAATTTTTTTAAATTTATTTCTGTATGTGTATGATGCACTGTCTGCATGCAAGTCTGTGCACCCGTGTCGTGCAATGCCGCGGAGGTCAGAAGAGGGTTTCGGATTCCCCTGGAACTGGAGTTCTCCTGGAATTGGAGTTTCAGACGGTTCTCTGCTGCCATGTGGGTGCTGGGGATCGAACCCGGGTCCTCTGCAAGAGCGGTTGGCGCTCTTAACCACTAGGCCATCTCTCCAGCCCTATTTCACCTTTTTCTCATTTTACTATATTACTATAAAAATCCATGCACCTACTTTCATAATTTAAGAAATTGTATGTATTATGACTGAATTTATCACAGTAATTACACACTTCAAAAATCCATGGTGTATGGACCTAAGTCAGCCACATTACCAATTTATTATATGGACAGCCTTTCTCTGCTTCCTCACACCTCATTTCTTATTATCTAATACTTTGTCAGAATCCCTTTACCTCTATTTCTACACAATTCTTACTAAATTCACTTAAGAAATTTATTATATGGTTTCCAGCTCCCATGTAATTGTTCTATCTTTTGAGCTCCCATTAGTATTGAATAGGTGAGTTTTCCAAAATATTCCAAATAAAACCTATTCCTCAAATTTTCCCAGTTCCAAAACAAACTCCAGATTTTCAAGGATTTATTTCAGAAACAACCATACTTTATGATATCAATTTTCTATCTTGGTCTATATTTTATTACTATAATTGAATACAAGAAACTGAGTAATTTTAAATGAACATTATTAATTAAGTCATGGGTTGACAGTGTGAGAACTTAAAAATCAAGAGAGCTGGAACCTATTGAGGTCTTTCTGGCAACACTATCTCATGATAAAAGTAGAAAGGAAAAGAAAATTAGGGGGTGGGGAGAGGGATTTCATTTTATGGGGGATATAAGAAATGATAGAGATTTAATGACAGAGAGTCATATCTACCAACTTTTCATGTAAACACTTATCAAGACATTTAGTCAGTATTTTCAATTCCAGGGGCCAGGCTGATATAATATGTTCTGTCATGCCTGAAGAGAGTGTTCATCTATGTTCTCACTTTTCTCTGACTTCTTTTCATTAGAGTTTTACTTATATTTATTTTGTTCCTACAGTGTATAATATTTATATTTTTGCATATACTTTTAAAACTGCCAGGTGAGAAAGGGAAGCATATTTCATAGTCTATACTAGATCTCATAGCCCATTTGTTTTATTGGGTCAGCTAATCAATTAAAGAGTATCTACAGTATCAAGTTACATTTGTGGTCCAAGCAATATTCAGTTCCTAAATATATATTGTTACCTGACTATGAAGATGAAGAAGCGAACTAAAAATATTCTTAAGAAAAACATCTTAGAAGAATTCCTAAAGTAAAAATTCAATGGAAACATTCAGCTGCAGTGGACAAGTTCTTATGATTTGTGGAATGCTTTATCTTTGTACTTCCTCTGTTTTATGGCCTGGGACTGAGCTCAAACCATGTTCTTGGATTTCCTGAAATATTACTCTCTTTCTTTTAAAATTATGATTAACCAGATTAAAAATTCAAGTCAGAAAGAATCTCCTGAAATACCCATTTAGTTATCCACATTGATAAATTAATGCAGTATGCTTTATGCTCAGAACTTAAAAGGAAAATAAGATGAGACAGAGATTGTTTATCATTTCTATCAAAAACTTTTTACAAAAACTGTAATTGCTACAAAGAATATACCTCCATTTCTAGTATCCATTACCACTGTGTTATTTTAAATGACTTAATGTGCTTCCATTTTAAATTATTCTCACATGTGATTACTATATACACATAAAAACCCACTCAGCTCGTTGCAAATATGCATATATTTATAATATTTCCAGCTAGATATTTCTATATGACTAACTTCTTGTCTATGGGGATGAATGCATCTAGTCCATAAAAATATATGTTTTTATTTAACCACTTGGTATTTTTTCTCCCTACTCTAAAAGGAACAACAAAAAGACAATCAAAACAAAACAATCAAATAACAAGAAAGCAAAAACTAAAAATCACTGTAAGTATAGAAGTGAAAAAGTGAGATACAGATTGACAGGTCAGCCTGCAGCATCATGGAACATATCTTCCACATGAGAAAGAGAATCTTCTGTGTTATTAATCTTAATAATTAATAATATGGAACTGATGTTTAACCTTTTATAAAAAATATAACCATTAATATTTGTTGGCATTCAGTAAGAATTATGAGAATGCATAAAATCACATATGACTATTGAAAGAATCAGATAATCAATCACAACTAAAATTGGATTAAAATTTAATTTAAATGTATATGTATAAATATATTCTTTGATTATTTCATACATCAAACCGACTACATCAGTTTCTCTAGTAACTTCTGTAAGGTTATGGCGCACTTCCCCCGGAATGAAAGGCCACGAGGTCTAAGTTCTTCCGAGCAAAGTTTAATTCAGGGTAGCTGGGGCTGGGCTCAGGGGAAAGAGAGAGCCAAGCACAGAATGGCATCTGGCTTGGGAATTTAGGGATAAGGTGGGATGGGATTCAGATGAGATTCAATGGGTCGAATCTGGAATCTGGCTTCTGAAGGCAAAGGGGAAGATTCCTGATAATCGGTAGATGGCCCGTTTTAGCATAGCCAAAGGCTAGCCTGGTAGAGCAGGTCCTTGGGCAACAGGGATCTTAGGTGTCTCTGCATCTCAATGGGCTTCTGGAGCTCACAACCTGACATTCCAGCCTTTTGTTTCTATAGGAAAAAGGGCGGTGGTCTGTCTTCTGTACACTTCAGAGCTGATCAGGGGCAAGTCCTGGGGGACAAGCCTGTCAGGCTGGAGGGTTAAATCCAGTTTCCAATTTTGGCTGCTTGGGTGCCTCTGCCAGTGGGTTTGGTCCAGATCGATAGTGGCCGTACTTAGTGACATTTTCTCTGCGAAAAAGACAGATTTGTTGAAACTTGCAATGAGTATACCAGTGCAGGGACTTCACAGTACAGGGTGTTACTGGGTGTATTAGCAGTTGGAGGGTCCCTGTCTAGGGAATGCAGAGGGAAAAGGATGTGTACCCTGGTTTTGAGAAATTGGAAAAAGTTTTAGTACACAGAGCTCTAGACTGAGGGCCAGCTTTATACACGGGG
Organism: Rhizomys pruinosus; assembly: GCA_009823505.1. NCBI lineage: Eukaryota > Metazoa > Chordata > Mammalia > Rodentia > Spalacidae > Rhizomys > Rhizomys pruinosus. Next base: position 75,323 of record VZQC01011589.1, read on the forward strand.
CTCCAGAATGAAGCCACATAACCATGAGAATATAAAAGGTGGTATTTTTCTGGCATGGCACATTAGATCTGTCATCTACTCTGAGATATTTTCTAACATGACACAGAAGATTCCCAACATGGCAACAGTAAGTTCTCACCTATTTCTCTGATAATAAACCTATTTCATTTTCTCTTCTTAGATTACAGTTTTCCTGTTGGGATGTTTAAAACCACACAGTTAGCTCAGATAAATGAAGTTGCTTTGGTGTTAAGGTCAGTTGAGTTTCTGGTCCTTAAGGGTCACTCAGGGCTTGCACCTGGCTCTTTTTCATCAGTTCCATCTATGTGAAGACAAGTCAGTCCTTGCTTGACCAGAGCTTCCCTTTGAAGCATGAGAGTCTCTCCTCTATATGGACTTTTCATCCTTTGACTGGACACTGGCAGGATGAAGTCCTTTTAAGTGAATCTTCAAGACATCCCTGGCTCAGGAATGACTGATGACTCGCTGCCACAGGACATGCACAATGTTGCAGATGCAGGACCCTAGGACCCAGTCGACCTCAGAGGGTAGGGGCAAAATATTGTCCTTTTAAATCCCTCTTGCCAAATCAGATTGGGGCTTTAAGTGTGGTTGCTAAACCTCCAAGAGGATTTTTGAATTAATATATTGGTACTGTTTAATTACGATACAATCCTAAGATAAATAGCTTTGAACATTGATTTATCAGCTGTATATAAAATTACTTATATTGGTGACGAGACAAGACTAAACAATTCAAATCTGCTAATAATAAAAATCTAATCTTCATGTGTAGGCTAGCCGGCTCGAGTAGGCTGTAGCATAGGCTAGGAAAGGATGCTATCTACTTGCTTGTGTTGCTGGCTCATATCCAGCCTATTGTATACAATATAGAAATATTTGGCCAAGAAATGGCATTGCCCACAATGGCCACAGGCCAGTCCAATTAAGGCAATTGAGGTTTCTCAGCTCAGGTGTATCAAGCTGACATAAATCTATGCAGTAAGTCCTACAATTTGTTCTTTAAGGTCTGTGAAGGTCATTCAAGTACTCAAAGGACAATGATTTAAACCATGCAAGGCAAAGTTCTAACAAATAGGCCATGAAACAAACCCAAGATAATAAGGGGTTAAAACAGTACTTTCTCCAAATGAAGGCCAGTTCACTTGTCCCCAGATTTTGACTTATAGCTTTGAAAAAAAAAGGAAGGGGGGGGCATTGTCCATACCAGAGCAGGCAGATACAAACTTAGGGCTCACCCAAATTGCGGTTCATTTGGTACTGTCCCATGTGGTCCCAGAAGTAAAACTAATTTCTCTTAAAGATATAAAAGTACAGATGTCAAATTATAACAGATATACCAAACAATTTTAGTATGTAGAAGGTTGTGCTAAACAAAGACAATGCATTGTAATCATACAGAAATCTTAATATGCTGTTTTACAATGTCATACACACATCATTTATGCACACATTCCTTTAAGAGAATTTTTATAAGAAACCTTTAGCAAACTTATTTAAAACATGCAGCTCTGATTAATTGTGCTGCCAAGGCTAAGATGACATCTTGCACCTTTGGTTTTAAAACTATTTTTATTGAAATACTTTAACAGTGATGGAAAACAGAATTATATATATAATCTAATTAAAGAACTGACAATATCAAAGGTATTAGGCTGTTTTCGTTGAAGAAGGGATTGAGCAGGGGAACATGTGCCCACTGTCCAAGTACCAGAGTATGAATGAATCCAGGGCATTTTTTTAAAGTGCTCTGGTCAGATAGGACAGTTACATAGCACAGGGAAAAAATGCTGTTGTGAACGCCATAAGGGGTCAAAAAAGTCAGTCTTACAGAGTAATGGAAACAAGAAAACTGGAAAGAATTTTGTTAGTTGTAATACGCTGTGAATAATATTTTACAGAAAGAAATAAAACCTCTTCAGATAACAGTGTAGAAACTAGGAACCCAGGTTCAAATCAGGCCTTTGGAAAATTTAAGAGCATGCAAAAGTAAACTTAATTTAATTTCTTTGTTTGTGCGCAACATAGAATAAAACAAGTTGAAGTGGTCATTTTGTCTTTGACAAAAAACACAGAACATGGACAAACGTGACAGTTACCAGAATCATTCAAGAGCACGGTTAGACAATGGTTATAACACACAGTACAGGTTGGACAGACACTACTATTTGGACCTAACTGTTTCTTAACTCGTGGACATGGAAAATCCCCTTTTTATCTAAAGTTGTCCTTCCTTGTCCAGGCTGTAGACAATTATCACAATTAAAAGAATCACTTGAGTTTAACGACATTTTCTTGGTGGAAATAGACTGTGTGCCCTACTGTGCTTTGCAGCACAGGCCTGTTCTTTTACACCTGTGAAGGATGGTGACTGGGTAAGCAGGAAAATCCGGTGGCTTGGCAATATTGACCTGCTAATTTAGATGAGAATAAATTTTTTAGTGGAAAAATCAAAAGATCCCAGCCAAGTGAAAGGTTACTATCCTGAGGGAAAAGCTGGATGCTAGTGGACAGGGTGTGGTCAGCAGATCTTCTTAATCTCAGATATAGAAGCTCTCAAAAGATCCCAGCCAAGTCAAAGTTTACTGCCTGAGGCAAAAACTGGATGCAGGTTGGGCTAGGGTGGCAACACACTCTTAATTCAAGACACAGGGGCTTGTATCACAATGCAGACAAAATGGTTTCTGAATAAAATGGGTGTTAAAAGGAAAAAACAATGAAATGGAGAATGCCAAAATCTGAAATAATCCCTAAAATTTAAATAAAAAAAAAACAAAATTGTGAAAGGATCAAAATATCCCATTAAATAAATTGCAAGAAAATTAGTAATATAGCAATATAGCATTAGTTATTACAAGTCTGATGTAAATTTAGACTTCCTGCCACTGGTTTGTTGTGGCTCAGCAGAAATGGGGCAGCTGTGCGGCAGACTGGGGAGAGAGAGAGCTGTGCAAAGGAAGTAAAGTTTTTTAGCTTCAGAAGAATAGGGGAACAGCGTGAGATGAGTCCTCTAATGGAGGAGTGGGGTCTCTCTAAAGGGCTGGCAGAGAGTCCAGGTCTGGAGTGTCTCTGAAGCAGAAAGGGAGGCTAAAATAAAGGAAGAATTGAGGGTAGACAGGACAGAGAGAAGAGGGAGAAGGCAAGATGGAGAAAGCGACGGAGAGAGGCCCCGCCTTTGCACGGGAAACCAGTTTCAAGCCTGTGGATTCAAAAAATGAAGGGCTAATGCTGAGAAAGCACGGAGGATAAAGGGGATGAAGGAAGGAGAGAGAGAGAAGAGAGAGAGAAGAGAGAGAGAGAGAGAGAGAGAGAGAAAGAGAAAGAGAGAGAAGGAGAGGGGTGGACAGACGGTATCTCATCCTGAAGCGTTTGTCTGGAGAAATACTCAGCTGGAGTCCATGGGGTGCAAAATTCATGCACCAATACTATATGTAAAAAAGCAGGAAACAAAAACAAGGCGACAGGAGCATAGAGTCACTCCAGGAGCATGCCTTAACTTCCATGTGGGACTGCAGCGTGAGCTGCCTGCAGACACGTGGGGACCAGCATGCATGGGCAGGGGCAGAGAGAAACGGGGTGGGATGGGGACAGAGAGGGCAGAGAGAGAGAGAGAGGAGAGAGAGAGAGAGAAGGCACAGAGGAGAGCCTAGGTAGGCCACCCAAGGTCAAAAGCAGAGGTGGAGTTCTGGTCTAGTGTATAGGGAGGACGGGAGCTTAAGAGGAATGAGAAGAGGGACATGAGCGAAGGGCAAAGATGCCTGTACACACAAGCATTTTGACATCAGAGGCTGGCAGAAGTCTCTCAAAGGTGAGAATTCGGAGATCTAAGGTACCTGTTCTCAGGCCAGGCAAAATTGTTAGCTAATTGTATCCTGGCCAGAAGTAGTGAGCAGAAGTCTCTCACTAATTTCCTTGGAGAGGTGAGTTGTCTTAAAGAGTGTAGGAGACACTCCAAGGGTGTGAGGCCCAGGCGCCTCTCCTTTAGAGTGTGAAGCTCCCATATAGGAGTCAGAGGATGACGGAAGAAGGGAAAGAGAAAGGGAAGAGAGGAGGAGGGGGGGAAGAGGGAAGAAAGAGGAGAGAGCGGAGAGAGAGAGAAGAGGGAGAGAGAAAAGAGAGAAGGAAGGAAGAGTATTCTTTTAGTCTCAGCACCCACCCGAGTGTTAAGGCACAACCGCCCTAGTTGTAAGTGGGCTCTCAGAGACCCCATGTCCGTGTGATCAGTGTGGAGTCTCTGAAATCGGGGCCTGCACGTCTGTGAAGTCGGCATCCCGAAAATCACTAGCAGGAGGCCAAATTCAGGTCCAGAGTCTGCCCAGGTCTTGGTAATAGACAGCAAACTGGACGGGGAAAATCGGAGGGAATCCCTGACTTAGCCGGCTCAGGGATCCAAAACAGAAATGGCTATAATGGAAGACTAAAAAAGAGTGGAAAAAGAGGATTAGAGAGAAGGTAGATGGAAAGGTGTTAGAACAGGAAGTGTCGAGGCAGAGGGGAGAGCTAGAGGCGGCAGAACGTACACAGGGTTACACAGAAGGTAGCGCAGGAGATGGAATCTCCCCTCACTCAGGTGCCCGTCCAGCCAGCCACCCATGAGGCGACTTAGGAAGTCTTACCATGAGGGCCACACGTACAACCCCCCCCCCCCCCCGCACTCTTAACTCTCACACACAGTCACATGGGAATAGAGTAGGGTAGGATAAGGAGAAGAGAGAAGGTACCTTTGGCCGAATGCTGGTGGGTGCTGTTGTAGCCTGCGCTTGGTATTCGGCTTACCGGCTATCCCAAAGCTGCTCCGAGGGGTGTGGGGGGGCAGGAAAAAATGTGATCCGAGTCACCAGCACCAGAATGTAAGGTTATGGCGCACTCCCCCTGGAATGAAAGGCCACAAGGTCTAAGTTCTTCGGAGCAAAGTTTAATTCAGGGTAGCCAGGGCTGGGCTCAGGGGAAAGAGAGAGCCAAGCACAGAATGGCATCTGGCTTGGGAATTTAAGGGATAAGGTGCAAGTGGGATTCAGTAAGATTCAGTGGGTCAGAATCTGGAATCTGGATTCTAAAGGGCGAGGTGGAAGATTCCTGAGTAATCGGTGGTGGCCTGCTTTAGCATAGCCAAAGGCTAGCCTGGTAGAGCCTGTTCTTGGGCAACAGGGATCTTAGGTGTCTCTGCATTCATTTCAATGGGCTTCTGGAGCTCACAACCTGACAACTTCCATCACAGCTTTCTTTTAAATTTATGTTCTCTTTCTTATGATACCCTGAGTCCAATTAGTGCTCCCAGTATGTGCATAGGTGCAGAGCTATCCAGGAGAGCATGGGTGACCCCACCAGGGCTACATCCCTAAAGAAAACTGAAGATCTTTTTCAAAGGAACCATTAGCTGCCAATGGCTCTTCAGCTAGGTATAGAATTTACAAACTCCTCCACCATGAATGTTGCAATTTAGATTTGCTTAATTTGTGGAGGTCTTTTGTAGGCAACCACAACCATTGTAAGCTCATGTATGGGAAAATACTGCCATGTCTGGAAAATACTGTTTCATAGCAGTTATTTCCATGCTCTGGCTCTTACAATGCCTCCGTTCTCTTCTGTTGTATTCCCTGAGTATTGAGGGAGTTGTATGAAGAAGATAGCTTACTTCTGTGTAAACATTCCATAGTCACTTAGACTCTATACTGACCAATTGTGTATACCTATATTAACAGTGCTCAGCTGCAAAAGGAAGCTTCTTTGACAAGGGTGAAGACAGACCTGCAGTAAGCTATGGGTTCAAAGATAAGCATATTAGATACCAATTATTTAATATGTATATTCAGGAAATAATAGAAAGTATCTCCCCTAAGGCATTACCAGGCATTAGATTTTTTCTGAATAACAGGCCTTAAATCCAATCAGAAGGTAGTTGTTCATCCTCATAACTTTCATGTCACTATTGCAGAAATAGAATATCTTACCAAGCCAGTAATTATTGTAGGTTACATGATTCACACTTAGGTAAGAAAAGAAAGGAAACAAATTAAAATAAGTAATTTTTATTGAATTTTGTTTTGCTTCCTTCTATCTGTCTTTTCTTCCTTAGTAGTTAGGAAGTGTTACAGGACTATAAAACCCAAGTGTAGAAAAATAAACATACTGAGATGGGATCAAAGCTGTGGAATCAGTGGAGACTAGAAAAGTAGACTAAGTTGAAAGTTAAGTTGGCGTTTGATATATGTGGATAAAGAAAGAATATGTCTAAAAAGATTTATAATTGTTTGGCTATAATATTAAACATTGAGTGTAAGAGGAAATGGAGATGTCAGAAAAGCTATATTTTTCTTATATTAATAAATAATCAAAGAAGTGAATAGAAAGCCCACAAAGTGGGAGGAAAGCTTCACTAATGATACATCTGATAGAGCATAAACATCCAGAATATATAAATTACTCAAAAAACAAAGGAGCAAGAAAACAAACTATATTAAAATGGAGTAATGAGCTAATAGAGAATTCACAAATGAAGAAATGAAGATGGCTGAGAAACATCTCAGAAAGTATTAAACATCACTAATAATTATGGAGACGCAAATTAAAACCAACTTAAGATTTTACCTTACTCCAGTAAGACTGGAGAAGATTAGGAAAACAAATGACAGGAAATGCTGGAGAGGTTGTGGGCAAAGGGAAATACTCATTCACTGTTGATGCCCTCCTTGTCATGAAGTTCCTGCCTCCCAGGTCACCAGCCTCATGGCCCTATGCATGGCAGTTATGCAAGTGTGTGGCTCCACTGCAGGGGACCAAGAGGAACGAAGCTGGAGGGAGGAGAGGAGAGTCTTAAGAATGACAAATGAATCTGCACATATCCAAAGAAAAACCTAGGGGTTGTATTAGTGAGCAAAACTCATTTATTGCAGGTGTTTTAAGCACATATATTTTTTGTTGGGTTCTTTAACCTGGAGGGGTCAGGACAGAGGAGAAACCTATTTGTGTTCTGCAACAGCTAAGTATTTATGGCAGGAAAACCATGTCCCCCCAAGATAAGCTTATGGTTTACACCATTTGCTTCCAGAGGACAGCCTAGAGATGCCTCAGGAGGGCTTGGGAATGCTAATCTTCAAACTACACTCCCCAGGGAGGGGGCATGGGGGTTGGGCTACATGAGTCTGATGTCTAGGATGGCAAGTGGGAGCTGCTCCCATCTCCTGCCAGCCTTCTAGTTTTTCAGGATGAAACCAACCTTTTAGCTTATCAGGAAAGAAGCCAGCTTTCTTATGTTCACCTATAATGGATTTATCCAGCCCCCAAATTCACTGCTGGTGGGAATGCAAACTTTGGAATCCCTATGGAAAACGCTTAAAAAACTTAAAATGAGCCTACCACCTGACCCACTCATACCACTCCTGGGTATATACCCACAAGACTCATACTGTGACAGAGATACATGCACATCTGTTTATTGCCAGTTCTCTTCACAATAGTGAAGAGCTGGAATCAACCCAAGTGTTCCTCAACCAATGAATGGATAAGGAAAATGCAGTACATCTACACAATGGAGTTCTATGCAGTGGTAAAGAAAGGTGACATCATGAAATTTGCAAGTAAATGGAAGGAACTAGAAGTCATTATGCTAAGTGAAGTAACACAGCCCCAGAAAAACAAACAACAAATGGTATCCCTCATTTCTGGATGTTAGCACTAAATCCCTAGTTGTAAAGCAAACTAAACATCATCAATGTTATATTTCTTTTTTATCTGAAAGCATCTGTATGGTTAAAATGTGAATCCCATAATGGGCTCTAGAATTAACCTCCCACTTATGTTCAGATTTTGTAATATTGGTATATGGCTGGAGGGTATGTATGCATATTTTAGAGTACCATAAAATTAAAGGGAAAATGTGAATTCCTAAACATGTTTTGGAATTAACTTATATTTTCAGTTGTCATAATTTACATAATTTAAGTATATGTATTACATATATATATATATATATATATATATGCATATTTTAGAGCAATACAAATTGGAGGGAACAACAAAAAAAGGACTGGGTCAAAGAACTAAAACAATAAACTTCTGCCCAAAATAGTAAATCTCTGCAAAAATTACTTTAAAAAGTCTGAGAGAAAGATGCAAGACATGTATGACCGAATGCATGCACTCCGGTGGGGTGGGAGGAGTGGAAGGAGGAATGAGTCTAAACTAGATTGAGAAATGTTGTATGGAATGCACAAAGCTTCAATAAAATATCCAAAAAATTAACTTTTCTAACAATTACCATTAAAACAATGTTATGAAAAAACCTAATGTTAAGTATTATTTGAGGTATTTATTTAGAATGCACTAGTTCATATTTGGACATAATATTCTTTAACTGATCATGTAAAATTGTCATGGAGATGTTAGTCAATCAGGAAATAGTTTTAAGCAAATCCTTTTGGTGATTAACTTTGTGTCAACTATGTTGAGACACAGCTGATAAAATTATTTCTTGGTGTGTTAATGTGGGCTTATTTAGGAGACTTCAGAATCCAGGGGAATAGACTGAGTAAAAGAAATAAGGCCTGGAGCTTGAGAGATGGTTCAGAGTTTAAGAGCATTAGCTCTTTTTCTATGAGAGCCAGGTTAGAATACCAGCACCCACATGGTAGCTGACAACCGTCCATAACTCCAGTTCCAGAGGATCCTAGGCTTTCTTATGTCCTCTGTAGGCACTGCCCACCCTGGGATCACATACACACATGTAGACATAACACTCATAAAATACACATAAAATAAAAATAAATAATAGATTTTTTTAGTCTTTTTGAGACAGGTTCTCCTTGTAGCTCCAGATGTGCCGAAACTCACTCTGTAGACCAGTCTGTCCTAGAAATCTCAAAGATCCACCTGCCTTTGCCTTCCAAGTGCTAAGATTAAATGTGTGTCCCACCACATTTGGGGCTTAATAATATATATTTTAAAAAGAAATCAGGCCTCATTAATACAAAAGGATATCTTTCAATGTGCTCTGTTCTAGTCTTCTAGTTTGCTTTTTTGCTGCCGTGATGATCACATCACTATGATTAAAAGCAAGCTGGAGAAGAAATATTGTACATTGTCTTGAAGATACAGTCCATTATTTTGTGCAGCCAAGGCAAGAGCTCAAAGGAGGAATCTGAGGCATGAACTAAAGTAGGGGCCATGGAGGGATGCATTTTACTGGCTCATTTCCCCTAGATTGCTCAGCTCTATTTCTTATACAACTTAGTACCTTCTGCCTAAAATGAACATCAAGAAATTGCTCACTGACAGCCAAGTCTAATAGAGAAAATTTCTTAGTTGAGATGCTCTCTTCCCATGGGAATCTAGTTTGTGTCACATAGACACAAAACCTAACCAATACTTGTAGCAATGGTAGAATAAATGTTTGGAAGAAGAGTGAGGTTAATATTTTGAGGGGGTAGACCATCCATTTTTCTCTCTTGTATACAGGCTCTGCAGGTTGTTGGGCCTTTGGAACCCAAGACTTTTAACAATAGGTCCCTAAGGTCTGAAACTTTGGACTATAGACTGAATTTCATAGCCTGGGCTCTGTGCAACTTGGATGGAGTTTTATTTACTGGTCTTTCTGATTCTCCAGCTTTGGATGGTATACATATCATGACAATTTGCCTACATAATTGTCTGAGCCAATTTATATCACACACACAACTTCTAATAAGACATATAACAGTTATCATACAAAACTCACAAAGCCATGGGTAAAGGATGAGGGTCTTGAATGAAAATGAAAGTGTTATTTATGCTATATGATATGTCCATGAGAAAGCCCACAATCTGTGGTAATAATGCATCACAGAAGTCCAAAGAGCTCTATTACAAGGTTCTTCACACATCCTTTAAGCTTTCTAGAGAAATCCAGGACAACAGAAGTCACATGATTCATTAAGAGAACTAAGGATTGGCAGAAGAACACAGCAATACATCATGTAACAGGAAATGCCAACTTTCCAACTTTCTTTTCTGAGTTGTGAGTAGTTTCACTTTGATTCCGAAAAAAACATAGTATGATGTTTGAGCTTATTTGAGTAGAATTTTAGGTTTTAATAAACTAAAATTCATAGAGAATTTATCTAGAATTTTAAATAATATGTCATAGCATTATTATGCTCCATGGTAAATAGGTACAATGCTAAACACGTGTTAATGGAGGTAATTAGCATGATATTTAAATAGAAAAACTTGACATTTATTTACATTTAATAAAAATAAAAGCATAAAAATATGAAGTAAAGGGATTTGGAGAGATGGCTCAACAGTTAAGAACAATGGCTACTCTCACAAAGGACCCAAGTTGGGTTCCTAGCACCCACATGGTGGCTAACAATCATTTATAATTCCAGTTCTGAGTGATATAATACCCTCTTCTGACCTCCATGGGCATTGCATGCCGTGGAAACACACACGTGTGCACACACACATTTTATATATATACTATATATAATATATATATATATATAATATATATATATATCAGACAATATACCTATACAAAAATGAAAACTAATAAATATATTTAATGTGAAGGGGTATCTTATTGAAATTTCATATTTCCTCTTTGAGAAATAAATGGAAACTATTATATCAGAGTAACAATGTCTTTAATGGAAAACCTTCTTACAGGAGAAAGTCAAGGAAATGTGTATAATCTATTTTGTTCTTTTATTTTTTTTTTTTCTGACAAGGGCTGAGTCCCACTGTATAGTCCAGGTTGGTCTGGGAAATCACTACATAGCACAGGTTTGCTTGAACTCAGAGCAATCATCTGCCCTTAGTCTCTTGAACACTGATTGATGGCTTATCTCAGTAACAGCTGGAGAGTCTCCAAAGATGAGAATGAAGTAGTTTAATATAGTTGCAGCAAATGGTGTGTGAGGGAGTGATAATCTATGAACAAACAAAAGGTGAACTGATAGACTTTGTACTGATGTAACTGTTAAGCTGAGGAAAGCAAAAATAATTTTGTTAATCTCTCAAAGTACCATCAAGTCCATGTCTGATTTTTAGATTATTCAGATTAAGTTCTATGATTTATGCAAATATTAAATTTATTTAAATAAATTTAAATATTGTAATTCATATTATGTAATACAAATTCCGTAATCACTTCCTGTCAGAAAAAAACATGTCAGGTCAGTAATTAGTAATACTAGTCAATATTGATAATAAAAATGATATATTTTATTTAATGATAATTCTTTTCTTAATGCAACTTGATTTTTGGAAGAATATACCATTTTAGAAAAATGAATTAATACAGGTTTTCCTCTTCTCCAAAACTATTTTTCTAGTCTCTCATACAACTTGCTAATTTTGGAGTTTGATTTTTTATACTTTCAATCATCAAAGAAGAGAAAAAAATTATACTAGTCACACCTGATGTTACATATATGGAGTTCTCTGGAAATTATTTGACTGGAAATTATTCTTCTTACAACTTGATTAATCTTTCATTGCCCTTCTCAGAAATGGATGCCTTTAATAGTGCATATGTGGAAAGATTGGTTTCTTTCTGTGCGTGCATGTGTATGTGTGTGTGTGTGTGCGTGTGTGTGTGTGTGTGTGTGTGTGTGTGTGTGTGTGTGTGTCCTTTCAAGAGCAGCATGTAATTGTAGGTGTATGCGTGTGAAGAATGTAGAGTATGCTGCAGTGGGGGAGGGCGATCTTTCTGTGGATATTTACCAGCCATCTTCCTACTGTGGAACAAAATTTAAAATCAATATAGAGACAGAAGTTGCCAAACAATTTCAGCATTTTAACCACTGTGTCTTAATGCTAACTCTTGGCTTTTTAATAGTAGAAATCAGATTAGTTTATTTTTATTTTGTTTTGCTATTTAGTTGCATTGTGTAATCAAAAATAGTTCAGTGTTAATAAATTTCCAAGGGTTTCAGGGAGTCTTTGAATGAAAAAAAAAAAAAACCCTTTTTCTTTTCAAAATTGCTGTATTAGTATATGAAGTTGAATAATTTTATTTTATTTGTAAGTAGCATCTCATATGTTTTGTATTGCTTTGAGGAAATTGTATAGCTTTTTACATTCTATTCTGTGTCCTATTTCTCTACATTAAATAAGTAATCTTCAGAATTGTTCTCATTTAAAAAATTAAGTATATATAAATCCTTTTCCTTAATAAGTTACCTATGGATAAATATATAAATACAATTTAGGTAACATTTGTAATAATAGTGATAAAATTATATAAATTTTGATTAATTAATTTACCCATCAAATGTGTTTTCAGGGTTCTATTAAGTTAGTTTACTATTGATTTAGCAAATCTGTACTATATTTCAGCTTCATTCTCTAGTCTCATGACCAATATAAGTTTGAATAAACAAATTCATTATAATTCCAGTGTTCTGGGCCAAACTTGTTGAACTATAGCGGGACACACAGCGTTAAGCCCCAGCTGTGCACAACAAACACTGTGGCTCAGTAGGGACTTGAAAACAAAAACTTAAGCATTTATTACTTTGTGTCCTCATTTGTAGTCCAAAACTGACACAAAGGACAGCTATTTTATTTGAAATTTGACTTTTTAGATTTAGGACAACAATCAAATAAATGAGCAAAGAGGCTTTAGAAGTCAAATGTGGCCTAGATTTTTTTCTTTTAAGAAATCTTTCTTTTTTCTTTTTACTTTTTTGACCCGACTTTAAGCTCACAGCTTCTCCATCCAGAAAAGATAATACAAAATGTACGGAGCAGGCATTTACTTATGGAACAGCTTCTCACAAGTCAAGATTAACCTCAATTGTAGATTTTGTTTCTGAGTTTTGCCCTTTCCTTCCTGGACCCAATCAAAGGGAATATTTCTGAAATTCTATTCAGTGAGGGCTTAAATTCTGTGCTATTTCAAAATAAGTATCGGTTGGCCTGATTTTTCAAGATATATGAAATTTGGAACAGTATTTTGGGTAATTATGTAAAGTCACAGTGTTCAAACAGAGCCCATTTGGCTGAGTCCCATTTTAGCATTGGAAATCACTGGAAATGAGTATGTCATCTTAGCCCAGAGTTGGGTCGAGCCATTGGAATCTACCTTTTTTCTCTAACAACCTAGCACTTAGCAGCTATTAGATATACATTAGGATTCATTTTTCCCAAAAGAAAACAAGATGGATTCCAGTTTCTATGAGCTTGTGGAGACAAGAGTCTCAGCATGTGTGATTGTTACAAAAAGACTGGCAGACACAGAGATATTTGAACTGTAGTGAGATTAAGTTGGCAAACTAAGGGTGATGATAACCTTGGGAACAGAAGTTCTGGGCAGAGTGAAATATTTAATTGGAACCTATCTAAATGTGCCTAATTATACTAATACAGTGTGTTTGGTTTTTCCTATCTATTCATCATTATTATCCTCAACTTCTCACCCAAAGAACATTGAAAACTTGGGATAGTCTAGAACCGGCCCAAGAATTATATACAGGCTCAATTATTGACCATTAACAAAAGTATGTGTGTTACATTTGATCATGGTTACTACTTCAGAGATGAAGTATCTGAATCAGATTGTGATTATGGAATCCAACTGAAACTAGCATATTTTTCGTAGAGGTTGGTTCATATAAATTGCAGCATCTAAGTGGGACCATGGAAGTCAGAATTGAATTCTTTTCTGATCAATACTACCAATTTGAGAAACATTTTGTACTACATCCGGTTTTATGCTAAATACTTTTGTGTTATTATGGAACTTAATTTGTTAAATTGTTATCAGAATATAAAGATTAATTAAAAGTAATTAAGAATAATTTAATTCAGAGTCTGGAGAGATGGCTCAGCAGTTAAGAGACATACCTGCCCTTCGAAATGCAGAGTTTGGATTTAAGCACACAGGTAGGCTAAGGACTGTCTCCAACTTTAGTTCCATAGGATCCAATGCCCCCTCTGGCTTCCTCAGGCATTGCATGCTAATGACAATGTTCTTACATATAAAGAAAAAAGTTGTAATGTTAAAAAAGAATTATGGCAGAGCTGGGGAGATCGCTCAGCGGTTAAGAGCACTGACTGCTCTTGCAGAGGACCAGGGTTCCATTCCCAGCACCCACATGGCAGCTAAGAACCGTCTTTAATTCCAGTTCCAGGGGAATTCGAAGCCCTCTTCTGACCTCCATGGCATTGCACAACACGGGTGCACCAACATACGTGCAGACAGTACACTCATACACATAAAAAATAAAATAAAATAAAAAAGAATTATGGTTATTAGCCTTAAGTGGTAGGTTGGAGCTTTGATTTATCTTCTTCCTTAGAAGTTTACCAGGGAGTAGAGGTTTTGAGGCACCGGAAGTTTGCACAAGTGAACTTGTGTCAGTGGTAGCGTCAAGTACAGGACCCATGCCAACTCAATGAAACAAGGGTCCAGAGGGGAGGAGAGAAATGAGTGACAGGCCAGCCTTAGACTAGAAATTTTGTATATTGATTGCTACTGGGTGATAGAGAGTACACCTTACCTACAATATCTAGATGGGCTGACTGGATTCCAGTGTATGAATTTGCACTTAAGGAACTCCAGGTGCAATGCTTGACTAGATACAACTTGTCACGTATAAATTCAGAATACATGAGGTCTGGTGGGGAGTTGAAGGGACATGGATGGGGGAGGATGTCGAAACTTGATTAAGAACTGTTTTATAAAATTGTAATTTTTTTTAAAGAATCATTTAGGGGCTGGAGAGATGGCTCAGCAGTTAAGTGCACCACCAACTGCTCTTGCAGAGGACCTGGGTTCGATTCCCAGCACCCACATGGCGGCTAAGAACTGTGTTTAACTCCAGTTCCAGAGGAATCTGACGCTCTCTTCTGACCTCCGCAGCACTGGACGACACGGGTGCACCAACCTACATGCAGACAGTATACCTCATACACATAAAAAATAATAACAAATAAATTTAAAATTATTAAAAAAGAATAATTTAATTTAGCGTGATTTGCATTAAGAACGTTTTATTCATGGGGCTGGAGAGATGGCCTAGTGGTTAAGAGCGCCGACTGCTTTTGTAGAGGGCCCGGGTTCGATTCCCAGCACCCACATGGCGGCTGAGCCCGTCTTTAACTCCAGTTACAGGGGAATCTGACAACCTCTTCTGACCTCTGCAGCCTTGCATGGGTGCACAAACCTGCATGCAGATAGTATATTCATACACATAAAAAATAAATAAAATTTAAAAAAGAATGTTTTATACATGTAGGTTCTATGTAGGATAGAAAATGAAATTTAAATATTGAAAATTTGAATCTTTTCCAAGTAACAAGTATGTTTCTGTGTCTTATACTCAAGTATAAAACAATTCACACAACTAAATCCAACATTATATCCTGTAGAAAATCTGCACATAATAAAATTTCTGTAATGATCTAGAATAAATGAGTTTGTCAGCATGACTGAGAGTGGATGATAAAACATTGCAACTCTTACTATTCTAGATCTGCTTATTTCTCTGCTGCTGTTTTAAAGGGTGCTTCCTTACTTACAAGACCCAAATCAAGTAACAATTTGGGAAACTATTGATAATTCACTGGACAAAGAATCTTTGCTCAATTTAATGTCTCATAAAAATAATTCCCTTCTTAGAAGCTACCAGATGGATCAATTAACCCAATAAATTACCAATAGCTTTGTCTCCCTCATTAGATATAATTTTGTGAATGAATTTTGTCCTTCATTTTTTCTCACTATGCCATATGAATTTAATAAAGCAATCCATTCTGACACTCACTGTCTCTTCAGAATGCCCAGCTTTCCATCTTTATTTTTACTAAGAAGATTGACTCATGTGGAACACAATGATATGCCCTCTTACTTCACACTCCTCCATATTTTCATGTTTTTCATTGTTCTTTAATCCAGTAACTACTCAAAAGAGAAGGGAGAATATAGATCTTTATTCTGATTCATTCTTTTACACAGATCTAAAATAATGCTCAGGAGTGAACATAGCATGCTGTATTCCTCAAATGTACATCTGAAATATTCCACAAAATGAAGAGTTAAGTACATGATATGGTATGTGAAAGAATTGTTACAATTGATTATATGTACATGTGTGTATATATATTCAGAAAATATTCACTGATTTTCCAGTGGGTATAAAAAATATAGTAGGGCTGGAGAGATGGTCTAGCAGTTAAGAGCGCCAACTGCTCTTGCAGAGGGCCCGGGTTCGATCCCCAGCACCCACATGGTGGCTGAGAACCATCTAACTCCAATTCCAGGGGAATCCGACACTCTCTTCTGACCTCCACGGCATTGCACGACATGGGTGCACAGACCTGCATGCAGACAGTACAGTCATACACATAAAGAATAAATAAAATTAAAAAAAGAAAAAATATAGTAAATAAATGTAATGTAGTTTATTACTTCATTTTATACAGATCAAGAAAATACTTATTTCTAGTAACATAGACTTAACCAACATACACATTGGAAGACATCCAGAAAGAGACAACTATGTTGTCTCTAACTATAAGTATAGGGCTCTGGACACAAACACTTCTTTTAAATTTCCTGTCAAATTTGTGGTTATTCTAAGACTTTTGCTGAGACAGATTTCTGAAAAGGAAATCAAACACAAGACTCCCATATTTCACCCTATCAGAGGGAACTGGATTCTTATGTTATAAATTGGATAGTACTTTTATTTTTTTAGGAAAGAATCTTATCCTAGCAGGGAGAACATTCTTTCCTTTAGCATTCTTCTGTATCCAGCTGTGTGTGTGTGTGTGTGTGTGTGTGTGTGTGTGTGTGTGTGTGCATGCACACTCAGCCCTACTTACTCTAGTGACCTCAGCCAAACTTACTAAGACATCTAGCCGCATTTAGACTTGAGTCTGAATAGTTAAAAATACCTACAATATTACATCAGTCTGTTCCCAGGAAAAATGAACTCTCGGCTCTCTCTCTTTTACTGGCAACAAAAATAGGTGGGTTGAGGAGGGGTAAGAAGGAGATTTGCAAGGAAATGATTTTCAGTGCCACCTTTGTCTCATTCTCAGCGTAAAAGAAGGAAAATAATATTTAATGTGTCTAGAATAGTTGCATGCATAGTCTATTTCTTTTCGTACACCTTTTACTAACAAAACAGATTTTTATACAGTAACATTTCCATGATTTATTTAATTGCCAAAACCAATCTCTTTTTCTTGGACAGTATCAGTATTAGAAAAGTATTTTAGAATAGCAATTTATGAGCAGACATAGATATAATCATTTTATGTTTCAATTATCTGTTTATGGAAATGTTTGGGTCCTGTTTGTTTCTCTTGGTTTAAGACTGAGTTATTATTTGCTTATACATTGATTCAATCGTGTCACTCTCTACTCCCTCTCCTTGAATGTTTTCCTCAGCTTAAGAGGTTGAGTTGTGGCAGTCTCTCATTCCAGTATATGCTGTACTTCTTGGTCATGAGAATCCATATTCAGAGTTATTTGCAGCACTAACATTTTCCTCAAGGTACATTTTTTTTTTTTTTTTTTGGCCTTTTTGAGACAGGGTCTCCTCTCAGCTCCGGCTGTCCTGGAACTTGCCATGTAGACCAGGCTGGCCTTGAACTTACAAAGATCCACCTGCCTCTGCCTCCCAAGTGCTAGGATTAAAGGGGTGCACCACCAAGCCTGGTTCTCCTCAAGGTACATTTAACTAAACTAGTTTACAAACATTTTCTGTTATGGATCTTGTAAAGCTATTCTCTGAGTCATGTGATTATTTATGGGTTATTTATTTATTTGTTTCTTACTTCCCTTAACAGTTCATAAGTTTTGGTTGTGTGGGTTCCATGTTTTTTCTTGTTGAAAATGATTTTCTAATTATCTGAAATAGTTGCTCTCTCTCAATAAGTTACTTTTGAACAATAGCATTAACTGCAATATTACTAAATTCCTCCAGATGTAATATTGCATTTTATAATTGAGGAGGGTGCTCAAAATAATTTTAAAGACTACGTTTATGTACCAAAATTAAAATTAAACTGTGGGTTGAGATTTCTAGTAAGTCTTGTTTTTGACAGAAAGAAGCAACCATATGATTTGACAAATATCCTAACCACATTTGTTCAAACTGGGTAGGATAGAAATTTACAGGCCTTTTCTATTAAATTAGCTTTTATGGAGTTGTGACATAACTTATAGGACATATTTATTATAAAAAAAGGCCTCTAGAATAATTCTTAGTTAACAATTTATCAAATTTGCTAATGCATTGTTCTGCGTAAAATGTGCACAAGTCATTTATATTAATTTTAATCAAATAAGAAAAACTAACTGACATATTAAGTGAAATTTAGTTTAGAACAGTTCAGTCAAATACTGCAAGAGGATAAGTTTCTAACTATCCTCGAGGTAGTTTGGAGATTTGGAAATCAAAAGTGATATTTCTTTTTCATGTTAAAAGCCAAATCATTTCAAAACTAAACCACACACTTCTGTTTCTCTGAAGAGGAAAGTGGACACTGGAGACTGTCCTGTTGGCCGGTGGTCTCACTTTGTTTTCTATTGTTAAAATGTAAGTCAGTTTCACATGTGCAGTGTTTGGTCGTTAGTGTTTTAAGTTATTTTCAACTTCCAGAAATTTTTTTTCACCCCAGATGAATGGCTGTCAAAATTGAATGCCCATAGGTAATGTGTATTTATCATTTCTATTTTGGATTTTATTCCTTTTGCGACTTGAATTGTATGTGTGTATCTGTGTGTCTCTGTGTGTGTGTGTGTGTATGTGTGTGTGTGTGTGTGTGTCTGTGTTTGTATCTGTGTATTCATAGATATTAATAGATATAGACTGAGATAGAAATAGTGATAAAGACAATTATAGCAGGGCTGGAGAGATAGCCTAGCAGTTAAGAGCGTCGACTGCTCTTACAGAGGACCGGGTTCAATCCCCAGCACCCACAAGGAGGCTGAGAACTGTCTTTAACTCCAGTTCCAGGGGAATCCGAGGGCCTCTTCTGACCTCCATGGCATTGCACGACATGGGTGCACAAATCTACGTGGAGACAGTACATTCATACACCTACAAAAATAAAGAAAATTTAAAAAAAGATAATAATATACATGTCTATTTAATGTGTTTATAGAGCCTAACAAAAGTATTGACACTGTATTGAGGTTGCTTTATGCCTTAGGAATTCTCCTTCATCAATTACAGTCATCCAAACCTTGATCACATATTACAAAGATAAGTGTCTTGGCTCTTAAACATTTATTCTTCCACTTGGCTAAGTATAACTTGTTTAAGCAAAAAGGAGAACATTGTTTCAGCCAAGTTTACTCTATTGCTTTGAGAACTGATTTTAGAAGTACAATGCACTACCCATTGTGCAACTGCTCCACTTGAGAACTGACTTTTAAATAGAGTTTTAAAAAAAGCATTTTCCTCTTCCCAAATAAGTTAATGAAATCCCAGTATTGATCAGTATTAAATGCATAAGTGTTTATATAGCATAATATTAAAAAGGAAAAGGTTTAAATGTATTTAATTTAAGAGAGCTTGCTGCTTACTGTGTGTACAGTGTTTTTATACTAACAGTATTCCAAATGGGAATGGGAATCAAAGGATTTACTGAAACTGAGGCAACACGGTTGACAGTGAGCAAATGATACATGTTTCTTCAAGCTAATCTTTGGAAAGGCACTGTGAGCTTAACTGTTTTTTACATGTGTATGTGTAGATGTGTTTGTTCATGTCTGTGCCTGCACCTGGAGGTCAGAGGTGAATTTTGGGTATCTTTCATCACTCTTCCTGAAACTTTTTGGGTTTTTTTTCACTGTACCTGGAGTTCCCTGAATTGCTGAATTGGTTTGCCAATGAGCTTTGAGGATACACCAGTACTCCATTACTAACCCCACTCTAGCAATGGGGTTATGGATCCTGATATCATAAAAACATTTTTTTTCAGTGAGTGATGAGTATTCAAATTTTGGTCCTCATGATTGCACAGTACTGAGCTATCTAATTAGCCCCTGATATTTCCTTTCCATGTACTGAAATAATCTAGAATCCTACTGTACTTGTGATAGGCCAAGTAAAATGTCCTGCTTTTTATTCCTTAAGCAGATCAGAGGAAAATGGAGTATTTGTAGGTAAAAGAGTTTGCTGTGGAGGACCTATGGCATGAATTTGATCCCCAGAATCTAGATAAGTATGAAAAAAATAGAGTTAACTCCACAAAGTTGTCCCCTTGTCCACAGGTGGCAAGCACCATCCACCAACATTATATATATATATATATATATATATATATATATATATATATATATCCAGTAATAAATAATAATAAACCCTTTAATATATATTTATTTATTTATTTATTTTCTATGATGCTACAGATTGAACACAGATGGAAGGCAAACACTCTACCAGAAAGTTGTATTCCTAAGATACAAATATACATTTCTAACTTAATTGTACTCAACAAAGTCAAAGAGAAAATTAAATGAGGAGGATGAATTTAGGTCAAACTTACATATTACTGGTTCCCTGTAATATCTAATAAAATGGGAAGCACTGGAAAACAAAACAAAAGCATTCTCTAGTCATAATAAATTATTTCTAATTAGTCATAAATTATTTCATAGTAATAACCCATAGAATGACAAAAGTACAAGTCTAACATTTGATTAAATGGGAGAAAATATTTAGCACATTCATTTGTATAAAGTGCTTCTCAAATGAACTTAGCTGAATAGCCTCAGATATGTGGAAAGCTTGATTATTAACTATATGTTTCAAAAGAATATATTAAACATATGTTGAATATTCTGATGCATGATATATCTACACATAGATTTAAAAGGAAAACTTATTTGAAAGTAATTGCAAATAGTCCCAGAAAAACATGTGGGATTTCTGAGATTGAATATGTAGAGATAGCACAGAAAGACCTCAGCACAGAATGGCCAGCATGAAATTGTCTTGTTATCTCACATCAAATTTGGTGAAATCTCAATTACCCTTCAACAATCAGGGGCTAAAGAGATGGATTAGTATGTAAAAAGCATGTTGTAAAAGCACAAACCCCTGAGTTTGAACCTATATCTCCCATGTAAATTCATGTGCTGTGGGGAACAGTTATGATGCTAGCACTCTTGGGGATAGAGACAGGTGAATCTCAGAACTCCCAAGCTTCAAGCTCAGTGAGACCCCATCTCAATAATAAGTTACAGATGCTATTGAGGAATATATCTAAAGTGGAACCCTAGCTTGCATACACAGGACAAGAGCAGCTGTTCAGGCATGCACACGTGTGATCACTCAAGGACAGATTTAATCATAATCATTTTACAAAAGACAAATATCAATACTAACCATTTATTAGGTTTATGGCATATGTATCATTACATCATAGTGCTGGATATGTAGCCCAGGGGCAGAGTAAGGCCCCATGATCAACTTGGTACCACATAAAAACACAATACTACTACTACTACTACTACTACTACTACTACTACTACTGCTACTACCAATAGTAATAATAATAATAATAATAATAATAATGTTCAATTACAGAAAAGGAAAACACTTCATATTATTCTTGTGTTAAAATTAATAATGATGTTACCATGATTTATTCACCTCATGGGAGCTAATGGAATTGCTTTTATTGTTTAATTTGCATATGTGTGTGTGTGTGTGTGTGTGTGTGTGTGTGTTTATACACCTCCCACACAAGCCTTGTGGAGATCACAATACAATGCAAAGAAGCCAGTTCTTTTCTTATGTCATGTGGTTTCACTGATGATACTCAGGGTATCAGGTTTGGCAACCAGCACCTTTATCCAGTAAGGCCCACAATTGTTTTTATAATACACAATTTTATATTTTAAATGTTTGACCTATCTCTAAAGATATTTAACATAACTGTACCTGTTAATTTTGTTCATAATAATAGGAACAGTCAAGAAATTTTAATACAACCAAGAAAAAAGTTATAATATAAATACATATTTAAAAAATCATAAGTAAAATGTACATGCTACATACTCAGTGCACATGTACTTTTTCTAAATATAAAATTAATTTATTTACTCCGTAATCACTGCTTTCTGGTAGAAAGTTTTTACAATTCAATAACATTTCATTCAATAGAGGCAGCATGTAATTTGTCATCATTCAGTTGGGAAATTCCAATTAAAGACAAATGCCAGTATTTAGAATCTATCTTACCTTCTGTAAGGATTGTAGACTAATGTTCTTGGTTCACTGTTTGATTTAACTTTTATGTGTGCACTTAGGCAATGTAATTTATTATACATATATAAGTGTGTGTGTGTGTGTGTGTGTGTTTAATCAGAGACAATTCATTGTACCTTTGCCTATATCACTTTGAAAAGCTATTATAAGAACAATGTATATTATCTTAATAAAATCTCCATTACTTCAAATAGGCATTTCATAAATGTGTTCCTACATAAAATAATGTTTTGCTGCACATACTCATGATGTGATTTCATATCCTCATATTGTTCTGCATTTTAGTTATATTTTTATTCCTTGTTCCAGTTCATACTCTATCCTGATTGGAAATTTAGACATCTGGAATGAAACTTAGAAGTTCAAAATTACAGTTTCAGGGGCTGTGTTTACCTGTACAAGAACCACACAAGATCAACCCGGTCACTATTTTAGCACAGATATTTGTAACAACTCATAGGGTGATCTTCACAGTTAAGCAACCTGTCCTGTGATGTGCATGCACTGCTTCCATGTTTAAGTTCCAGGCTAGTCACCTCACTTTACTCATAAGTAATACCAGGCCTGTTTTTCTCACTTATATCATATTTTGAATGAAATATCTCTGTGAAATTTTGAAATGACTAATTTCTTCTTAAGAAAAGTGCTATTAATTACTCTATATACAGTGTTCCTGGATAGAATACTTACTCTATGAATCACTAATACCAATTTTAACTTTATATCATGAATTAATATAATTTTTTTCATGTTCCATTTGCATTGTATGTTTCAACTGCAATTTACGTTGAGCAAATTTAGTTTACTAGTAAACACATTTATCCATTTCTAGATTAATTTAATGCATATAGAACTTTTACTCTAGACTTTAACTTAAGAAATTCTGTATATAGCTGGGCATGGTGGCGTATGCCTTTAATCCTAGCACTTGGGATGCAGAGGCAGTCCTGGTCTACAGAGTGAGTTCTAGGTCAGCTGAGGCTGCAGGGAGACACCTTGTCTCAAAAAGATCAAAAAAAAAAAAAGAATTTCTCTATATAAAATTGGACTCCATTGTATTTCCTATTCTAGACGAATTTTTGTTTAAAAATACATAAACTAAATAGATTGATATTAAATTGCTTTCAATTCTATTTAGTCATATATCAGGTGGTAATGCTGAAGGGTTTGTGCTTATTAATAAATATTATAACTTGCCAGGCGTGGTGGCACACGCCTTTAATCCTAGCACTTGGGAGGCAGAGGCAGGTGGATCTCTATGAATTCATGCCAGCCTGGTCTACAGAGTGAGTTCCAGGACAGCCGGAGCTACAGGGAGACCCTGTTTCATAAAGACCAAAAAAAGTAAATATTATAATTTAAACAATTAGTGTTATTATTAAGTGACATATATTGTTATATTTTTCATATTTTATTTGTATATGATAATCAGTACAAAAATGGTATATATTGGCATGAGACTCTGTTTGGCTCAAGCAATATGGGCTCTGCACCCATGGTCCTGACAACTTATTTAGAGTGGGGATGGGTGGATCTCCTGCTTGCTGGAGTGAGATCTTATATCTTAAGGCCTTCCTTTGATGTATTGGGCAGAAAACATTTCACACCTCTGTACTAATCAACACACCTGGAAATTGTCCTTGTAAGAGCCATGATGGCTGACCCACACCCCCATTTTCACCCTCAGAGCACTCTTTTATATATTGTTAAACATAACAAATTACATATTTCATATTGTAGTTGATATAATAGAAATATACATGCTTCAAAATTTCAAAAATTATATAATTAGGCCTGGCATGGTGGTTCATACCTTTAATCCTAGCACTTGGGAGGCAGAGGCAGGCAGATCTCTGTGAGTTCAAGCCCATCCTGGTTGGTCTACATAGCGAGTTCCAAGGCCAGCTAGGATAAAGTGAGACCCGCCTCAAAAAGACACACACACCCACATATATTATACGTATATTATAGTTAATATATTATATATATATGTAATCAGATATTGGTTTTCTAAAGTTGTTTGTTTCAATTTTTCTTTATCAGTAAATAAGCAGAAATTATTTGGGAAAAATCTCAGTCTGACAATATGAAGGTATTAGTCCCAGACTTCAGAGAGCCAAGAAAGATGAATTTTAATGGTAAACAAGCTTTAGCCTAAGAGGAATGGAAGTCTGTGGACTGCTTGCAAAAGCTGCTTTTTCAGGCCATGTGAATCTGAACAGTGCTGGGAAAGGAGAAGGGAAAAGTAAATTTGGATCTGATGGATCTTCTCATTCCTACACTATATTCATTCTGTCAGTATCCAGGTCATAAGCCTTATTTACCGGGAACATTATGTTATTATAAACATATAAAAATACATCTAAATTTTCATTTCAAATAAAAGTGATCCCCATCTAACGTTACCCAAAAACTCTCTGGAGGGTTCCCATCTGGCAGCTGTGAGTACAACTTCTTTTTAAACATATTTTATTGTTATTAAACTTTTTCATATATCATAATTTCTCAATACAATTTAGACTCATTCTCCTTTCCATGCCCCCCACCCCACCAGAGTTCATGTTTTCTACCATACATGTCTTGTATCTTTTTCTGAGTCTTTCCAGAAGTTTTTTTTTTTTTTGTTGAGCTCATTTCATACAGCATTTCTTAATCAAATTTAGTCTCATTCCCCCATCCATGCCCACCCCTCATGCCTCCCCACCCCCCATCAAAGCTCATGGCTTCTGTCATACACAAGTCCTGTCTTGAATCTTTTTCTCAGTCTTTTATAAAATTTCGGTGCACAGGTTTACTGTTTTGGTCAGTTCTTTGAATAGGTTTTTCTCTCTCTTTTTTTGTTCCCATTACAACTTTTCTTGGTCTACAGTTTCTGGACAAATGGTATGAGATTCTTCAAACCAGCATACTTTGTTGTCTTACTGTAGTTGCCTTTTGTGTTTACAAATTATTTATAGATCTCTGATACTGCTTCTGGAAAAATGGAGAAATACCTAATAAAGTATGGGTAATCCATATTATTCGGCATACATGAATATTTGTTGTATGGTAAGTATAGTTACAAGCACAGAGCTGTGAGAACAATTTGGTAGGCATTTTAAAAAGTAAATTATTTTAAATAAATTTAATAATCCTTTAATCAATCATAATTCCATTCAATATGTGCATATGAGACCATTATACACACACATATAGACATACATGTTAGAAATAGAGGAGCCTAAATTTTTTGGTCATATTTATACAGATGGGTATATGTATTCATATATTAGCTAGATTAGATAGTTGATGATAGATAGATAGATAGATAGATAGATAGATAGATAGATGAAAGAATGATAGAGGTACATAAGAGAATAAATCACTTTCTAAATTTTAAATATAAACTGCTTTGTTGTTGTATTTAATTCATGAAATTCCAATGGTTTTATGTTTCAAAATATCATTTTATAGGTTGGATAATTATTTCTCTATATATTCACATTAAATCTATATACTGAAATATATTAAATAGACAAAATTTTCTTACATTACTTGATTTATTGAAGAAAATTTCACAATACATATTTTATACATCAATACACATATTAGATATTATATATCAAATGGATATGAGCATCAAATATTAATTTACCCATCAAAATTTTGTTATCATTTAAATATTGTATTCTTTTCAGTTGTAATTGTTAATGACTTCACATAAGTATGCTTTTATAATCAATTTTCATTTAATGTCATTTCCAAAAGCAGTTGAATGTAGGAGAGATTTGTCATTTTCATTTCTGCTTGTGGCTTCCTCAGTTGGCAATTTATATGGATTACCCAGCCTTTCCCCAAAGAACAGTGCAGCCTGAATATAAATGAAGTCCTGGAGCATTTTCTTTCAAGTACAAGATCACTGGGTTAATCTCTACATGAAACAGTCTGGTTGCAGAGGAGAAGATTTGCCATGTGGACAAAGGCTGGCAAAGTCAATATATTTTAGGAGATTTATTGTGACACACTTTTGAAAAGTTTCTTCACAGGAACTCTGTGTGGTCTACACTAATCTAATGACTTTGATTTTCTTTGAAATTTAATTGAAACACTGCTTTATCATGTAGCTTTATGTTTTCCGGCAAAGAAATCATAAATAAAGCGATCTTTTTAGACCACTGCATTTGGCAATAGATCAGATTCAAAGCATGTCCTATGTATCATCTTAGTGCCTGCTTCATTTTAGGCAATAATTATAAGATAACAGCTGATGTGCTATTAGTACTACACCAGCCTCAAGGTTATAGGAATAGCCATTTTGCAAATAAGACACTCAGAAAATATCATAAATGATATAAGATGTATAAGAAGTCTTCCTCTTCATTTTAAATAGGTTTCTATGCAGGTAAAAAAATACAAATGTAAATCAGAAATAAGATAATATCTGTAGTTAATACAAACTTATACACAATAAAGGGGTAGATTTTCAGAGCATACACACAGTTTTGTGAGGAAAATATAATATTAATTAAGTCCCTTTAACCATTCTACAGTGTACAAATTATCCTTACTGCTATATTCTGCGTCCACATATTCATTTGTAGTTGCCAGTTAAAGAAATAAACACTACAGACACTCAAATTTGCAATCCATATATGTGGTTAGAAATGCAAGAAGACTAAGCAACATATAGGTAACAAACTAGAATGTGAGTTGTAGAACAAAAGACAGAGAATGCTCTACATGATTTAATAATTACACTAAATATTGGCTACTTTTCCCCATTTTGCACTCTTTTTTACAACAAAAATTGTTGAATTGTGCTCTTTCTGGTTTGGGTTTTATTTAGTTTATGTAGTTTTATCAACTTGAAACTCCAACAGAAACTGGCCTGATACTACCACAAAAGGCAAGCACTAAGCTAGCCTCAAATATACAGTCTCCCAGTCTCCACCTCCTAAGTGTTCGGAGTCTGGGGACACACTACTGTTGTGTGCCTTTTTCTGAGATCACATGAACAAAGTCTTCTCACCCTAGATAAGGTACTAATGATGGATCAAATTAATGATTCTATCAAAATTCAACTTTCCAAAGCAACGGGTTTATTGATGATCCTTACAGGAGTGTGGGGAGGGGTTTCTTGCAGAAACCTGACATAACAAAAGGGTGCATCATTTAAAAGCTCACATGGGGTGGGGGAGGAGGGGTGGGAGAGGAATAATGAAAGCTCTGTGAACAATATGCAGGCTGCTCCAGCAAAGAGGGGCTCTGCTCTTTAAATTCACCAGTCCTTAACGCTTTCATAACTTTGTGGAGGCAAGGCCTTGTGAATCCAGTAAGTTTGTTTTTTTTTTTTGTTTGTTTGGTTGGTTGGTCTTTTTGACACAGGGTCTCCCTGTAGCCCCAGCTGGCCTGGAACTCACTCTGTAGACCAGGCTGGCCTTGAATTGACAAAGATCTGCTTGCCTCCCAAATCCTAGGATTAAAGGCTTGCACCAACACGCCCAGCTAATCCAGTAAATTTTACAGACTTCCTGACTTCTCTCCAAGATGGCAATGATTTAGTATTTTCTTGTAGGCAATACCCGAGGCCTGCTGGGGAATTTCCTGGTCCGACTGTGAATGAAAGGGGGTGAGAGGCACAGAGTCAAGACGTAGACCCTGGGAATCGGGTGAACACATGCAGAGGGTGAGCTGCCAGGGAGTCATTTAATGGGGGCAAGGTTAGGGTTTATGTACTGTTCACATTCAGCTCTCCTCTTAGTGTAGTCACCCTGTCGCCTTGTGATTGACCCGGGTCTGCAACTCAGCTGCTTGTATGGTCTCACCTGCCTAGGGCAGGTTAGGTTGATGAGGGACAAGCTCTGTGCAGACACACGACCTAATTCTCAGCATACAAGCTAGTACATTTTCTTATCTTAAAAAAAAAAACAAATATCTAAGATAGACTTGAAAACTCAAGTGGTGATATGTAGTGAAGTGCAGATGGCTGGCTTGACTTTCTCTAACTCCAAGTATATATTCCATCCCCACCATTGGCAACCATAAAATCCCTAATTTTCAATAGAATACACTCATTATAGCGTTTCTAATAATTAAGCTTTGAACATGTAGTATTACAGATTGTGATGATCAAGAAACACATTTAACATCAAGAAAAATTCTAAGATAAGCTTTCATGAATGGATTTCACAAGTTATTTTAGGTGATGAGTTTATTTCTTCATTTAACAAACAGAGCCCTATTTTCTTCAACTGTGTGAAATCTATTTCAGTCTATAGCTAGATGATATTTTTCTGATTCTTTTTTTTCCTTCCTTTTTTGCATCATTACCTTTTTAACTGACAGTATGTTTTGAGAGGTTTAGTTTATTTTGCTTTAATTAAATTAGTTAGTTAAGCTTATTTCATGATTAAAATAAGTAAACTCAATTTTTTCCCATTAATACTATTTCTTAATTTTTTTCTCTTTCTCTGGGCCCTTTCTAAGGGAAATACAGTTATGACAAATTTTCTTACCTTGCACCAGATCACAAAATCATTATTAAATAGTATTCATAACATTGATTTCTCTTTTCAGATTTAATAACTATTCAGCATGTTTTGTTCACAAAAGTGAGTTTAAAAATAAATCTTAATTATAGTTTCATAATGTTCTAGCTATATTATACTATTACCATGTGCAATAGCATCCAGTGTAAGATAAGAATAGTCATGAATTTAAATAGAATTTGTACTGTGTGTATGATAAATTAAAACTTAGAAATGCATTATTTACTCATTTTAATGTATGAATGCAATTATAATCTTGTTGCTTAGTAAGGGTTATCACACTGTATTATTGTTACACAAATAGCTCTTTTGCCAGAAATGCAAACTACCAAATGCTAAATCACAGAATTGGCCCTGATTCTAACTCACAGAAGGAAGAAGGGAACAATACTGATGATGGCTAATTTCAGAGTTCCCACCTACAGAACTGACTGAGATTTTTTGTTTGTTTGTTTGAACCACCAAATATAGAACAGGTAGGTATGGCAGGCCTAGAAACTAATACAATTATTTAGTTAAATTCATTCAGTTAAAATGCTTAAATAATACAACTAAATTATAATAATTTTATATTGCCATAAAGAAACTAGTAAAACTGTAAATAGACATTAATGTTTCATTTGTGATATTAGCAGGAATTGGAATGTGTCAAGCTCATTCCTTGAAAATTTTAGGACAAACACATAATGTCTAAACCACCTCCGCAGCAATAAAATAAGCATACTTGAAAGCCTGTACATTCTGTTCTTCATTTATTTTAGGAGATATCAATCTGAATTACTTTTCACATGACCTAATTAAAGACTGGGCTATGGACTGGAGCACATAGCAATAAGTTTAAATGTGTTCAATGTCCTTAATAGTTAGAGAAATTCAAATCAAGACTACTTTAAGTTTTCATCTAATCTAAATCAGATTGGTTAAAATAAAGAGAAAAAATGCTACCAAATGTTGGTGAGAATGCTGGGAAAGGAGAAGCCTCCACTGTTGATGGAATTTCAAACTGGGGTAAACTCTGTTGAAGTCAGTGTTGAGACCTCTTAAAAATAAATCTTCCATATTTTCTGGTCATGCCATTCCTTGGCCTATTCCCAAAGGACTGAACATTTTACCATGTCGATTTTTGCAATGCCATATTTGTTGATACTCTTTGGATAATAGTTAAGAAATAGAAACAGTCTAAATGTCCCTCAACTCTAGAATGGATGGTGTAAACATTGCACATTTAGAAATAACATTCTATTCAGCAGTAAAGAAAGAAAAGATCATGAACTTTGCAGGTAAATGGACAGAGCTAAAAACTGTTATACTAAGTAAAGTAACAGATAAAGAATCTAAAGAACATGTTTTTCTCTCATTTTTAGAAGCTAGATCAAATTATATATATATATATATATAATATATTATTATAGTCTATATATATATAAATATATAGTACCCACAGAGGAACAGGAAAAATGGAAATGAATCATTGGGATAAAGGTGAAGAAGGGGCATGAATAAAGAGAGGAATGATAGGAGGCAGGTCTTAGTAAGGGGACAATAGGGAGTACTTTAGCTAGGTAAGATTGAAGGATGGCCTAGTGGAATACACACACACACACACACACAGCATACACACACACACACACACACACACACACACCAAAGTGCTTATCACTGAATAGAACACCTATATCGGGGGCTGGAGTGATGGCCTAGTGGTTAAGAGCGCCGACCGCTCTTACAGAGGACCCGTGGTCGATCCCCAGCACCCACTAGCGACGCTAAGAACCACCGCCTGAAACTCCATTCAGAGAGAACTCCGTTCAGGCGGAATGACACCTCCTTCTGACCTCGCGCGGCATCCGCACGAAACGGTGCACATACTTGCTTGCAGACTTATATTCATACACCATACAGAAATAAATAAATCTGGGCGTGTGGGGCTCACGCCTTTAATCCTAGCACGTGGAGGCAGAGGCGTGGGATGTGTTGAGTTTGAGGCCAGCCTGGTCTACAGAATGAGTTCCTCCAGGAATAGACACGCTAACCGGGAGATCCTGTCTCAAAAAGACCACCAAAAAAAAAAAAAAAAAAAAAAAAAAAAAAAAAAAAAAGAACACCTGTATCAAACTTCTACCATCCATGTCTCAGGGACCATCACAGAACCAAGGTAGAAATGTTGTAATACCCAGAAATGATGGATGATCACAAGGAAACAGGATGTTCCAGATGGCTGGGAAATTACTCATACGAACTTAAAGCAATGACAATAGCATTCACAAGACCCAAGCAAGCTCAAGACAGACAAAATTCCAGCATAGAAATGAGGAAGTGGGTAAGAAGTGTATCACTTAGCTGAGGAACTATTGGCAACTCATAACTACTGAGAGATGGAATACTGGTTTTCTCTAAGTATGTGACACTAGATAAGTTAACCCTGGTCCTTTGAATGGATGAACACTGAAAGACATTTGGGGACAAAAGCTTGGCATCATAGGCCTTAGCCTATATGATAGAATACATGAAATCTGTAAAAGGGGAGCTATGATAGGGGTACAGATATGGGAGGAGAGCTAAATATGATCAAAATATATTCTATGAAATCCCCAAAATTCCATCAAAACATGTTTTATTTATTAAAAACATTTAGAAGCCGGGAGTGGTTGCACAAACTTTTAATCTCAGCACTCAGGAGGCAGAGGCAGGCAGATGTCTGTGATTTCAAGGCCAGCCTGGTCAACATAGTGAGTTGTAGGACAGCCAGAGCTATGGGGATACCCTGTCTCAAAATTACCAAAAAAAAAATTCAGAATTTGTTATTTTTAAATTTTATGTATTTCTTACTTACCTTGTTTTTTCTGTGCTACAGAAATCTAACAGAAGTAACTCAAGGGAGAATGGGTTTATTTGGGCTCCTAATTATGGGGCATACAGTTTCTCACATAGAGGAAGATGTGGCATTGAGTAGCAAGGCACTGTGTTAGAAGATGGAAGTTAACTGGTCATATCACATTTGCATTCAGGAAGCCAGAGCAATAAATGCACAATGCTCTTGGCAACTCTTTCAACTTACACAGTATAATCAGGATTCCAGCCAGGGAATGCTGCCAATCAAGGGAGAGCATCTTCCTGTATCAATTAATCCCCTACAGGCATTGGAACAGGTTCTCCATTAAATGTGTTTAGATTCTGTCATGCTGAGTGTTCAAACTTACCATCAAAGACTTGATACCTTCTCTTACATTGCTTTGTACTTTTAATCCATCCTTATACTTACACTTGAAGAGGCAATATTTATATAATTGTTGCTGGGACACACCATGTCAAATTGTGATGGAAATGTTTAAGCATATAATTGGGAATTTTCAATGTGTAATATTAAAATCAGGTTTTGATTTTTACTATGTCTGTTTACATTGTCATGTTTATAACTATAATGCAAAATAAATAGATCGTTTGCTTGAATTTTCTTCTTTAAGCAAATTTACTTGTAAAATAGATCAAAATTATGTAAAATTCTATATTAATTTGCATATCTAAACTGTTTTAAGGTCTTTTAATATAGTTTTATGGAGCACTTTGAAACATGCATTTAAAGTGTGAAGGCAAGAAAGATCAGGATTACAAAGTCATCTTTGCTTACATGTGAGTTCAAAGTCTATCTGGGATAGAAAGGACTTTGTCTAAAACTGGCCAATGTACAGAGAAAAAGAGGCTGCAGAGTGTTCCTCTCTATATAGGATACTAATTTCAAGCTTTTGCTTCCTAAGGCTCAGGGACCATTGTGGAAGAGGGGTTTTAAAGACTGTAAAAGCCAGAGGTGGGGGATGACTATAAGAAAACAAAAATTTCTAAATAGCTGGTCACTTACACATATGAACTCAGAGCACTGGTGACAACATGTGCAAGTTCCATGCAAACTCAAACCAGACAAGCATCCCATCATTGACATGGGAATTTGTATCAACTGATGGCTGCTGAGGTGGGAATTCAGTCTTGCAGGAATGCAACTCTTGGTAAATTGATTGGGCTCCAGTGGATGGCCCATGCTGAGGGACATGGGGGCAAACAAGTCAGACTCTGTAGGGCTATATTGTATATATAGTATGGAATATTGTACATATAGTATTGAATCCAGTGGTGGCAACTGAGGTTGGGGGAGGGAATCTAAAGACAATCAAATTATATTGTATGAAAATCACAAAAATCAGTAATTTTTAAAAAGATAATAATAGAAGGATACTATTTTTGCTCCAATGCTATTTTGTCACTTTACTTATGGCATAGATGTTTCCGTTGCTTTATGTCTTAAAATTTATTGTCACATAATTACCTTAAAATATTTCACAAATTCCATAGTGATTTCACTACTTTCGATTCCCAGAAGCAGTGGGTAAGAATTCCCCTCTCCCCATTTCCTCACCAGCATTTGTCAGTATTTGTTTTTAGGAACTTAGCCATTCAGGTAAGACTGAATATAAAAATGGTTTTAATGAAAGGTGTGGTGGTGAATACCTTTAATCCCAACACCCAGGAGGCAGAGGCAGGTGGATTTCTGTGAGTTCAAGGACAGCCTTGTCTACAGAGTGAGTTCCAGGACAGGTGGGGCTACAAGGAGACACTGTGTCAAAAGAAAGTGGTATTCATTCATATCATCTTGCTGGCTAATGATACTGAACATTTTAAAACATTTCTCAGCAATTTACATTTCATCCTTTGAGAATGCCCTATTTATCTCCTTGTTCCCATTATTAATTGGGTCATTGATTATTTAATATTTAGTTTTTTTAGTTGTTTGTATATTCTACATACTAATCTATTCTCAGAAGTGTAGCTAGTAAAGGTTTTTCCATCCAAAGTCTTGTGAAGTCTCTTCATTTGAATGGTAGTGTCCTTTACTGTAAAAACAGAGAAAGATGCAGAAAAGTTATGCCAGAATGCATGATTTGGGATGGGTAGGGGTGGGGTGGGGGGAAGGGAAGGGGATATATGCCTGAACTGAATTGGAAAATGATGTATGAAATACACAAAACATCAATAAAAAAAAAGCTTTTCAGTTTTATGTCACCACATTTGTTGAATGTTGGACTTAATGCTGCACTGTAGGGGTTCTGTTCAGAAAGTCCTTTTCTTTGCCTATAAGTTCCTGTGTTCCCTAATATTTTACCTATCAGTTTCAGGACACCAGTCTTATGCTGAGGTCCTGGATCCATTTGGAGTTGGGTGAGATATAGAGATCTGCTTTCATTCAATTTTATAGGGTGAGATACAGAGATCTATTTTCGTTTTACTCTCTGTAATTATCCAATTTAACCAACACCATTCATTGAATTTGTGGTCTTTTCACCAATGCATTTTATTTTTGGTCTTTTCAAGATAGGGTCTCCCTGTATCCCCAGCTGTCCTGGAACTCACTCTGTAGACCAGGCTGGCCTTGAACTCACAAAGATCCACCTGCCTCTGCCTCCCGAGTGCTAGGATTGAAGGCGTGCACCACCATGCCCGGCTTTCACCAATGCATTTTTGGAACCTTGTTCAAAAATCATGTATATGTAAATCTATAGACTTAAATATTGATCATCAATTTTGTTCCATTGATCAATGCCTGATCAATTTGTCTGTTGTCATAAAAAAGACACATTGCTCACACAATGATCAATGGAATATATATATATATATATATATATATATATATATATATTC
>VZQC01011589.1:110615-125615 GCA_009823505.1 Rhizomys pruinosus
TATATATATATACATATATATGTATATGTATATATTTCTCTATTTCCCAATTTCTTTGAGTGTTAATTTTTATCATTGTCCTGTCCTAAATCTGAAATATGTCACTAATTTTTATGGTATAAAAACTACTTCAAAGTTAGACAAACTAGAACAATCACCAAGTATTTGGGTCATAAATTATCAGCTAGTGTAGGTTCTTTTCTGATGAGACAGGGTGATGTATCATTTGAAATTTTTTAGGTATTTTATTTATTATTTTTATTTTATGTTTATTAATACACTGCCTGCATGTGTGTGAGAGTACCCTTGAGAGCAATGCTGCAGAGTCAGAAGAAGATGTCAGATTCCCCAGGAACAGGAGTTAAAGACAGTTCTTAGCCACCATATGGGTTCTGGGAATCAAACCCTGGTCTTCTCCAAGAGCAGACAGTGCTCTTAACTACTGAGCTATATCTCCAGCCCCATCATTTGAATTTTTATGCAATTAACTGGATAATCAGAACACATCTTAATCTATGTATGATTGAATGTTAGCAGCTGTTATCTTGTGATATGGTTTTCTTCCACATAGTTTCTGATTCTACATTAGGCTAACAAAAGTCACAGAACAAAAGCATCTTATAATGTGAGAGCTTATTATTATGTTAAATTGTATTAATATGACAATAATATAAATTTGTCATATCCTTCATTTTTAAGTGCAAAGAATGGTAGCATTCTGGATATTCACACACTGGCTAAGTCATTATATATGTATTCATCCCTGCATTCTAAGTAAATTGATTTGTACCTTGTATATTTATACTGATACATACAGATTGATAATATATGTATATATGTGTATACGAAATAAATATATATTTATGGTCTACATTGTTATGCTTTTTGTAACATTCTATTGACAAAAGTCATACCAACAACCATGATAAAGTTGGTAAAGAAGGGACCTAATCAAGCAGTAAATACATGTCATCTAATACCAGAGCCATTTCAAAACTGTTTTACTGAACATTTTCTCTTATTTTATCTTTTCCTGTTTATTTTTGAATGCTTTTAAAATTATAGTCAGTATTTCTGAAAATCATATTAACACACTACTAAAATAACAATGCAATATTGAAATCATTCATTTTTTTCTTCATTATTATCCTTGCCCATTATGTGAAGATAATATTATGCACATATCATTTTGCCTATTGCATATTCTGTAACAAGAATCATTGGTAACATTCTACCTGTGTATTACTTAATCATTTTTAATTTTGTTTTCAGGCCACTATTTCAGAGCTGTTATTTCCTGGAAATTTAATAAAGAATATTATTGCTAGTTGCTCATAATGATCAAATGACATGAAATTAAGTTGAATACTGGAGAGGATGATGGCATCAAAGAGCAATAGCAATAAGATCCTGCAAATATAACACAGCAGATTTCTGTATGTAATTTCATTTTTTCTTGTTACTGGGAATATGCTCTAAAAATAAACACATGAATTATTTAATACTGGCACATGACTTTAATACCAGTAATTGGGAAACAGAGGCAGGTGGATCTTTATAAGATTGAGGGCAGGCAAATCTATGTAGCAAGTTATAAGCAAGTTAGGCTACAGGGAGACCCTGTCTCAAAAAAAATGACAAAAATTAAAATGAATAAAAATAAATACCAAAACCAATAAAGTGATCATTATTAATGTAAAATAATAAAAAATATATAAAATAATAATAAATATATATATAAAATTATATATATATATATATATATATATATTTAGTAAGTATCATACAGTGTCAACATAATAGTTTAAGCTTTAGTATCAACTTGACACACCTGAGTTGAGAGAGCCTCAAATGTGAATTGTCTCCATTGGAGATCATCATTAGATGATGAAATTTTACTTCTCCCAGCATCTTCACCTGGCCTGGAACTCTATATGTAGATTAGGAATGCCTGAACCTCACAGAGACCACCTGCCTCTCTCTCACCTCATTAGGGCTAGGATTAAAGGTGTGCACCAACATGCCCAGCCTGAAAACATATTTTTGCCGAAACTATTAGAAAAGAAAAATAGACAATGTGTATAATATACTTAGACATATATTTGTTTGAACATTGCAGCTCTTTTTCAGTTATTCCTTTTCATACTATGTAAACTAATACATGGTCATAAATATTATATCTCTTTATTTGAGTACATTTAACAATATATAGATTCTTGGGGCTGGTATATCAAAGTTCCACAAACTTAGAAATTAAAACTTAGTGATTGATATATAACATTATTTCACAATTCAGATATGATAATGCTGAAATAAAAGCATGAACACAGCAATTTTTCAAAATTCTGTGTCAAGTCATTCATTGCCTCATTGGGACTTCTTGATGAGAGAACACAGTTATCAAGGAAGAAGGGAAATATCACACTGGATTGCATGTAGTAATGAATAAAAATTTTAATGAGGAATATCAGATTAAACTTTCTTGAAATAGACAATTATTTAAAAGATATTAAGTATGTATATTAAAAGTAGACAAATTCAGAAGTCCTCCATATACTTAAATTTACAAATTTAAGTAAAACTTTGTCAGAGAATGTTCTAATCACAGATGGCTTGACAGGTGAGATTTCTACATTAATTACAGAAAATAGAAGAATACATGCATATGTGTCACTTACTGAGAATAAAATTCTTCTTATATAAATAACAAAACAGTGTTTTAAAGCATGACATTTTAAGCCTATTATTCTATAGAAAAATCATAGGTATACATAGAGTATTCTATAAACATGAATTAAACATATTAATTAATAATGATATATTTGAAATGAAGTTCAGTAATATTACATTAAAAATAATTTCAATATATTAAGAAAAATAAGTTAATAAATGCCAATGCTTGTTCATACAAAGGAAACACACATGAGACTATAATCAACAGTCACAGAAAATAATTAGTGGAAACCATATATTTCCCTCTAGGTTTTCAAATCATCCAATTATTCCCATTATGATGCATTATTTTGTGTTAGAGTTGCTAGCTGTTAGGCTGGGTACCATAAGCCCCATGCACTGAAATTCTTTTGAAACGCACACAGAAGAAATGAAATTTACTTTTCCCCAAGGTCACATTTCTGGCCAGTAAGGTCAACCTGACCCTTGACTTCTTGAATTCTACTCCAGCTGTACCTGTGGTCAGTCTGTTTTGTCCTGTGCGCCACTTTCTCCCACCAACTTTTTTTTTTTTCCAAAGCCAATTTTTATTGAAGCTTGGTGTATTTCATACAGAATTTCCCAAACAAATCTAGACCCGTTCCCCCTTCCTTGACCCCCCCCACAACAGAGCCCATGCATTCTGCCAAACATGTTTTTCATCTTTTCCTCAGTTTCTTTTAAAATTTTTGATGCAGTTTACTGTTTTGAGCAGAAATTGACCATTTCATTGAGTTCTCTGACCCTGTCTTTTTGTTGTTGTTGTCATTGTTGTTATTGTTGTTCCTTCCAATTTGCATCACTCCAAAATAGACATATATGCATGCCACATATATCATAGGTTTTAGTATCTTCAGCTTATGATTCTTTTTTTATTAGGCTGAAAGATGTCATGTTTGAGGGCTTCTCCTTGGCAAGCCCAAACAACCATCAGTCCTGTCCTTGTGCTCCACACTGGGGTTTTCCCTTTCCATGGTCAACAAATGAGGTCCAGTAAGCACCTCGTCCTGTCTTGATCCTCCTGTACTGGTCTCCATGATACAGCCTGGGTAGTCCAACAATGTCAGTCTATACTATGATGAGGCTGAAACCCCAGAAGTAGCTCAGTCCACAATGTCTCAGCAATCCCCATCTGGTACTGAAGGTTTGGAGGATTCTTGGAGAGACACAAGTCTTCATTCCACATCGGAAGGTTGAAAAGTTGTATCTCATGTCTTTGAAGGATGGCAAAAGCAGTGGAAGCCACAGAGTAGCTGCACTTGCCAGTAAGACAGGCAAAACAACGTGCTGCTTTTTTCTTTTTTTTTTTTTTTTTTTAACTTTTTGTCTTTTTTACTAGAATCTCAAGTTTTATATCCAAAGCACAATTTCTCAGGCCTTATTGTTTACTTATTTCTGGTTATACTTTCCTTTTGGGTGTTTAAGGCCACACAGTCCAGATTAACCAAGTCTTCTGTTTTCTCAAGGTCACTTGAGGATGTGGTCCAAAAGGCTCACTCTGTGTTTTTTTGTTTGTTTTTTTTTTGTGGGGGGGGGCTGTCTTGGAGGGAGCCCCTGGCTGCTTTTGGCTTTTCAATTACCAGTTCCATCCACTCGAGGACAAAGTCGGGTTTTGTTAGACCAGGGTTCCCTTTTTGAAGCATGAGCAGCTATTCCTATTTGTAGACTGGACACTGGCTGAAGTCCCATTAGTGGATCTCCAAGACCTCCCTGCACAGGAAGACTGGTGACTCACATTTGCAGGACATTTCAAGAGATGCACCTATGCATAGTCCCCTGGGACTTAGTTGACCACTGAGGGCAAGGAACAAAATTATCCCTTAAGACCCTGTCCAAATTGGTATGGGCATTAAGTATGTTCCTTAAGTGTCCAGAAAGGCTAAGTTACACCAGCCTGATACTTTCTTTTTTTATTGGTTATACTTTCTTTTTTTTTTTTTTTTCTTTTTTTGTCTTTTTTGAGAGCGGGTCTCCCTGTAACCCCAGCTTACCTGGAACTCACTCTGTAGGCAAGGCTAGCCTTGAACTTACAAAGATCCACCTGCCTCTGCCTCCCAAGTGCTAGGATTAAAGGCGTGCACCACCATGCCTGGCATACTTTCTTTTTGGATGTGTAAGGCCACACAGTAAGCCCAGATTAACCAAGGTTTTGGTTTTCTCTAGGTCAGTTGAGGATCTGGTCCTCAGGATTCACTCAGGTTTTTGGGGGGAGGGAGCCCCTGGCTCTTTTTGGCTTTTCGTTTTTCAGTTCCATCCACTCAAGGACAAAGTCAGGTCTTGCTAGACCAGTCTTCCCTTTTTAAAGCATGAGCAGACTTTCCTCTTTATAGACTGGACACTGGCTGAAGTCCCATTAGTGGATCTCCAAGACCTGCCTGCACAGGAGACTGGTGACTCAGATTTGCAGGACATTTCAAGAGATGCCCCATACATAGTTCCCTGGGACTTAGTTGACTTCTGAGGGCAAGGAACAAAGTTATTCCTTAAGACCCTCAGCCAAATTGATATGGGCATTAAGTATGATTGTTAAGCAACCAGAAGGGCTAAGCTACACCATCTTGATACTTTTAACTATTGTACAATATTTTAGAAAAGGCTTGGGCAAAAGCTCAAGCAGCCTTGTATAAGTAATACTAAGAAGAACTCCCATAAAATAAATACAATGTCATGACAAACTGTTTTTTTTTTTCTCATTCTTTTGACTTTATATTATACTAATATATGCATAAATACCCTCCTCCCATATACCAAAAATTCCTGAGTCTGAACCTAAATGGTAGCTTAATTCTAGAACATGTTAAGGGATTCACAATATAAGAGCAGAGCACATTTGTTTTCAGATCATGATGAATATAACATTAACGTTGCTCAGTTTGCCCCACAATTATGTACCTGGCACTAGCATCCACAGATGAGGGATACCATTCATCACTTGTTTTTCTGGGACATTGTTACTTCAGGGAGATCGTCTTGCAGATCTACAAATGGAACCAGATCCTCAACTGACAAACTTCTGATAAAAATCTCCCATGCATACTTGTTGCTGCTTCACTCTATCCCAGAGAGATCAACAGATTTTCCCCAATATACTGTTTTGTTTTGTTTTTTTCTCACAGGGAGTGGTTTCTTTTGTCAGTTTAGACACCTACACTAACTACTACTTAGATGAAAATGATACACTGAACAAAAAAGAGCAAAAATCTACAAAAATGTATTTTCACAAGTAATTATCATTGTCCTGAGGTATCAAAATGTTAGATAAACCAGTAAGCAGTTACCAAAAATTCAGGATATTAATTATATATATAAAAATCCAACACAACCAACACTAGAAAACTAAATAACTTATCTATTCCAAAGAGCAACACATGAAGGAAAATGCACAGTCATAACAAGAGCTACAGAAAAAATAATTTGACAAACTCTAATGTCAATACATAATATAAAAATCTAGGAAAGTTAGAAAATCATTTCCTGAACTTGATATATTACATCTACCAAAGCTGTCACTATTAGTGCACATGAAGAAGAGAGAACTGATGCTTTTAAAATGAGGTCAGGTGGAACAAAACAAGAACATCTTTGATCATTCATCTTTGTCAACTACATCATGGTGAATCTACACTAATGAGTTAATACAGAAAGTCGAGAAAGCATGTGTGTTCTAGAGAGGAAGAAATAATGTTCTTTTTATTACATGTGATATAATCATCTGTACAGACAATCTGAAAGAATTGAAACAAAAATCCCACTAAAAGTAATAAAATATAATATCCAGATGTATTGAAGTATGCAATATTAATATAATATCATTTTTCATATTTTCCAGAATAATTGGATTTTAAAATACATTAGAACTTCATACTGAAATAATTATAAATCAAACAAACTATGCATTCATATAGAGAAGTATAGAATTTAAATTAAAAATTTAAATAATTTAATAACGAATAGAATTTAATAATTAACAGGTTCATGCTCACAGAGACAGAATATTGTCAAGATGCCTCGTGCTTACTTTTAATGTGTAGATTATATGCATTCCTAACCATAAACCATGAAAATTATTTTGTTGAAATTGAATCTAATTTTTCTAGAAATAAAATATCCAAAATAACCAATTCATTATTGAAGATGAACAAAATATAATTGATATTAGGCTGCCTAAGACATACAAGAAATCTTTGTAGACCAGGCTGGACTTGAACTCACAGAGATCCACCTGCCTCTGCCTCCAGAGTGCTGGCATTAAAGGCGTGCACCACGACGTCTGGCAGAAAATAAATCACTCTTAAAAGAAGTAAAATGT
This sequence comes from Rhizomys pruinosus, assembly GCA_009823505.1. Classification (NCBI taxonomy): domain Eukaryota; kingdom Metazoa; phylum Chordata; class Mammalia; order Rodentia; family Spalacidae; genus Rhizomys; species Rhizomys pruinosus. Next base: position 117,637 of record VZQC01011589.1, read on the forward strand.
AAAATTTTAATTATAAAGCATCTATTAAGTAATATCAAATAAAGTAGAATTCAGTAATGACTTTTCCAATACAATAATATAGGTATGATTTATGAAAACTTCATTAATAACAGAGACTTCTTTAGAAAATTCATGGAGGTGAGTTCAAGAATACAAATCACAACCTTAGAGAAAATTCCAATATATATATATGTATATGTTTCACCTACATATGATCTTGAAATTCAGCAATAATAACAAAAATCCCACCCATCTTTAAATATTAAACAAAAGACTTGAACAGTGTCCCCTTACCAAGGAATTAATGAATTCAAATTACTGACATTTGAATGATATGATATTCAGTTTAATGTGTAATTTGGGAACTAAGCACTAAAATTTAGGAAACATTCTACTCTTAGAATTTCTAGTATTCATTTGTGGGTAACATTAAATGTAGGCAAGGATGTAGAGGAATGGGCATACTCGTTGTTAGTGGGATTGAAATATGGCACAGACACATTGGAATAAATTTTGGTAGCTTTCAAAAAAAATGAAAAGTGCTACTCCTTATAATACATCTACTTTATTGGTTGTTGCTTACCTGAAACATTGGGCAACATTGCCTCTTCTTACCATCAGAAGCTAACATATTAAAACGTCAATATCAAGAATGAACTTTCTCATGAACTTGTTGCTGAGGGGGGTCTCATATACCCTCCTGGCCATTATCCCTGTTGGTCATTCACAATAACTTGATAGTATTACCCTTTTGGTGAAGACCTTACATGCATGAGCTGTAAAAGAGAGAGAGAGAGAGAGAGAGAGAGAGAGAGAGAGAGAGAGATCAAGCTGGTGCAAACTTCAGTTTCTCATATCTACTAGATTGCTTTCATACTGCTGAAAAGTGTTATGTGTGCTTCTAGAAGAAAGTAAAGTAAATATTCGTCAACATTACCCAGCTGTGAATCTTGTGAATTGATAAGGCAAGATAATGCCCTCTGTTACAATAAGCATTATGAATTTATAGGAGTAACCAACCACCCTCAAATTAAATTTAAGCTCTATTTCATAGGATGGAGACCATGCTTGGAATTAATATCAGACTTAGAAACCTGATGATAGAGAGGTCACGAGCAAGAACGGAGAATCTGATTACAGTTTTCTATTATACTGTTAAACTGACTACTAAATTCTTATCATTATACCCATATTTAGTGCATCTCTCAAATGGTACCATGTGATTAATACACAACTGGACAATGTGCAGTAAATGAGACTGTAGTACTTATTCTTGAATAGGACATTTATATCAAATTTCTGCCTCCTAAGATTCAGTGGACAAAAAGGGCAAAAAGATTGTAAGAGCCTCAGTGAATGACTTGAAGGAGATAATGCTTTCCTGACAAGTAGGCAGCTATTTATATGGACTCATAGCAATGATGATATAATTTACAATTCCCAGGGAAGTTCAAACCAGACAAAATCCCAGCATAGACATGGGTATGTGTGTAAGAAATTGCAATCCATCCTGATGAGCCTTGGCAATCAATGGCTACTGGGATGGGGAAAGGCAGTCTCTTTCAAAGATGTGAGTCTTAGTAGGTTAATCAAGGTCAAGTGCATGGACCCACATAGAAGGACATTTGGAGACACATATACATATATGTAATTGGGAGCCAGGCATGGTGGTGCACTCCTTTAATCCTAGGACGTGGGAGTCAGAGGCAGGNGACAGTTCTAGCCACCATATGGGATTCTGGGACTCAACACCCTGGTCTTTCTCAATGAGCAGACAGTGCTTTAACTACTGCGCTATTTCTCCAGCCCCATCATTTGAATTTTTATGCAATTAACTGGATAATCAGAACACATCTTAATCTATGTATGATTGAATGTTAGCAGCTGTTATCTTGTGATATGGTTTTCTTCCACATAGTTTCTGATTCTACATTAGGCTAACAAAAGTCACAGAACAAAAGCATCTTATAATGTGAGAGCTTATTATTATGTTAAATTGTATTAATATGACAATAATATAAATTTGTCATATCCTTCATTTTTAAGTGCAAAGAATGGTAGCATTCTGGATATTCACACACTGGCTAAGTCATTATATATGTATTCATCCCTGCATTCTAAGTAAATTGATTTGTACCTTGTATATTTATACTGATACATACAGATTGATAATCTATGTATATATGTGTATACGAAATAAATATATATTTATGGTCTACATTGTTATGCTTTTTGTAACATTCTATTGACAAAAGTCATACCAACAACCATGATAAAGTTGGTAAAGAAGGGACCTAATCAAGCAGTTCGTAAATACAGTATCTAATACAGAGCCATTCAAAAATGTGTTTGTACTGACAGTTTCTCTTATTTTATTCTTTCCTGTTTATTGTGAAAGCTTTTAATAATTCTAGTCAGTATTTCGGAAAATCATATAACTACCACTACTAAAATAACAAGCAATATTGAATAAATCCTTCATTTTTTTCTTCTTATTCCTCCCCCTTCTGCCCATTATGTGAAGATAATATTATGCACATATCATTTTGCCTATTGCATATTCTGTAACAAGAATCATTGGTAACATTCTACCTGTGTATTACTTAATCATTTTTAATTTTGTTTTCAGGCCACTATTTCAGAGCTGTTATTTCCTGGAAATTTAATAAAGAATATTATTGCTAGTTGCTCATAATGATCAAATGACATGAAATTAAGTTGAATACTGGAGAGGATGATGGCATCAAAGAGCAATAGCAATAAGATCCTGCAAATATAACACAGCAGATTTCTGTATGTAATTTCATTTTTTCTTGTTACTGGGAATATGCTCTTCAAAATAAACACATGAATTATTTAATACTGGCACATGACTTTAATACCAGTAATTGGGAAACAGAGGCAGGTGGCTCTTTATTTTTACAAAAAGATTAGGGCAGGCAAATTTATGTAGAAGTTATAAGAAGTTAGGCTACAGGAGACCCTGGTTCAAAAAAAAAAAAAAAAAAAAAAAAAAAAAAAAAAAAAAAAAAAAAAAAAAAAAAAAAAAAAAAAAAAAAAAAAAAAGTAAAATTAATAAAAAATATATAAAATAATAATAAATTATAATATAACCTTCTATATCTATATATATATATATTCTATTTATATATACATACAGGTCAAACATAATAGTTTTAAGCTTTAGTATCAACTTGACAACCTGAGTTGAGCGAGAATGGAGAGCCCAAATGTGACTTGTCTCCACTGGAGATCCTCATTATGCTGATGGACAAAATCTGTACTTCTCCAGCATCTTTCTCCCTGGCCTGGAACTCTATATGTAGATAGTAACGCCTGAACCTCCCAGAAGAGACCACCTTGCCTCTCTCATCACCTCATTAGGCTAGGATTAAAGGGTTGCACCACCTGCCCAGCTGGAAAACATATTTTGCGAAAAACAACTATTAGGAAAAGAAAAATAGACAATGGGTAGATGATATATACTTAGACATATATTTGTTTGAACATTGCAGCTCTTTTTTCATTTTTCCTTTTATTACTATGTAAACTAATACATGGTCATAAATATTATATCTCTTTATTTGAGTACATTTAACAATATATAGATTCTTGGGGCTGGTATATCAAAGTTCCACAAACTTAGAAATTAAAACTTAGTGATTGATATATAACATTATTTCACAATCAGGAGTGAATAATGCTGAAATAAGCATAAGCACAGCCTTTTTCAAAATTCTGTTGTCAAGTCCTTCATTGCCTCATTGGGACTCTTGATGAGAGAACCAGTTAAAAATCAAGGAGAGGGAAAATATCCACACTGGATTGCATGTAGTAATGAATAAAAATTTTAATGAGGAATATCAGATTAAACTTTCTTGAAATAGACAATTATTTAAAAGATATTAAGTATGTATATTTAAAAGTAGACAAATAGAAGTGCCTCCATTATACTTAAATTTACAATTTAAGTTAAAAACTATGTCGAGTTTCTAATCACAGAGGGCTTGCAGGTGGCTGATTTCTACCTTAATTAAGCAAATAGAAGAATTACATGCCCTTGTGCCTTTCTGTAGAATCAAATTTTTCTTATATACAAACAAAAACAAAGGTTTGATAACACAACCAGTGTTTTACACGCATTGACATTTTAAGCCTTATTATTTTCGAAAAATCATAGGATACATTAGCGTCTTCTTAAATGAATTAACATATTAATTATTAAGGGATATATTTGCAATGACGTTCAGTAATTTACATTAAAAAATAATTTCAAATAGTAAGAAAATAAGGTTAATAACTGCCAATGCTTGTTCATCAACGAAACACACATGGCGACTATCTTCAACCCGTCACAGGACAAATATCATAGTGTGGAAAAAACCATATATTCCCCTCTAGGTTTACATATCCCAACTTCTTCCCTATTATGAGCATTTTTGGGTTAGAGTTGCTAGCTGTTAAGGCTGGTAACCATACAGCCCATGAACTGAAATTCTTTGAAACGCACCACAGAAGAAATGAAATTTACTTTTCCCCAAGGTCACATTTCTGGCCAGTAAGGTCAACCTGACCCTTGACTTCTTGAATTCTACTCCAGCTGTACCTGTGGTCAGTCTGTTTTGTCCTGTGCGCCACTTTCTCCCACCAAAATTTTTTTTTCCAAAGCCAATTGTTATTGAGTTGGTGATTTCATACAAATTTTCAAATCAAATATAGACCCGTTCCCCCTTCCATTGACCCCCCCACAAAAGAGCCCAGCATTCTGCCATAACATTGTTTTCATCTTTCTCAGTTTCTTTAAAATTTTTGATGCAGTTTACTGTTTGAGCAGAAAAATGACCATTAATGAGTTTCTGCACCTGTCTTTGTGTTTGTTGTTGTCATTGTTGTTATTTGGTTCCTTCACTTGCATCACTCAATACTAGAAATCTATGCATTGCCACATAATATCATTAGGTTTTTAGTATCTTCAGCTTATATTCTTTTTTTTATTAGGCTGAAAGATGTCATTATTGAGCGGGCTCTCCTTGGCAACCCAAAACAACCATCAGCTCTGTCTTGTGCCCACACTGGGTTTTCCCTTTCCATGGTCAACAAATGAGGGTCCAGTTAGCACCTGTCCTGTCTTGATCTCCTGTAAAACTGGTCTCCATGATACAGCCTGGGTAGTCAACATGTCAGGTCTATACTATGATGAGGCTGAAACCCCAGAAGTAGCTCAGTCCACAATGTCTCAGCAATCCCCATCTGGTACTGACGTTGGAGGATCTTGGAGAGACAAAAGTCTTCATTCACACGAAGGTTGAAAATTTGTATATCATGTTCTTGAAAAAGGTGGCGCTCAAAAAGCAGTGGAAGCCACAAGGTAGATGCACTTGCCAGTAGTGATTGAAGACAGGCCAACCAAACGGTGCCTTTTGTCGTTTTTTTTGTTTTTTGAACCTCTTTTGTCTTTTTACTAAGAGCCCAAGTTCTATATCCAAATGCACACTTTTCTCAGGGCCTTGGTTTACTTATTTCGGTTATAACTTCCTTTTGGGTGTTTACGGCCACACAATTAGCCCAGACTAACCAAGTTTTTTTATCAAGGTCACTTGAGGATGTGGTCCAAAAGGCTCACTCTGTGTTTTTTTGTTTGTTTTTTTTCTGTGTGTGGGGCGGGGCCCTGCCTCCTTTTGGCTTTTCAATTTACCAGTTCCATCCCCGAGGACAAACGGTCGGGTTTGTTTTAGCAGGGTTCCCTTTTTGAAGCAGAGCAGACTTTCCTCTTTGTCGCCTGGATCCAAGGCTGAAGTCCCATTAGTGGATCTCAAACCTCCCTGCAGGAAACTGGTGACTCAGCATTTGCTTAGGACATTTCAAAGAGATGCACCAATGCATAGATCCCGCTGGACTTAGTTGAGCCAACTGAGGGAAGGAGAAACAAAATTATCCCTTAAGACCCTGTCCAAATTGGTTATGGGCATTAAGTTAATGTTCCTTCAAGTGTCACAGTAAAGGCGAAGTTACAACCAGCCTGTACTTTCTTTGTTTATTGTAGTTATAACTTCTTTTTTTTTTTTGTTTTTTTTTTTTTGTCTTTGTTGAGAGCGGGTCTCCCTGTAACCCAGCTTTATGGACTCACTTGTAGGGCAAGCGATACCTTGAACTACGAAAGATCCACCGCCTCTGCCTCCAAAGTTGCTGGGAGAGAATTTAAGGCGTGCCAATCCACGGTGCGCTGCAATACTGTTCTTTGTGTTGGTAAGGCCACACAGTAAGCCCAGAGTAACACAAGGTTGTTTTTTTTTTTTGTTTTCTCAGGTCATTGAGGATCGTGGTCCTCAGGATTATCAGTTTTTTTTTTTGGGGGGGAGGAGCCCCTGGCTCTTTTTTGGGCTTTCGTTTTTCGTTCAATCCACCAAGGACAAGTTCATCTTGCTAGACCAGTCTTCCCTTTTAAAGCATGAGAGCAAGGACTTTCTCTTTATACACTGGACAATGGGCTGAAGTCCCATGTAGTGGATCTCCAAGACCTGCTGCACAGGAAGAGCTGGTGACTCAATTGCAGGGACATTTCAAGAGTATGCCCCATATCATAGTTCCCCTGAACTTTAGTTGACTTCTGAGGGCAAGGTGAAAGTTATTCCTTAAGACCCTCAGACGCAAATAATATGGGCGCATTTAACGTCTGATTGTTAAGCACCAAAGGGCTAAGCTAGCGGACCATGCTTGATGACTTTTAACTATTGTACAATATTGTTATCAACGGGCATGTGGCACACTTCAACGCAGCCTTGTATAAGTCTATTAGAAGAATCCCCATAAAATTCAAATACAATGTCTATAACAAACGTGTTGTGTTTTTTCTCATATCTTAATTGTGACTTTAATATGTATACTAAATACTAGCATAAATACCCTCCCATCCATATACCAAAAATTCCTGAGATCCTAGAAACCTAAATGGTAGCTTAATTCTAGAAACTCTGTTAAGAGATTCACAAATAAGAGCAATGAAACATTTGATTTTCCAGATCATGATGGATATAACAATTAACGTTGCTCATTTGCCACGCACAATTATGTAGCCTGGCACTAGCATCCACAGATGCGGGGATACATTATGCACTGTTTTTTTCGCTGGGAATTGTTCACTTCGGGAGATTCGTCGTTGCAGATCTACAAAGTGGAACCGATCCTCAACTGACAAAACCGTCTGATAAAATTCTCCCATGCATACGTTGTGCTGCTTCAGTCTATCCCAGAGGATCAACAGATGCCCCAATATACTGTTTGTTTGTTTGTTTTCCCGGGAGTGGGTTTCTTTTGTCAGTGTTAAAGACGAACACCTCACAATCTACTGTAGATTCAAAATGATACACTGAAACAAGAAAGAGCAAAAGAACTACAAAAATGTATTTTCACAAGTAAATTGAGCATGGTCCTGAGGTTCAAAATGTTTAGCTAAAACCAGAAGCATAGGTTCCCAAAAATCGAAGGGATAGTTAAAAAGATTATATATATAAATCCAACACAACCAACACTAGAAAACTAAATAACTTATCTATTCCAAAGAGCAACACATGAAGGAAAATGCCCAGTCATAACAAGAGCTACAGAAAAAATAATTTGACAAACTCTAATGTCAATATCCATATCCATAAACATCTAGGAAAGTTAGAAAATCATTTCCTGACTTGATATATTACCATCTACCAAAGCTGTCACTATTAGTGCACCAGAAGAAGAGAGACCTTGATGCTTTTAAATGAGGTCAGGTTGGAACATAAACAAGAACATCTTTGATCATCATCTTTGTCAACTACATTCATGGTGAATCTACACTAAATGATTAATACAGAAAGTCGAGGAGAAAGCATGTGGTGTCAGAGAGGAGAAATAATGTTCATTTTATTACATGTGTATCATATCATCTGACAGACCAATCTGAAAGAATTGAAACCAAAAAATCCTCACTAAAAGTAATAAAATAT
>VZQC01011589.1:128115-141991 GCA_009823505.1 Rhizomys pruinosus
ATCATAATGTCTGCCTCCTAAGATTCAGTGGACAAAAAGGGCAAAAAGATTGTAAAAGCCTTCAGTGAATGACCTTGAAGGAGATAATGCTTTCCTGACAAGTAGGCAGCTATTTATATGGACTCATAGCAATGATGATATAATTTACAATTCCCAGGGAAGTTCAAACCAGACAAAATCCCAGCCATCAGAAATGGGTTATGTGTGTAAGAAATTGCACAAATCCATCTATGACCTGGCTGGCATTCACTGGCTATGGCTGCTGGGAAGGAGTCAGTCTCTTTCAAAGATGTGAGTCTTAGTAGGTTAATCAAGGTCAAGTGCATGGACCCACATAGAAGGACATTTGGAGACACCCATATACATATACTCTTATGGGGGCCAGGCATGGTGTGCACTCCTAATCTGGACCGGGGTAGTCAGAGGCAGGTGGATTCTTTGTGGGTTCAAGGCCCCCCCGGGTCTACAGGCGCAAAGTTCCATGGGACAGCTGGGGGCTACGGGAGACCCGGCCTCTAAAAGACATATCTATAGCTCTAATATCTATAGATATTTATGATGCTATATTTGAATCTATCTACCTATATACATATATTACATATTATATATTATGTATTATATATATATCCATATATATTCATTAGCTTCTTCCCTATCCTTCTCCCTCCATATATATATATATATTATTATATATATATATAGGTCTGCAGGATAGGGAAAGAATTAATTGATCTAAATTACCATCAAAATAGATTTTGGAAATTTAAAAAAATTCAATTGAAAATAGAAAATTCAAATAAAAACTACTAAAATGCATGTAAACAATTTTATTAATTGTACAAATATACAATAGAAAAATGTTCCTTCTGAGGTCAATGAATAATAAACAATGTTATGCTTTTGATAAAAAATCTTTTACTACACAAAAATATCTTTTTATCATAATACTGACTAAAACTTGATAGTAATGAATCCATTTGAATGTTTCAAGTGAGTACAGAATGAATAATCCTGAACTTTATCACACTCAAAGCTAAGAATCAATTACTTTTCATACTTCAAATATGTGTTCACTAGCACATTTTCCATTGCTCAAACATTTCTTTTTTTCTGTGATTTCTTTTTCCAGAAATTTCTCTGTCTTTGTATTTGCTATGACATTGTTGTCACAATGTTTTAATTCTGCATGTCAGCAGATGGTATCACATAGTGCCTCACCAGCTTCTAATATTTAATTCAGTGAAAAGTCAGAGAGTAAGAGTGCAACGAGATGAATTTAGCTTCCTTTTTAAAAAGCTAAGTAGAATTTATTTCATCCAAGTTCCCAGGAAATTTCTGGCTATGAGATTAGCTAGAAAATCATTTAAATCACAAGGAATATCTATTAACTATTTCCATAAACTGCTGTGGCTTAAACCAAGTCCCAGTTACCAGTTCCAACTAAAGATTACAATTAGGAAAGCTTGTTATGATCCTCAAGGAAATGGAGCAACAAGAAATTTTTGCTGTATTTCATCTGAAAAATTACCAACATTTATAAATAAAATTCAAGTTATAAAATAATTTCAATAACATACTTTGGCTCTTCTTTTTTGGTCTTTTTGAGACAGGGTCTCCCTGTAGTCCCAGCTGTCCTGGAAGTCACTCTGTAGACCAGGCTGGCCTTGAACTCACAAAGATTCGCCTGCCTCTGCCTCCCAAGTGCTAGGATTAAAGACGTGTGCCACCATGCCTGGCTACTTTGGCTCTTCTTAGAGCCAAAGCTTTGTTCTATAATCTCTTAGTTCAGGAATGTTAATTTTTTGAAAACACTACAGTTAGCATACCAAAATATCCTAAAAGTATTATGAGAAAAAGATGAATCCAAGTAAAAGAATATGCCAAAGATACAGAATAGATTTATTTCTATTAAGTTTTATTTTTGAGAATAATTTATCTATGTTACTGATTTAGAATAATAACATGGAAAGTAGAAGAAACAATGATAATGTATTTTCGAGCATTTGTCAGTATAACCTCATTCTTCTCAGGAAATGTGTACATAAGTATCTGTTTTACAATTGATAATATGATTTATTTGGGGAACATGGTCAAATAAATGATGTCAATGATCTGAAGGGATTGACTCAATAATCAAGAAGATTATTAAGAACACAGTAGATATGTACATTATAGAATTTGAACAATTCTGCTGTGGTGAATTCATTTCACTACTGAGGGATCAAGAAAAGAATAGAGAAGAAAATTTGAATGAATAGTACATGAAATTCTTTTGGATCTAAACAGGAAATTTGGATTGGAGATGTAGCTCAGTGGTAAATGTTAACCAATCTTCCAAAAGCACACTTCATATTCTTCCTTAAGATCCACCAATCATAAGTAACAATCCTCATTTATACCTGTGACAGCAGTAAGAGAAGCAATGACCATGTGTAGAAGATGGTGAGGACAAGAATTTTAATAAATGCTTATATACATGCATATCAGTAAAGATATTTGTAGAAAATCTTGCATATAGGCATATAAGAGTATTAGTATCTAGAATATGCATTGAATTAAAAGATCAAAATACCAATCAATAAAGGTGCTAATGAAATTATCAGATAATTTTCAAAAGATAAAGTGCAAAGAGTCAATAAACATAAGAAAGTGAGTTTTGATGTTCGTACATGCATATATGCATTTATCTACAAAGTGATTAGAAAATTATTAAAGATCCAAATTGTTGAACACTAGCATTGAAGAAGAACGTGAAATCAAATGTGTCCAATGTAGTTTTCTCTCTCCTATTACCTGCTACACAAGCCTATTTCTCCCATTACTGTTACAATGAAAATTGGTTAGAATAGTTTCTGTAAGGATGCACATATGACACAAGGACAATGGTGCCTATGTATTAAAATCTCATACTGAAACCCATTATTCTTCACACAACCTGAAACAATCTTATTAATCAAGAAAGAAGTAGTAAGAGCCCTTTTGTAAACCTTTATGTGTTAATTCATTTTCATTTGTAGTGTACATCTATTTGCTATTCCCTAGCTAGAATTTAGCTTAAACTTCATAGCACAATTCTCAGAGTGATTCACCTAAAATATGGAAGAAAATGTGGCTCTACATGTCACCATAGATCTTTCAGAAAATATTTTCAGCCTGCAGCCCCACGGAGAATGAGGTGACGGGTTCAGTCTGTCAGCACTATCTGATATTCAGGGAGGAAGATAACTTCTAAGAATGACAAAACGGAGGGTTTGAAATGATAAGCCACTTTATAATGTGCTTTCATGACTGACAGTGACTAGTACTTTTATGTCACTTTCTGACACTGCTAAAAGTATAATTGTTGGAAATGCTAATAACTCAGTTCAGTTGAAAGTGGGCTTTTTTTCCAAGGGAATACTACACATATTTGGCTTAGGTACACAGAAAAATACATTATGAAGAAATTATCTACCTGTATTTTCTTTAAATGATTTTTTCTAATTATTAGGAAGACTAGAGGATGAGTACATTTAATTAATCTAAGTTCATTCAATAACATGGGAATTGATCAAGATTATTTAACATTAGATTAGAAAATTATTATCCTTTTAAATTTAATATTTATTCCGAGGTCTTTAACACACTTCTCTTTTACTTGTATGAATTATCATATACTGCTGTATTAGATATTGAAATATATATATGAAAATGCATGCGCATATGGTTGACTGATCTCTTGTACACTTACATTTAACTTCTAACACTAGGCTGCTAGTTTTGGATATGAATGCAAGCTTTACTTTGTATTCAATCCCTGTATCTCCTTAATTCTGCTTCTCTTTTATCTTTTTAAAATGCCATACAATATATTTTGATAACATTCACCCCTCCCCAACCTCTTTTCAGTTACACCTCCATCCCCAATCCATTAAATTTGGCTCTTCGGGTTTTTTTTTTTTCCCTTGAGTTCAATTTCTATTTTCCATTTACTCTTGCATGTAGAGATACTAATTGAAATATCATTGACCTACTAGGGTCTATTGCTCCTAAAGAAAACTAACTCTACCTCTATTGGTTATCAATTACCAATAGCTCCACTGCTGGTAATAGGACTTTGTGCCTTCTGTACTCCTCCATAATGGATTTTTTTCTTGTTGGAGCTTCCAAAGCTATTGTGCATGCCATCATGACAAATTAGTTAAGATTCTTTTTCCTGGGGGGCTGGAGAGATGACTCAGTGGTTAAGAGCACTGACTACTCTTGCAGAACACCTGGGTTCAATTCCCTGAACCCACAAGGTGGCTAAGAACCATCTTTAACTCCAGTTCCAGGGGAATCTGACGCCCTCTTCTGACTTCCAGGGCATTGCAGGACATGCGTGCACCAACCTATGCGGGGGATCATAGAGAGGTGGTAGGCAAAGACCACCCTCTCCAGTTTCCTCGCCGCTGAAGATCTTCACTCTGTCAGCCCACGACGGAGTGGGGCTGGGGAGAGTAAGTGCACTGCCGAACCGAAAGTAACCATGGCAGGGAGTCGAGTCAGGGTGTTACAGCTCAAGCTCCTCACTTTACTGCAGGTTTACAGAGGTTTATAAGCTGTACCAGCTTCCCTACTGGGGTATGTGTCTCTTCCTAATTGGTTCTTTTAGGAGGCTTAATTTACAAGTCCCTAATTGATCCAATCCCTTCCCTTCCTAGCATAGTCCCTAATTATCATGTTAGTACACGGAAGTAAAGAAGTGAAACTAGCCTTCCTTGCTCGACGAGGTCAGGGGTGAGAGTTCGCAAAACTCTAGCGTGCAGGCTTTCTTTCTGTCCTTCAGGCCCTGCTTCTTCTTCTTCTCGGCTATCCAGCCGTCATTTGTTCCCCTTTTTTGTTGTTATTTGGCATAGCGTCCTGTCTCTTAGGTTTGGTGCGTTTACTGGCTCAAGCTCTTACTTTGTCCTTTGAGTAGAAGCAAGCTTTGTTGGCTATCCCCACTGTCTTAGGTTGGCTGACCCCAAAAAAGCCCTTACCCATCTTTGGAGTCTGATGCTGCCTTTTGTAGGTAGTGACGAGGGGGAGGGGCTCATACTGTGCCTGAAGGCCATTAATTGGACTTCTGCCTGTTTTCTAGAGAACCTTATAACCCGGTTTGTCAAGCAGGGGCCTACCAGTACAAAAAGCAAAAGAATAATAAGGGGTCCGTCTATGGCCGTTATCAATGAAGTAAACCAGGGCTGGTGTTGAACCATCCTTCAAACCATCCTGGTTGATTAGCTATCTTTCTTCTTCCAAGGCTATTCCTAAGGTCATCTAGATTCTTTGTAATTACACCAGAGTGGTCTGCGTAAAGCAGCATTCTTCCCCTAAAGCCTGGCATATCCCTCCTGTTCTAGTGCAAGGAGATCAAGCCCCCTTTTATTCTGAAGACCATCTCTGGCTAAAAATCCAATGATGCCTTCATGTGTCCAGAGTTATTTCTAACCTTTTCTATATCTTCATTCTAGTTGCTGTCTAGCCTCTTGATTCATTGTTGTGTTAGTGATAGAGCACGTTCCTCCAGTAGCTGCGCCTGCCGATTCCCACTCCTATATGCCCGCCAGTTCAAGGGTGCGGTCTCTCTCTTTATGTCTTAGAGAACTGAAAGGACTCCTGTTGGGTGGTATAATGCTACAAAAGTCATTACTTGTCTTACAGCTTCTAGGTTGACACAAAGGGTTAGTCCCGGGGCATACATAACATTCCCACCATTTCTAAGCATTTGTCTAATCCGACCTCCTTCGGCACTGTTCCCATTGTCCATTGAAGTAACCTCTGTTAAGAGCAGGAAATCTGGTTTGGAGAGTAGGCAGGCCTCTGGTTCCTATTGAGCACTTGACATTTCCGGTAGCACGTTCATCACTTGACCAGATGATGGTGGAGGCCTGTGTGACTCGTCTGATTGACTCAGCCTGCCCATGGGGCCATAGGAGTAGAATTCCGATGGCCAGGAGCATCAGATTCATTTCTATAAGAACAAGGGGATTTACCTTAAAGAGTTCATCCTTAGGTTGGGGAGTTAAGAAGTTTCCGGGAGGTCATATATTGATATTCCTTGCCGGTGACCCCCAGATAATTGAGTCTCTTATGTCCCCGGGGGCAACTTTACGTTTTATGCTCCGCTCTACCCTGTTGATGAATGATGGTAAATCCTCCTCGGACCTCTGCCGTAGCCCCACCATGGGGTTTTCCATGGGCCCGGTCTAGCTTAGCCCACGCCCGAAGTCCCCAGTCTCGGACTTGCTCCCTATATTGGGGAACCCTGTACCCGAGATTGTTCAAGCCCGTAGTATACCCAGTTTGTGTTCCTACCAGCATTCCCCAGTGATGGCTACTGGGGGGTTAGCAGCGGCATTGGACTTCAGCCTGTTCCCTGCATCCAATTTATCTCCCCCAACACTTTTTGTAATTGGGTGATTTCAAGGTTATACCTTTCTACCTGAAAACATCCACACCTCCTCCAGTGCAGGGACAGCAAGCCCAGCCCCTCCAACACACAATTCATCCTGCCCACATTTTTCTTACTGGTTCCATATGCTTGATGCCATCCTTTTACAAAAACAACTCTCCCTCACCCTAAGGCCCAGCCCACTGAACCAGATGGGACTGGGAGTATGGCTGGGACCTTAAGCACCAGGGGGTCCCACTCTCTAGCCAGAGTTGTGCATATGGTATACACCCCGTGGCCAGAGCTGTGAGTCCCTTGGAGGACTCTGCCAATGCCAAAGAACTATTTTCAATGGAGGCAGCTACCTGTATTTATTTTGTCTAACACCATGTTATTTAATTCAGGTGGAAAAATTACTAATAGTCACATAACATGTGTAATTTTTATGTATGTGGGGATATTATCGCTGGCCTGGAGACTCGTCTTGTAGAGCCAGGCTGACCTTGAGCTCACAAAGGATTGCCTGCCTCTGCCTCCCCAGTACTCGGTTTCAAGTGTGTGCCACCACACCTTGTCCCAAGGGGCAACAAAACTACCACACCCAAAACAAAAGCTAGATAATTCCAAGCAAGCAAGTTACTATTTTGAAACAAACACAAACCAAATGGGATATTTTAAACAGTCAGCTCTGAGGCTGATTTCTATAAACAACTATCACCGTGTTGTGAAGCATTTGAAGCTCAGAGACAATAAATTTAGAGATTACTACGGTATTCAAATTTTAGGCCTTTAAATGTATTTTTAAAATATCAATTTTTAAAACTTTGCACATGCATATCTAATCTGGCATACCAAAATGAAATGATTTTGTGCACATAAAGGATTGAAACTTTGGAAGCCCACTTTGTTTGACAGAACCAAACATGAGCACAAACCCACTAAATAATGAATATTACAACAACACCACACACAACCCACTCACACACTCACCAAACTTAGATGTATAACAAGCTACATGAATCTTTAGGCACAATGGTTAACCATAAACACAGGACATAGATAAAGGCTTGAACTAATTTAGGAGTGACCCCCCCTTTTTTCCACACCTCGGTTGTAAGCCGGTGGTGGGGAGAGTTCCTCAGAGAAGCATTGTTCTGGTCTCTCTGGCCTCCTGCCTCAAAGCCGAGTAGGGGGAAAAGGGATGGGACCTGTTGGAGTTCTGGGACAACTCAGGGGTCGATCCCTTGTCTACCACCCATTCGGTTGCGAAGGTGTCCCGGGCCCTACCCCCGTCTCCTCGCCCGAGACCAGGGGATCTCTCAACTCTTCCGAAGCTGGAAATTCCACCCCAGGAGGTGGAAGGGAGAACAAAGGGCGGTTGTAGATCCTTTCTCTTTCTCTTGCCAGCTTTTCTATTCGCCCCAAAACTTCCCAGGAGAAAAGGTTGGCCCCTCTTACCCAGGGGGTCAGAAAGAGGACGTGGTCCCAGGCAGACTCCGTGACTGCATCGGTCAGTTCTAACCCCTGGGATTTTAACATCAATCTCAGCACTTTAAGTGCTGGGTCCTTATCTTTTCCCATTGCGTTTCCCATCGTGGGGACTCACTTACCCGAAAGACCGATTGGCCCCAGCAGTATTGCTAGCCATTAGGGTCTCGGGGGGGGTCTTCGAGCCTCACATTGGGTGCCAGATGTGGGGAGTCGTAGAGAGGTGGTAGGCAAAGACCACCCTCTCCAGTTTCCTCGCCGCTGAAGATCTTCACTCTGTCGGCCCGCGACAGAGTGGGGCTGGGGAGAGTAAGTGCACTGCTGAACCAAAAGTAACCACGGCACGGAGTCGAGTCAGGGTGTTACAGCTCAAGCTCCTCACTTTATTGCAGGTTTATAGAGGTTTATAAGTCATGCCGGCTTCCCTACTGGGTTATGTGTCTCTTCCTAATTGGTCCTTTTAGGAGGCTTAATTTACAAGTCCCTAATTGATCCAATTCCTTCCCTTCCTAGCATAGTCCCTAATTATCATGTTAGTACGTGGAAGTAAAGAAGTGAAACTAGCCTTTCTTGCTCGATGGGCGGGGGTGAGTTCGCAAAACTCTAGCGCAGGCTTTCTTTTGTCCTTCAAACCTACATGCAGACAGTACACTCATACACATAAAAATAATTTAAAAAATGTCCTTAGAAACTAGAAATTTGGATTAACTTTAAACGGAGTCAGCAAGGCAACCCCGTATAAAGCTCATTCTGAGAACGGGTCCCCAAACGAAAAATACATCTTAGATTTTTCCTTGCTTAATAGGTTTATAAGTATAGGGCTCAAAATAAGATAGCTTAGCATCTGATTTATCCTATAATTAAAAAGAAATTAACTAAGGAATAGTACAAACATTGATCAGTCCCTTGCAAATTTCCATAGTGGCTATGGCAGTTTGCACTGCCTCCAAGAAGAATAAGATTTCTACTTTCTCCATGTCTTTGCCAACATTTGCTGCTATTTGATTTGGGGATCTTAGCCATTCTGAGTTGGATAAGGTGAATTCTCAGAGTTTTATTTTGTATTTACTTGATGAGTAAAGATGTTGAATATTTTTGTAGAATTTCTCCGCCATGTTGTATCGTATTTAGAGAACATCCTGTTCAGCTCTTTGCCTAACTTTTCAATTAGGTTATTATTTATTTGTTTATTTATTTATTTATTTATTTATTTATTTATTTATTTATTTAATGTCAGTGCAGCTGTGTTGTGCAGCGCCCAAGGAATCCAGAAGAGGGCATCAGATTCCACAGATCTGGATGCATGGATGGGTTTTAGCAGCCATGTAGGTGCTGGAATTCGAACCTGAATCCTCTGCAAGAGCAATCAGTGTTCTTTCAACCCTGAACCATCTCTTCAGCCTTGAGTAACTTGCTTCCTGAGTTTAATTTTGGAGTTCTTTTTACATTCTAGATTCTAACTTTCTGTCAGTAGTATAACTGGTACATTTTTTTTCCATTCTGTACTTTGCCTCTTCACTTAAATGTTTGCATCCATTGATGTACAAAATCTTTTTTAGTTTCATGTGGTACCATTTGTCAATTGTTGGACTTAATGCTTGCTCTATATGAGTTTTGTATTCCCTATTTTCTTCTCTATCTGATTTGGGAAACTTGGTGGTGTGTTTGTGTTCAGACCCTTGATCCACTTGGAGTTACATTTTGTCCAAGGTGATAGACAGAAGTCTATTTTATTTTTTTATTAATTTTATTTATTTCTGTATGTGTATGAATGTACTGCCTGCATGCAAGTTTGTGCACCCATGTCGTGTAATGCCGCGGAGGTCAGAAGAGGGTGTCGGATTCCCCTGGAACTGGAGTTCTCCTGGAATTGGAGTTTCAGATGGTTCTTGGCCACCATGTGGGTGCTGAGGATCGAACCCGGGTCCTCTGTAAGAGCGGTTGGCACTCTTAACCGCTAGGCCATCTCCAGCCCCCAGAGGTCTATTTTAATACTTCTATATGTATCTATCCAGTTTGACCACCACCATTGTTTGAATATGCTGTATTTCACCCAATGTATATTCATGACATCTTTATCAAAATTCAAATGGCTGTACACATACGGATTTAATATATGTCATTGTTTCTATGCCAATGAGCAATGTTTCTGTTTTTATATAAATACCATGCTGTTCTTAGCACTAAAGCTCTGTAGAATAATTTTATACCAGGGATGGCAATGCCTCCAATAGTTCTTTTATTATTCAGGAATATTTTTGGTATCCTGGAGTTCAGGGCTTTCTTTTTCTTTTCTTTTCTTTTCTTTTTTTTTTTTTTGTCTTTTTTTGTCTTTTTTTGAGACAGGATCTCCCTGTAGTCTCAGCTGTCCTGGAACTCACTCTGTAGACCAGGCTGGCCTTGAACTCACAAAGATCCACCTGCTTCTGCTTCCCAAATGCTAGGATTAAAGGCGTGCACCACCATGCCTGGCGTTTGGGGTTTTCATGGGAAATTTGAAGCTTATTTTTTCAAGTTATATGAAGAACTGTGTTGGAATTTTAATGGATATTTCACTAAATTGGTAGATTCCTTTTATTAAGATGGCTATTTTCACAATATTAGTCCATGAGCATGGATGTCTTTGCATCTCCTGGTATCTTCTTTAATGTCTTAAAGATTTTATTGTAAAAATCCTTCACTTGCTTTGCAAGATTTATTCTAAAATATTTTGCAACTTTTGAGGTGATCATAATTGAGTTTCTTTCACAGATTTCATTCATATTATGTTTGTTGGTGGTTTATATGGAGGATACTGATTTGGGGGTGCTAATTTTATATCCTGCTACTTCACTGAATTTATCAGCTCTAGCATAGTTCTGCTAGAGTCTTTAGGGTCACTTATGTGTGGAATCATATCATCTGCAAATAAGGATAGCTTGAATTCTTCCTTTCCGATATTCCTTCAACTACTTCATTTGTCTTACAGCTCAGGAATTAACAGGAATGAAGATAGTGGACACTTGTTCCTGACTTTATTGGAGATTCTTTGTGTTTTGCACCATTTAATATGATGTTGGCTGTGGTATTCTGGTATACTGCCTTTATTATGTTGAGATATATCCTCTGTGTTTTTAGATTTTCCATAAATTTTACAATGAATAAATTGGATAGTGGATGGTATGAAAGTCCTTTTCTCACTGTAAAGGAGTGATCATGTTGTTTCTGTCCTGGAGTCTGCTTATGTGGTGCATTACATTTATTGATTTATGTATATTGAAACATTCCTGATTCTCTTGGATGAAACCACTTTGATAGTGCTAATCTTTTTGAGGTGTCCTTGCATTAGGTTTTCAAGTATTGTATTGAAGATTTTGCATCTATAAGCACCAGAGAGATAGTTCTATAATTTTCTTTATTTATTGTTTCTTTGTTTGGTTTGGGTATTAGATAATGATGATTTCACATATACAATAGAATATTATTTAGCTATTTAAATAATTAAATGATGAAATTGACCAGCAAGTGATTGGAACTGGAAACAAGCTTCCTTAGTAATATAATCCAGACCCCCAAAAGACAAATATTTCCTGGTTTATCACAGAGCTGTACTATAGCATTGAAATCATAGGTATTCCTGTTTCAAATTTTAAAACCAGGAAAATCAGAAAACAAATAGCCATGAATGGTGCTAAAGTTTCCTGGGAGCAGTGGTAGAAGCAGTGATATAAAAATTAAAGGGAACGGTAAAGTAGAAAATGTTATGTGGAGTGGGTAATGGCAGAACAGGGCAGAGAAGAGTACGGGGAGGGATAAGTAACACTAAAGTCCTTTAGAAAAAGACATGTGGAAAACAACCATTATAGAAGCTTTTTTAGTACATACATATGTATCATAAAAATAGATTAAAGTGAGTTACCTTATAACAGGGAGACATTGTCCATGCTAGATACCACATGCTAACAAAATAAAACCCAATGTTAGGTATGGATTCCCTCCATGAAGCTATTCACAAGGGGTACCATCTACTATCAAACAGTGCTGGTCATTGACCCTGCACTTGCTTACCTACTAGAACTTCGGTTAAGTTCTTATTGCTGAAGAAACTCCATATATCAGCTGTAGAGTAATAAAAGGAGAAATAGAATTGGAAAAGACTTCAAATCTTTGCCTCCACTGCCTGCCTTTCACAGTACAGAAAAGTGCTAGGCATACTATTGGTAGAAAAAAATAATCTTCACCCATATGGAGCTGTTATTCTGTGAACTACAAGAGCTACTGCCCTGGAAATATAAGCAAATCAGTCCAATATTGGCAAGAATATAATGGTATTAATCTACTTTCTTATTGGATTTAAGGTCCGCTTCATAGGATGGACCCCATTTCTGAGACTGATCTGAGGCATAGGAGATGGAGGGTAAAGAGGTCACAGGCCATAGAAGAGAGCCTAATAGCAGTTTCTACTGATATTATAAGATTTTACTGAATGCTAATGGATTATAGTTATAATCCATAGATGAAAACATCCCTCAACTTTCATCATAGAAGTTTCCTTATGCGGCAGTTGGTAATTAACAGAGAAACTCACAAATCCCAACAAAGTAGCAGAGCATTTTGAGTGTTTATTTCTGAAAAACATAACTATAATCAAACTTCTGCCATCCAAGGATCAGGTAAAATTGTAGAAGAAAGGCAGGAAGCTCATAAGAGCAAGAAATCACAGAAATGGTGACGGTATGCACAAGTCCCAAGCATGCTCAAAACAGACAAACATTCCATCATAGATTTATCCCAAAACCTACCTGAGGAACTCTTGGCAACCAATGGCTGCTGAGAGGATGAGGAACACTCTCTTTCAAAGATGGGATACTGGGGCTGGAGAGACGGCCTAGCGGTTAAGAGCGCTGACTGCTCTTGCACAGGACCCGAGTTCGATCCCCAGCACCCCCATGGTGGCTGAGAACCATCTTTGACTCCAGTTCCAGGGGAATCCGACACCCTCTTCGGACCTCTGCAGCATTGCACGACATGGGTGCACAAACCTGCATGCAGACAGTACATTAATACACATACAAGAATAAATTTTAAAAAATTAAAAAAAAACAAAACAAAGATGGGATGCTTGGTAGGTTAACAAGGCTCCAGTGGCTGCATCCATGTTGAAGGGCTTATGGGGCACATATTAGAATCTATATATAATTGCATTAAATTGTTTGTTCAGGGACACTATGAGGAGGTGGGGATAAAACATCCTATAGTGCACATTAAAGAACAAAGAACGGAAGAATGTGAAAATGAAGGAAATGAAGAAGGAAAAAGTAAAGGAAACAGTGAAAGGAGAGGGACAAACTGCTGGGGAATCTGATGGAGCTAAGCTGTGTGTGCTGCCCTCGAATAGACTTGCTCTTTCTTCGCATTGAGGAGATCTTTTGTAAAAAATATGATATAAACTATTGGATAAAAATTACTCTAACTATTATTATGTGACATATTATAACCATATTACATAGGACTAGGGGGCTCAGAGGTTATAAAGCACACATGCTGGAGTGTTCCAGAAAATTATTTTTAAACTTTATTACTGTGTAACTGCCTATAAATAACTTTACACTATGGAAATTAAAATATTCTTGCTCTATGCATCGTAGAGCTTTGAAAATTTCTATGAGTTATTAATCCCAATACTTCAAAGAGTGTGTAAGAGTGAGGACATTTTGGTCATCTTCTTGAAAAAAATTGGCATTATTGACTCCAAACTCTCAGTAACCACAAAGACCTCCTCGGAAGCAAACTTCCCAATTTCTCCCCTTGAAATGCTTGCCAGGTCTGTGCCCCGTGTCGTGCATAGGCCGCGGAGGTCAGAAGAGGTCTCGGATTCCCCTGGAACTGGGTTTTTTCTCCCGGAACGTTGGAGTTGCAGATGGGTCTTCTTGCCACCCAGGTGGGTGCTGGGGATCGAACCCGGGTCCTCTGAAGAGCGGTCGCACTCTTAACCGTAGGCCATCCTCCAGCCCC
>VZQC01011591.1:6220-23480 GCA_009823505.1 Rhizomys pruinosus
TTTTTTTGTATTTTTGAGACAGGGTCTCCCTTTAGTCCCAGCTGGCCTGGAGCTCGCTATGTAGACCAGGTTGGCCTTGAACTCACAGAGATCTGCCTGCCTCTGCCTCCTGAATGCTAGGATTAAAGGCATGTGCCACCATGCCCGGCAAAAATTAACTTCTTAATTTAAGAACTCTGATTATTTTTGTACTGTTTTGTCTAGTGCCATCTTTGTTAGTTTTCTTTTTTTTTCTTTATACTTTTTTAATTTCAAAAATGTACAATAAAAATACATTGTCCTGTCCCCATGGAGCTCCTGGGACCGGGCCACACCTGCCAGTCCTTTCCAGCTGTCCAGGCCACCAGCCTTGCTAGCTGAGGAGATGCTCTTCAAGACCCCACTGCTAATGTGGGTATTAGCATGTGTGCCATAGCACAAGGTTGGGGAAACTAGGTTAGCGCTGCAAAAAGGCTTGTTAAATCTTTGTTAGTTTTCATAGAATTTGCCTAGATGCCTCATTCTCAGTGTTGGATAACAGAAACTTCTTTCCTGGCAACAGGCTGCCAAGCCTCCAGACTTAAACCCTGAGACAGAGGAGAGCATACCTTCTCGAAGCTCCCCAGAAGGACCCGATCCTCCAGTTCTTACTGAGGTCAGCAAGCAAGATGACCAACAGCCTTTAGATCTGGAAGGAGTCAAGAAAAAGATGGACCAGGGGAGCTACATATCTGTGGTATGTCTCTGGAACAAGTGACCACACTGAAGTGCCTATTTAGCTTCTTGGATATAAGTAAATTTCAGAGTGTATTTTATTTGGAAATCTCTTACAGCTTTAGGTACCTAGAATATGAGAAATTTTAGCTTTGTGTTTCAGAAGAATACTAATGATCTGGTAGTGTCTTAAGGATTCTTTTAATTGACTTACATCTTAGTTACTTCATGTTTAGAGGAAGCAATAAAGTGTTTATGGAAAAAATGCTAAAGTGAAGTTAATTTCCTTCCCTTTTTGGTCTTTTTGAGACAGGGTCTCCCTATAGCCTCAGCTGTCCTGGAACTCACTCTGTAGACCAGGCTGGCCTTGAACTCACAAAGATCCGCCTGCCTCTGCCTCCCAAGTGCTAGGATTAAAGGCGTGCACCACCACACCCAGCTTTTTTTTTTTTTTAATTTCCTTCCCTTTTGAGCTTAGAGTTGAGTAATGTGTCTTCCTTTTTTTTCATTTGTAGACAGATGCCTTAAGTTTTATGATTTGAAGAATGGAGGCAGACTATTCATTTACCATTTTGTCCATGTTTGCTATTGAGTCCCAAAAAAAATTGTTAGCAGGTTTGGGTATCTTACCATGATAGAGCTAATTTGTTTTCACTCTTGCAATATTGTTCTGGTATCTCTTGATTGCCTCAAGCCAAAGAGAAATTACACTATTAAAATAGGTTGTGAGCTTTCTGTTGGTCAGCTGTGCTGGATGATGGTAGAGGGACAAGGAAGTTGTTGAGAGTACTTTTACCATTTTGCGAATAATTGATGTTTATATGCAGTTGGAGTTCAGTGATGACATTGTGAAGATCATTCAAGCAGCCATTAATTCAGATGGAGGACAGCCAGAGATTAAAAAAGCCAACAGCATGGTCAAGTCCTTCTTTATTCGGGTAAATGCTTTTTTTTTTCCTGGTAAATGCTATTAATAACTCCTGTTTTTAATGCCCACCTCTGAGTAACTACCCTGTGAGGACAAAGGACTTGTTTTTGTCTGTTACTTGCTCTCCCATTTGTATTAAGCTTCTTGGGTTGAAGTTTTTCCTCTTGATTCTTTGGTAGGAAGTCAGTAAGGTTGTCTGNCCCCAGTGTAAAGCAGAGAGCTGGCACACAGTGGCGAATGGAAGGAATGAATTACTGGAACCTCCTATAGCAACTGGTCAGTTCAAAAATTTATCTGAAAATCTACTTGTTTGAAATCATAGTTTTATTTATATATAAAAGAATAAAGGAGAAAGGAAATTATATTTGAGAACCAATCGTTGCATTTTATGGAATAATAGGTATGTCTATGCAAATATCATTATTAGTTAACATTTTGCTCTTTCTCACAATAATTACTATTATATCCACACGCCCATTCTCTCCTCTCTAGACTAATCAAAGTCTCTGAGTATAATATCAGTGGTACTGATTTAACTTGTGAGGATAGAACGAACCAAAATTTAGTTCGCACAAGACTGTTGTTTGTTGATTGATATAATATTAATACATTAAGCTCACGGAGGTATATCACTCGATGTTCTCACTATTGCAGACCAAAAGGCAAACACTTGTATACCTTGGCTCAGTGGGAAGAGCTGCTGGACTCAGACTCAGCTCATCAGTGGTCTTCTTATCAAGAACTGAAACTAGTTAGCAAAATGGTACCCAGGTGAGCTGAACTTTAGTCCATTTTCTTTTGGTGAGTTGCAGTGCCAACAAAGTACACAGAGTAGCACATTATTATAACCAAGAAATGTAATCTGCACAAACTCCTAAGAAACTGCAAGATGTGAACCATTCCATCCAGTATTCTGCCATGTTCTTTCCTGCAGTAGTTGTGTGAACACACAGGTGCTCAGAAGAGTGAAGGTGTTATAGCTGAAGCATTCAAGATATACTGGACCTAAAATTAGCACATGACAAAAGAGTTTTCAGACTACCTTACTCTGTAGTTACTTCTTTTTAACTGAGTGGACTAGAAGGTCTGGATAATTGAGGATTTCAGTTGCTCAAATGTGGCCCTGTAAGTTTGATACACAAAGTTTAACCTCAAAACTCCTTATCTCTTAAGGATAAATACAACCCTCAAAGAAATTGAGAACCTAACGATGCACCCACAATGTATACTACCGTGATAAAAAAAAGAAAGAAAATGAATTGGAGAAGTAAAAAGGTACCAGATCCACAGATTTTGGAACTGAGAAGAGACCATACAATATTCACTCTACTCTGATCTGTAATTTAACACAAGAAATAATGTAGAACATTTTACTTTGACTACTAACATGCATACTCTATTACCTGGGAAGGGAAAAGGGGGAGAGGGTATTCCCTTTGACCTCACAGGGTTAAAAACCCATCACTTGTAACAAGTTTTTGTGCTTTCCTTGAATACAAATGGCTTGGTCTTGGCTCCGAAATGATTACACTGTGACTGACTGATAATGTGATTACTTCTTCAGTTCAGTGACAATTTTCAGTAGTGTCTTCAGATTTAGGATTATAGGTAGGATAAGTAGGAAGATAATCAGTATAAGGATCAAAGTTATGTGAAAGGATATCATTACGGCAAACAATCCATCAGCAAAGAAGTTCTCGTGAAATACAAACTTGGCTTAATACGGTCAGATCAGATTAATTGAAAATGTGTTTATCTTTTTATATTTTTGGTCCATTGTATTCTTAAAGAAAACATTGTTCGCTTATTCAAGTTCAAAGTAGTAATAATAAATAACATCTACCACACAAACAATCTTCTATATTAAACACACACATTTCATAGGACACAAGACATATTTAGGATCTATTCCATGAGTTATCTACACTCCCAAGAATGTCCCTTCTGCTTAAAAAATTTGAGGAGCGATCCCTTAAAGCCTGTAAAAGGGATTATATGAATTATTTAAATTAACTAACTACATTTCTGGACTGCAGGCTCGACAATCATTAGACACAAGACCAAAAGGTATATGTAGAGAGTGGTTGGATGTATAAGCACACAAATGATACAGCTTCTCTCACCACTTCCTTTAGAACACAGTTGATGGACTATATCTTCAATACATTAAAATAAAGAGAAGGACACAACAAGAAAGTGGTGTAGGGCAAAGTTGGCAACACGTGTCACTACGGCGTGCAGGTGAAATAGGGCAACAGCACGGTGCTAATCACTGTCCACACGGAGTTCCTCTAGCTACCCTCGCTCGAGCTTGATTCTGCGCTTGGAACTCCTGTACTCGTATGTCTGTCAAGTACTTATAGGACACGACAGATAAGATTATTCAAAGAGCTAGGTTTCTGAGGAAACTAAACCTCAGGCCCGGATCCTTGAATGTCCTATTGTGACTTCATCTGTCCTCATAGGGCAGGCTCTTACACACTGTATACAAAAGCATCACCAATGGGACCATAGTTTTCAAGTGTGCGGATATTTTCTGGAGGCATAATTTTCTCAACAGAATCGGATGCCCAC
Organism: Rhizomys pruinosus; assembly: GCA_009823505.1. NCBI lineage: Eukaryota > Metazoa > Chordata > Mammalia > Rodentia > Spalacidae > Rhizomys > Rhizomys pruinosus. Next base: position 10,416 of record VZQC01011591.1, read on the forward strand.
AATGAAGTCATTCCTGTTCCCACTATCTCACGTCACTTTACTCATTTAAGCGAGTTGGTCGGGCATTCGTAGATCCTTAGGTTATGTCTCGCGCAACAGAGGTTAGTAGCAGAGTCAAACTGCATTGACTAAAACCAGCACATTCGACTGCCAAACAGAGTTGCAGGCGCTATTATTGCCGCAACTATCAGTTAAAACTCAATTTCCACCAATGACTGAGCCCGCAGCTCATTCGGCGCTTCACACGCAAGCACAGCTCTTTTTTTTTACTCTCCAGTATCTCTCACGGAACTTCCACGCATATCATACCTCTCAGATCACACATTAGCACTATACAGACATATCATCATGGATCCTCGCTGGTCTAAAAGTTTTAAACAACACATATTGTGTTTATATCCACTCTGGGTTCGGAGTAGGACACCGCCAAGATGGCTAAGGCATGGACTTTGTCCGGAGGTATTTACTGGGCGGCAAGGCAGCCGAAGCGACTACAGATGTTAGAGAGTCACCGGCAAGTGGTACGGAAGAGACGCTGTGTTTAGGCCGGTAATCCGAGCAGACACAAATTCACAGCATTTAGGCAGACCCCTATGAACTGAGCCACAGCAGGTTCATCTAGAGAGTTGATGTCAGGGGCCTCAGAGAGCGCATATGGGGCCGAGAGTTGTGGAGCGAAGAGGACCAGTACTGAGTCAGAAGGGACGAGAATAAAGCGTTGAAATGGAGACACATGGCTGATCCCAACGTTGGACGCGGCTTGTCGGCGCTCACGCCTAAGGCGCTTTCAGAAGCACAGACGGCATCAGATCTTGGTTCTCCCTCTGTGTGATTGGGCTTTTAGACATACGTCCAGTCCCACGTGGGGTTGGGAAGTTTCTGCTTGGGTAATGACGCGCAGACAGGGGCGTAGTAGAGGGGCCTGATCCCACATGACCACACGTGTCGTTTACTACGTCCTTTCATTGATGAAGATCAAGGTGTACCATTCCGGCGAGCTGGACGCGAACTTGCCTTCGAGTGCCCTTGTTCGCCCGTGAGTCCCGGCAGTGGCCACAACTCTCCTACAGATGCCAACACTCCGAGAGAGGGTGAAAGAGAGGACAGTGATTTTGTATTGTGGCCGTGGCCTTAGTCTCATCCCTTACGTACACTTCCATTGTGAGAAGGCAGACTTTAGTTCGCGATCGCAATCGTTGTGGAGAAATCAGTAAGAATTGTAACTCATGTCCGATCCGAAAGGGTCGCGGAGCGAGGTCTACTGGAAGCTCACGCACATCTCACGGTGGCCTAATCATGGGCCGAGGATTTGCAGGCACAAACTAAGCAGCACACGTTAGCTCAGCTAACATTGAGACTCTCATAACTTTCGCTCACTCCTAGACTGCCAGATAACTGAGTTCCACCTCTAGAGCGAGTCGGCCAAGCACACTTTCTCCAGGAGAGCGCGCCACGAATAGCCGGGAGCGGGCCGCTGCCTCCACCTGCGACTATCGACGGCTCGTCGGCACCCCCACAGCCACGTGGTAGAGGCACCTAAGACCCGGACGTCGCGAAACCTCTCCACCCACACGCAGCCGAGCCCCAACCACCTTGGATCAACGGCTCGGATAGACGCGAGGCAGCGCCCCTGTGTGCCAGAACGGCTTCGAACGAGTGCAGAGGCCGAGAGCGGTCGCGCGACCTGCGAAGCTTGCAAGCCAGAGTCGGCCTGTGGGCAGCCATTGTGGAGAGCCTACGTACGCATCCCGGCGGCGAATGCCTGCTAGGTCCCCACCGCAGGAGAGCCTAGCACGGCCAAACGCGCACTTGCTTGATCAGGACTCTAGCGGCCCGAAGGCTGGCACGATCCTTGTCTCGGACCACCCGCATGGCGGAGCGCCACGCTCTGGAGCCTCTGACGTCCCGCGTGCCCGCCAAGGTGCCTGTTAGAGCCCGCCCCCGTCTGCCTCTGCGAGCGTTCCTCCTACTCACACCCATGGCATTACTTCTACCGCGACACCTTCTTGAGAGCTCTGGGCTGGTGGGAGTCCTCTTTGCCCCCACCGTTAATTACCTCCCGTTCGCGGCTATTAAGCACGACCATAGCGGCATACGTAAGACAAATCACCTGCCGCAGACCTGGAAGCGGCGTGGGCCAGAGACGGCGCGTCCACTGGAGCCCATCGACATGAGTTCATGTGAGCACGTACATCGCCACCCGTCGAACCTAAGCGATAAAGATAGATAGGGATGACGCAGGTTATCATTTTCGGAGACCTTGCGCCGCGCGCGAAAAATAGTTCCGCGAGATTAGTGTTACGTGGGTACCGAGGGTCGCCCAGGGCACTTAGCACCCCAAGCGGTAACCGTCTCCTGATCGCGTGCGTTCGCATTACCGATATGGGAAGAGCACGCATTCAGACATCCATGTTCTGTATAGAGATTAGAGATTGGCAAATTTTACATGGCTATATGAGGATGAGATAGGTCTGCGGGCTTGAGTGGATAGATAGTGCACATGCCGAGATACATGATAGGCTTAGCAGAGATAACCGATACCCGTTCGTGGATAGAGAGATGAGAAGATATAGATATATATAACATCACGTTTTCACATTTGTAAGACACGATACCTCTTATATAGGCACGAGCTCGGCCTAAGAGATAATAGATGAGTTAAAATTTCTACCAGAAGTTCCAACACCAAACACAAGTAAAAGCGGCCAGGACAGCAAGAGAGTCACGTCCCTTGACAGTAAGCCTGGGTCCCGAGAGCCCACACCCTATTCCTTCATATAGTCCCCGCTTCCCTACTTTTCATGTGTTTTAACTTAGAATGCACAGATTCTTCCATCTGATCCCGATTACAGTCACCGACTTGCCTGGAAAACTTCTGGTTAGCGCGGAGAGTCTCCAACTCTCACAGCTCACAGGGCGGTGTGTTTTATATTGAGGGAGACATCCCATTTGCCCTATAAGCAAACTGGCCAAGGCGTCCGGAGCATCGTCATAGTCGGCAAGCTTGGATCATCATATACTAGCCAATTTCTAGGTTCAAACGTTCAGGTTTTACTTTTTTTCAGCCTTTCCATGGGTCCCCACGCTTGACCAAGGTTAAAAACAGGTGTCTCATAATATATGATATATATCAGGTTAGCCCTAGTGGTAAGAGTCGGCCAATCTTCCTCTCCAATTGAGCCTGGCCGGTTTTGCTCTAAAGGCTTTTTGCGATATTGCAGTCATGATTATCAAGGAAGGGACATTAATAAATAAAATAAAAGAAATTTTTTATCTCTTACTCCGGGCTTTAATGGAATGAGCGAAGGTTTTGTGCCGCTGAAGCCACCATTCAGAGTTCTACGCGGATGACTAGTGTCACCCTTGCACCCAAGGTCTGGTGCGTAATGGTTTACTAGGGACTTCCTGAGCCAGCTGCGGACTGGGAGAGGAGGCAGAAATTTTTGAAGGTCTGTACCTGGCTGCAAACTGATCTCGGGAGCGATTGGCAGGACGAAGGGATGATTCTTCTAACGTTTTTCGCCTCCGTGGCAATCTGCTGGAAGACGGGCATGGTAGGACGCTGGTTGGCTTTGAGGGAGGCGGGCAGGATCGTGAGGCTGACTTGGACACAAACAGGAGACTTTATCTCTTTATGGAGCTGTGAGAAAATCTATTCTTCAGTTCCCTTGCGGTAGGCCTCTTCATCATGCACAGAACAGTTAGCTGTGGTCCCACCTCGCTCACATGCTTCCAAAAGCGACGCGATTTTAAATTCTACACAAGCATTGCGAATTTTATTAGGGAACCCCGTTACCGTGTCTCTTAGTCCCTGGACCTAATGTCACATTTCGCACCCCACCCATAAACACAGTTTAAGACGTTATGCCGGAATGCCGACTCAAACTTTGACATATATGTAATAGATTTCTTGAGGTTATGTGCATTATTCTTCCTTAAACTATGTCCATGAACTACTAATCTCTAGCTAAGACTATCTCACATTTCTTGAGAATGCTGCATTTTTGCAGTTCTGTCAGAGTTAGGGGTACTCTACCGTCAGCCCGTTTTCCCACAAGGTCATGGTAGACAGGATTTTGGTTTGAGCTCCTCTAACAGACAGGCATTATTTTACCGTCTTTTTGGTCATGTACTCTGATATAGCAATCATCTACTTAAAATTTAGAAGTATGTTCTTTCCTTCAATCGTTTGCATTTTGGCCCTCCTAAGCATTCACTTTAAAAATAATTTAGAATTACGTGTCCCATCAAATTTAAAATGTAAATTACAGTCCCCCCCCTCCCTCCGTGTTCGCGGAGAGTTGGTTCCGGGACAGTTCTCCATTGCAAACTTGGAGATGCTCAATTTCTTACTATGAAAACCTGTTTGCATATGTTTTGAAATATAAGGCCGGTACAGGTCATTCTCTCTAGATTCCTTATAATAGGACAATAATAGTGGATGTTGGTAATCGCCTTAGAGTTATTGGCACAGTGTTGTCTTTCAGATTGGAATGAGGCAGTTACAATTTTGACAAGAGTTCTTTACATGTTTCAAACAGAGGTTCTAGCCCCCATTTCTTTGTTTCCTCCATACATCATGTGTTGATTTTATGACCCAGTTGGTTGAATCCAGGGGTGCAGGGCTGGATATGGAAGGCTGCCAGAATTCCTCAGTCGTTACCCCTCCAGTACATACTACCAAGATATGAGAAGTTACATCTGAGCTATCCGAATGAGCAATGAAGAAAAATTAGAAGGAAGAAGAAGAAGAAAAAAAAAAAAAAAACTTAGAGAAGGAAGAATTTAATAGGTTAGCTGAAAAGCCGAGGGGCACTCCTTCTTAATCTATCAGGTCTATGAGAGGAAGAAACGTTTGATAAGGTAAGAATAGGATGAAGACGAAGACATTAGCACACGATGCTTTTACGTTGTCTGAGTGATCTCCTGCGGGGAATTTTTCCTAACAGAGGATTCTCGCGCAGGTTCTGTCAAATTTTACCAGTGATCCAAGCAGCTTTTAAGTCTCCGTAGTTTTCTAACAACAGCACTAGAATGATTTCATTGTGATTACCACTACGTATCCAGTAAGCGACTACAGTTTTTTTCTGAGAAAATTGGAAATGATATTTCTTTGTAAAACCCAAATTGTGTGTTTAGATGATAACAAATGTCTCCTTTGTGTGGCTTAGACCTAAGCTGTATTGGCAGGAAGATAGCAGCCAAGAATATAGGCAGCTCTTCCCTTTGTAAAAGGTGGAAGCATGTGCTGTACTTTTGCATCATCTGCTTTGGTGGACCCTAAATTAGGCACCGGTTTGGAATAAAAAAAAACAACGACACCACTTAGAAAGTGGATGGATTGACTTTTTTTTCCTTTTTTCCTTTAACTTTTATTCTATACAGTCACACACAGTGGTCCCTAAAAGGAGAATGGTGTCTGTGAATTACATTTACCAGCTCTGAAGGAGAAATGCTCTTGTATTAAACATCGGAGATGGGTCAGTGTTACCTCAGGACACCGCACATGGTGGACTTCATTAACCCATATTCTAACTTTTAGTTCTAAAGGGGATGTTCTTCGTGCCTTCATTCTTTGCTCCTTCGCTGCGCATTCAGTGTAGGCACCATTGCGGTGCACCCTACACAACGTGCAGAGCCCAACCACGCCATACATGTTAACAATACAAGGAAAGAAACCTATTAAATTTTTTAAAAAATTACTATTTTAGATATTATTATAACAACAGGATCCCACAGATACATTCCAACAGTGTGCTCGACGAGGGAATCCTAAACTACAGTTTGAAGCTTGGAGACATTTGCATCTTTTCCTGCCAAGGGTGGAGACTTTTATTTTCAGTCCTGACTCCTAGTCTGGGCTGGTGGCAAGGCCATGGTGCTGAACAGCTGCCTTCCTGTGGCTGGTTATGGATGAGAGGAGACATAACTTAATTAGCAAATTCAATAGAGATAACGTTGATAAAGTAGAGGAAGGGAATAGCATGGAAACGTCAGCTGGCTTTGATTGTACTTCTCTTTGCCCTTTCTATATTGTCCAAGTTCAGTTGGGACCAGCTCCTACGCCAACGGATGGGCTCAATGCGGTGGTCAGGACTGCTACCCTCTGAGTGACACTTTTGCTGAGAACGCCTTTTCAGAGACTGCGCCCTATAAGTGTACCTCATTAATGCACCACTAGCGTGTATTTGAAAAAAAGCGGTTATTATCATTTTTTCTTATTTCTTGTGTGTGTTTTACCTACACATATGTTTGGGTTATTCTCCTTTCCTTCATGTGTGTGCCGGGTGGATGCACTATTGAAGAATCAGAGGGGAGCTTTTGGGATCCCCCAAAGGGAGCTGTTGTACAAAGATCATGTGTGGGAGACCACCTTTTATTTTGTGGTGCTTCCAGGAATCAAACTAAAACCCTAAGTTCTCTTTTTTCTGAGAAGAAGGACCAAAAGCAGTGGGGCTGGCAGCCTGACTGTTGCCTTTATTGCGGTTAAGAAAAGCAGCCGACACGCTCTTCCTGCAGAGAGTACCTCGGGGTTCTCGATCTCTAGCACCAACGAGCCGCTCGAAGAGCTCGTCTGAACTTGCTATGATTCTTCATTGAGAATCTCAAGTCTTTCGCAGGGAAGTCCAGCGCCCTCTCTCTGACCTCCGCGGCATTTGCACGACTCACCGGGGGTGCACAGACTTGCATGCCAACAATACATTCATACAAATCATTTATTCGGAAATAAATAAAACAAAAAGAACCAAGCGTAACGCTGACTTCTCTACACAGTTAATATGAGAGGAATTGTTACCATGGTAGACCATCTCTCAAGCTGCCCTAAGGTTGGTGGTATTTTTAAGCTGATATTCAAGAGCATTGAAATGAACATCCAACAATGGACCCAAATTTCAGTGAGCACGCGGTTATTTTAAGATACGAGTGAGACTATATAAAATTCCAGGCGAAACATTTGTGATTGGGTGGGGGTGGGGTGGGTGAGGGTGGGGGTGGAGGTTGCATTGGAATTGTGAGTCCAGGAAGTAACATTAAACTACTTATGATTCCTAGGCCTCCCCAAAGTTGGGAGACTGAATTAAAGAGCATCCAACAGGAGTTGTCACAAAACTCTAGTGGGTCCCTAGTCACCCCATGTAGCACAGTAGGGGAGGGGAGGGCTTCTTAACATTTCTCAGGCTATTCTTGACATTTCATCAGTGTTCAGTATGTTTTTGATAAGTGTAGCAACTGTGTGACCTATGACACCCTGTAGCTCATTTGTTTCTCATATTGACAAGCTTCAGATTTCATTTGTGATGGAAGGAAGGAAGGCTTTTTGCACCACCACACAAGAGAAAAGCCTTGGCTGGGGTTGCATTTTCTTACCTGGCTTGCATGAGGAGACAGACCTGGTTGTGGGAGCAGATGGAACACTGCTGAGAGATGCGTTACTGCAGTAAGGAGGTTAGTAGTTGGGTGTGGTGAAGCAGAGCTGATCCAAGCAACTAGGGATTTCTAAGGCAAGGTGCCGGATTCTGCAGGCAGGCATGGGCTACAGGGGGATTCAGGGCCAGGTTGTGTTATCTGGGGGAGTCTTTGCCTTTTAAAACTGAAAAGGAAAAGGGCTGGGGATTTGATTATCAGCGCATGGCAACTTGCCTAGCATGTACAAGGTGCAACACCTTAGGTTCAGCCCCCAGTCCAAAAAAATGTTTTGAAGACTTGGGTGGGGATTCGGTGTCTATATCCTGACCACTTAATTGTGATCATCGCTGCTAGTATAAGCCCTATTCCAATAAATAAGAAGCTCCAGGCGTCATTCGTTTGTGCAAAACAAAACAGAAACGTGTGACAAAATTCACTTTTGGCCTCCGAGCTGTAAAAGTGCATAACAGCAGGAACCTGGTGCTGCACACTGACACCGCAGGGTCCCTGGGCTTCAGAAGTGTATTGCTGGGAGAAAAGAGAAAAAAAAAAAAAAAAGGAAAAGAAAAACTTAATTTCTCTTCTCCCCACTGGAGCTGAAGGGAGTTATCTCACCTAAATCCAGATACCCTCAATTGCCACACTTATGTTACCATGGAAACCCAGCTCCTTTCCTTCTGTAAAAGATGTTGAAAAAGGTGGGATGAAGTGGGAAATGTGCTGTGTTCCGCTGCTTCCTGAGACCAGCAAGAAGCAAATATGCACAGAATTTAATATAAACAAGTTGATGGTGGACATTCATGTTAACCAGTTCTCCTTGGTTATAAAACTCTGATTCTTAGCCGAGTGTGGTGGCGCACGCCTTTAATCCTAGCACTTGGGAGGCAAGTGTTTCTGAGCATTTTCATTCTTCTAATGTTCTGAAAGCAAAGTTAAAACTATTTTGTTAATTGAGCCTTTGTTCTATTTTTCTGAGTTCTAGGCATACAGTAGTAAACAGCCAGAAGAGCTTGTACTCTAGGAGGGATAGATATTAAACCATTGCTTACATTATGAAATAGTTATAACTAGTGCAAATAAGAATAGAAAATATCATGGAATAAAATATAAAATAGTATATGATATGTAACTAAAAATTAAATAAAATTGCAGAAATGGTCTCTAGGGACAAGTGTATAATTTATGCATGAATTCCTGGAGGTTGAGAGAAATGGAGAAGGGCGAGTGGGTTAGTCAAAGATTACTTAAGGAGAATTCATATAGAACCCCTGTTTTGAAGGAAATGGCCAAAGGACTGACTAGATGAGTCAGAAGAGATGAAGGAAGGAAGTTAAAACAAAGAAGAAAGCAAGATGAAGGGCAAGGGAAGGAGACACAGAATCGCCTGCCCCTTTAGTTCCTGCAGAAAGAGCCTACAAAATGTATAAACTCATTTAGGAAAAATTAATACAGAGGAGGCCTGGGGGGGGGTATTCTGTAAAGTTCTTGCAGGAAGACCATAGTTTGATCTTTAGAGTCCAAGTAGAAGTGCCAGATGGGTTGACAAGCACTTGTGATCCCAGTGCTGCTATTAGAGTGCTAATAAGGCCCATTAAGAGCCATCTCCTGCTGGGCTTGGTGGCACACACCTTTAATCCCAGCACTCAGGAGGCAGGCAGAGGCAGGTGGATCGGTGTGAGTTCAAGACCAGCCTGGTCTACCATCCTGGAATAGTGAGTTCCAGGGTGGCTGGGGCTGGCTACAGGGAGACCCTTTCTCAAATAAATCAATAAATTAATAAATCAATCAATAAGTAAAAACTTCAGGTACAGAGAATAAAATCTCTGGCCCAGGCGGGGACCAGATATGGATTGTGAGTCTGCCTGCTTTTCTGAATTGCTCAGAAAAATAGAACTTTCCCTTTTATTTCTGTCTCTGCTTTCATCATGCTTTCCTTAACACTCTGGGCTTCTGTAATCTTTCTCTACAGCCTCCTTCCCTGCCATGTGGTTGCTTGTCCACCATGGATCTGACGTCTATGCTGGCTTCAACGGCGTGACTCCCCTGCCTCCTTCATTCTCCTCTAGGCAGCTGTCCAGAGTTACAACTTGCCTGACCTGCAGTGTTGTTGTTTCTTTAAACTCTAACAAGATTATCCCCAGGCTTCCATTTGAATCCATTCTAAAATTCTTTTGTTAAGGAGACTAAGAGCTCCCAGAGGGGAACCTGGTCTCCCTTATATCCTCTGGGAAGTAGAGAATCTCTGGAGCTCACTGGTCAGCCAGCCTAGCTTACTTGCAAATTCAAATTCAAAGCCAGTAAGAAACTGTCTCCTAAAAAAATTTTTTTAGATAATAAAGGAATGTGTGGAAAGTCTCTGAGGAATAACATTCAAGGCTGTACACTTTGGCTGTCACACACTCATGATTCAAAAGGAATCATTTATGTTGTAAGTGTCATAAAAGAATTCTCATAAGAAGTAATGAACTTGTGGCTGGAGAGATGGCCTAGTGGTTAAGAGCACCGACTGCTCTTGCAGAAGACCCGGGTTCAATCCCCAGCACCCACATGGCGGCTGAAAACTGTCTTTAACTCCAGTTCCAGGGGAATCCGACACCCTCTTCTGACCTCTGCGGCATTGCACAACACGGTGCACAAACCTACATGCAGACAGTACATCACACACATAAAAATAAATAAATAAATAAATTAAATTAAAAAAATGTCATTAAAAAAAAGAAGTAATGAACTTAAGTACATTGAGGCGGTGAGAAGAGGACTCTAACTTCTCCAAATAGAAGTAGAAAGAAAAAATGAGTAGCAAAAAAATGAAGACAGGCAGGGAAAAGTTTTGCTGTGGTTATTATTCATGGCAATGGTTATTGACACGAATTATGGAGAAATGACAAGAATTTGTTTGAAAAGAAACATGTCAATAGATTAATAATAGATAATCTTTTGGATAAGTAATATTATTTAAAGTGTTTCCTTTTGAATGCCTTTTTGTACCTTGCTATAGAAAAAATCTTTTCAACAACAAGAAAAACAGAACTGTAAGGGATAATAAGTTAGAGGTAACTGAAGTGCTTTAGAAAATAAAAGCCAATGTGTGGCAAGTGCAGTGACAGAGGAACTATAATAAAAACTTGTAATCAACATCAGAACATATCTTAGTTTTAGAGGAGGTATAATTTATGACTCACTTTTTGTGACCCCAAGTATAACCCTGAACAGACGTCTGTCTTTTCATGAATAGCATGTGATTGCTGTATTCTCCCATGATTAGGAAAGGAACTGAGCTTTGTTAATTTTTGCTACACCAATACTCAAACCACTGTTGTTAGAAATTCATAAAATTTTATAGGTAAATGAATGATTGAGCAGACTATAATTTTTCTTTTAAAAATCTTGGGTTTTGCATATAGAAAAGATGCAAACAAAGGAAAAAGAATGGGGATTTTTCTCAGAATCAAGGCAAAGGAGAAATAAATATCCTGTAAAGCTGGCCATCTCAAGAACTGTCAATCTGCAGAAGACCTGGTCTGCTCTGTAATGGGCAAGGTAGGTAGCTGGTCAGAGGTCTGGACTTGAGGAGCAACAAAAAGTATTGGAGAAAAGCCATGTTTTCTATTAATTGACCTGCTTGAAACTGTATTTATGGAACGGAAGTTGAAGATACATCGTTAAATTTTATTATAGTTTCATCCACTGTGGGGGTATTCAACTATTCTCAGCTGGCCATCAAAGAAAATAAAATAGAGGAGAGGAACTTAAATGAGGGTGCAGTGATGCTTGTGCAGCACGCACAGAGGATGACTAGGCGATGGGGATCTACTATGTTGTGTGACATACAATTAGATACTTGTTTCAGTGATAGGGTTGTTGTCACCACAGAGTGTAACAAGAACAGTACCAGCTTCACAAAATGAATTTTTAAACTTGATCCTAATACTCTCGTTTATGTAAGAGTGCAAAACATTGCCAAACTTTGAAACTCGCTATGTAGACCAGGCTGGCCTTGAACTCACAGAGGTCCACCTGCTTCTGCCTCCTGAGTGCTAGGATTAAAGCTGTGCACCGCCATGCCCAGCCTCTTTCGTTACTATCTTCATTAATGGTTCCCACACTGCCTCACAAATATTAGCCACTAATGACCTTCAAAGGGATGCACTAGTTGAAAAAAAGTAAGTCTTGTTTATTTAGTTAAGTCCTGTATCTGTGCCATGGTACTGATATTAAAATTGATTACAGTGTTAATTTGAGTGAGAAGAGTTGAGAGAGGCATTTCTGGGATATAACCTTTTGTTGTCTTTGGTGTACCATGTAGTTGAACAAAGTTAAACTATTCCCTAATACATGTTGCCTTCTCTATATTCTGTTGCTGGCTGGTCTTTAGTATTAGTTTTTCTTTTAAAATAAATAAAGATGTTGGCTATTTTCTATGCAAATTAACATTTTCGGTGAAGATTTTATGACATGTAAATTATGTAAGAAATACTAATCTGTAAATATAATTAGCATTTGGTTCCAGGAGTGAAACTGGGTATTACACACTGACAATATAGCTCCCTACAGGGTGATTAGAAGCTGCATTTACCAAAAAGTGTCAACTCCTCATATGGGTCCACAAGGTACCTAGAAGAAGGATGAAAGACTGGAATTTTTTTTTTTTTTGTCTTTTCAAGACAGGGTCTCCTTGTAGCCCCAGCTGTCCTGGAACTTGCTCTGTAAACCAGGCTGGCCTTGAACTCACAAAGATCTGCCTGCCTCTGCCTCCCGAGTGCTAGAATTAAAGGCATGAGCCACTATTCCCGGCACAAGCCTGGCATTTTTGCCTTCATTTTATATCTTCTTTCTTTGAGGTCAGACTCCTACTTGATTCTGCATCAACATGTTAATGACTCAAGCAGTGTCTGCTTAACCTATCTCTTCTCCATTCAAGGCTGGGAGCAGAAACATAAGCCAGTATTTTAAACCTGTGGTCATCTTGGACTCCAGGAAGAGCAAAACCTTCCAGGATAGACCTCCCTATTCATGTCCTCCACACCCCTCCACCACTGGGGTAATTGTCCATGATGGTAAGGCTGTACCGTGGAGCAGAAGTAATCATCCCCCGAAAGCTAGCTTGTCCCTTCAGATCTCAATAATGACTTCTTCAGGCCACTTTGCAGAATGCCAGATGAGATTAGTGATCAACAAGTCCTTGGCTAGGACTGTTTAGTTTTGTACACTTCTTTCTCTTTACCACAATTCTTCATCCATTTAAACCTAAAGCTCACATCAGTATTCAGAAGATTACAATGTTACCATGCCAACATTATAATTACTTGAACAACAAAAAAGTCCCAACTCTTAAATTTGGTTTTTAAGAGTGGGGCCAAACTAAGAGGACACCTGTTTCCTGCATTGTCTCTTGGAACTGTGTTCACGGAGGAGGCCGCTCTCCCATTTTTATTCCAAATGGTTTCTCCAGCTTCATTGAGGAAGTACAGATTTGGTTCCGCTCTAATCTTAAGAGACCATTCTCTTTTCTGTTTTTTTTTTTAATTTTTATTTATTTTTTGTGTGTATGAATGTACTGTCTGCATGTAGGTTTGTGCACCCGAGTCGTGCAATGCCTCTGAGGTCAGAAGAGGGTGTGGGATTCCCCTGGAACTGGAGTTAAAGACAGTTCTCAGC
>VZQC01011592.1:1944-128436 GCA_009823505.1 Rhizomys pruinosus
AGCACCGACGCTCTTGCAGAGGACCCGGGTTCGATCCCCAGCACCCACATGGCGGCTAAGAACCGTCTGTAACTCCAATTCCAGGAGAACTCCAGTTCCAGGGGAATCCGAGACCCTCTTCTGACCTCCGCGGCATTGCACGACACGGGTGCACAGACTTGCATGCAGACAGTACATTCATACACATACAAAAAAATAAAATAAATAATATTTGAAAAAAAAAATTGAAATTGAAGCCGGGCGTGGTGGCACATGCCTTTAATCCTAGCACTTGGGAGGCAGGAGCACATGGATCTTTGTGAGTTCAAGGCCAGCCTGGTCTACAGAGTGAGTTCCAGGACAGCTGGGGCTACAGGGAGACCCTGTCTCGAAAAGACCAAAAAATTGAAATTGAAATATTTTTACTTTACAATAATATTTTGATTATGGTTATTAAAGTGAATAATATAAACATGTTAAACAAAATTCAACATTTTAATATACTTTACAGAAAGGGCACATATTAGATGAAGACTTAAGGGCACTTTAAAAACACCATTTTTGATTCTTCTTAAACAAACAAATGAATATAAAGGAGTCTTCTTAGGGAGTTTTAAATTTTTCTAGAATTGAGAGTTATATATTTACTGTTTTATCTTAGCAACATCTTTCTTTTATTTTTATTTTTTTCTTCCACAGATGAAGGATTATGTGAGATGACTATGAGACCCTGGCTGATTTCTTATAACATGATCTCCAATTTTCATTTTATTCCTATTTTTTTAACAACATCTTTTAGGTCTAGCATTGTGATTTGGATATCATCCAAAGCATGTGTCAAGAAAGCTAATTATAATAATGAGCAATAATATGCAGCAAGGTTTTGGAAAGCTTGTGCATTTGAGAGAATTGTATATAGAAAGAGAATCTGAGAAGCATTAATGTGGTTTCTAGAATAGTTCGGGTGCCCTGAAAACATTCAGTTATTATGGTAAAAAACATTATGCATTATTTTGTATGCATTTTAATATTCATTTATTTTTATTTTTTTATTTTTTGGTCTTTTTGAAACAGGGTCTCCCTGTAGCCATAAAACTAACACATTAGTAATTAAAAGATGATATTTAATCACATGTAACACTATTTATAAGAACGTGTCTTAGCCAGAATTTCATATCCATTTTTTAAAATAATTACTTAGATGTAAAGAACATGTTTCCTGCTTAAAAGCTCTGAAATGCAGGGTACAAATACTAAAGTATTTAAGCACTAATGTGTAGTGGCTACTTGAGAAAAGATATTTCATCTTTTATCACACAAGCTATCCATACTTTTCTCTGTATTTTAATAATTCAGCATTCTCGCCGGGCGTGGTGGTGCACGCCTTTAATCCTAGCACTTGGGAGGCAGAGGCAGGAGGATCTCTGTGAGTTCAAGGCCGGCCTGGTCTACAGAGTGAGCTCTAGGCCAGCTGGGACTAAAGGGAGACCCAGTCTCAAAAATACCGCCCCCCNCCCCCCCTCCTTGCCAGAAGCTCAGCCTAGGAACTGTTAGCCTGCCAACAGCTCTGAAGCTGCCAGCCTGGTTCTAGGAGGGAAGAACATCATGTGGATTGTGGCCATGTGTGATTAAAAGACCAACAGACTACATATATTAGACGAGAACCAACAGATCCAAGTTGATACTTTCCCAATTGAACCAGAAGTGGTTTTGGATAAAATTATGGGTGAGGCTTGACTCAGAGACACAATTCTAGGGGACACTACCAGAGCATAGTTCCAAGACGCAGTTCCAAGAGGCATCTGTGGAAACAGGTATCCTCTGAATATGGGACCACTCTTAAAAGCTGATCTTAATGCCCAGTCTGTTTTATTGAGGTAATTGTAATGTGACACAGTAATACTGCAGTTAATAACACTTTTTTCCAAGTTTAACATTTTTAAAATGCTTCCAAATTAAACTTAAAATAAATTTTATTGATTTTTTACTATATTTAATCTATTGTAGACTCCTTCAATTGAAATTTTCACTCAAGTGATTATATTTCTCAGCATCCTAATTTCTATTTTATTTTAGTTGATATTGTTAATTATAAAATTCACATTCTTATATTTGATAAAACACCATTTTATACTTTTAATTTTTTGACACAGTTTCAGTGAATTCTTTGAACATATTTAAAACTGTGATTTATATGTATTATTACAAAGTTTTGATGCCTTCATTCATAATTTAACTTGACTGATTTTTTTCCCTAGTTCATATACCATACTTTTTCTTGTTTACATTTTATTCATCAACTGTGTCAGAATATATTTTTGGAAAGTATATATATTCAGGAAATCAGACTCCTCTCCTTTCCCCTGAGTTTATTCTTGAAATTTGGTTCTTGTTAGCTGCTACTGTTTCCGATGCTTTTTTGTTTGTTCTTTGTAGCATTCCTGCAATGGAATTATGATGTTGGTGTGAATCCACCAAAGACTATACACAATTTTCTCAGGTTATAGAAATATTGCCCTCTATGACTTAAAAGGCTAAGTCCATGATTCTCTTTTGTGTGAGTTTATGAACATATGTGTGTGTGTGTGTGTGTGTGTGTGTGTGTGATAAAACTTAGTGCTTAGGAATTTACAACTCTGACTTTCTTTCTCATAGAGAGCCTCTAGATTACCCAGAGCTGAAAGATCAGAGGCCTTTTTGGTATTTTCTGTGCATATAACATCCTTGCCTATGCATGTAACTCTGGCTTTTCAATGTGCATTCTGAACACCTCATTCCTCAGATCATTTTACTTTTTTGATCAGACTGTTTGTTCAACTATTGTCTCCATGTAAAGTAGATGGCATGGTAAAATTATTGTTGATTATTTTTGACAAATGCCCTTGAACTCTCACTTTTCTAGTTTAGCAAGATCTAAGTCAGATCTATTAATGCCAAACTCCTGTTAATTGAACCTTTCCAGAGATTTGCAAGGCAGACCATACAGTGACCAAAGAAAATTTTGAGGCTTTCTAAGATCATCCATTCTGCTTTGGAGTGGCTAAACTGCTGGTTTTCACAGCCAAAAGCTGTTTCCCAGACTACTGTGAATCTGGAGAGTTGGGGAAAGGAGTAAGGTAAATTAAAAGGAGCAGATTCTACATTTCACACTGAGCTTTCGCTGCTTTTCTTAAATAAGCACTCCTATGATTAGTTCCAAACTTTCGATTACTTTCCAGAGATTTGAAAAGGTAAGGATTGAAAAATTTTTATCATGACTTTTATTGTTTCCATTGAGGAACAGATTTATAGTGCTAATTATTCTCACATTTTTATTTTCACTATCCTATTAGTAATTCTGTTCTAATTTAATTTTCAGCATCTCTTCAGAATTATTTATGCATTGTATTGCTTACACTTTAACCCATGAAGGGATAGACTAAAGTATGCTCACTTCTTAATCACACCTGTGTAGTTTCTTCACTCAAATCACATCATTTAAAAGAATTACTCCAGGCTGGAGAGATGGCCTAGAGGTTAAGAGCGCCGACTGCTCTTACAGAGGACCTGGGTTCCATCCCCAGCACCCACATGGCGGCTGAGAACCGTCTGAAACTCCAATTCCAGGAGAACTCCAGTTCCAGGGGAATCCGACACCCTCTTTTGACCTCCGCAGCATTGCACGACACGGGTGCACACACTTGCATGCAGACAGTATGACAGGACATTCATACACATACAGAAATTTAAAAAACAAAACAAAACAAAAGAATTACTCCATAATCCATTGACTCTTTTTTTTTTTTTTTTTTTTTTTTTTTTTTTTTGGTCTTTTAGAGACAGGTTCTCCCTGTAACCCCAAGGCCGTCCTGGAATTCACTCTGTAGACCAGGCTGGCCTTGAACTCACAAATATCCGCTTGCCTCTGCCTCCCAAGTGCTAGGATTAAAGGCATGCGCCACCACGCCAGGCAACCATTGACTCTTAAGTAATAACAGTAACAAAGAAAAACCTAAAAGTTGATTTATCAAATGCCGATCCCTCTAGTACTACTGTGTCTTAGTCCATTTTTTGCCAACTATAGGAGTGTAATCAAAATTTGGGAATTGATAAGAAAGATGTTTCTGAGTGCCTTGTGGTTCTTTGTATGAGTTCAAGGCTCACATCCAGCCAGTGCTTGGACTGCTTGAAAGTGCAAATGGGTGCAACTGAAAAGACCAAGGGCTAAATTTCCTGAGAATAGACACACTTCCAGAAGAACAACATCAATCTTTCATAACTACCTTCTAATTTTTAAAGTTCCTACCCTCTCTTAATGCCATTACATGTGTGTTCAAAAGACAAACCTTATTACAACATAGTAATATGTGTATACAGTGAATGCAATTATATTGGAAGACTGTCTTCTCTTTTTATATTGAATACTATCAAGCATACATGTAACTTAAATTTTATCATTTGGTATTTCATAAATGCATTTGATGTGCTTTGATCCAATCCTTTCCTCCTTTACACTTCTTCTTCAGGTCTTCCCCTACAAACTTCACCACTTTTTCTTTCCAAATTCATGTGTGTATGTGTGTGTGTGTGTGTGTGTGTGTGTGTGTGTGTGTGTGTTTGTGTGTATGTGTGTGTGTGTTTTCTTACTGAGTCCACTAGTGCTGTGTTTATGCATATGTGTGAAGAGTCATTATGGTACATGGGCAGCCTCTGAGGGGCTGCATCCCAGAGGAAAACCAAATGTTCCTCTCCCAGCAGCCATCGGTTGCCCATAGGTCCCCAGCTAACGTTGGGACTCCACGAGGCCTTTCCCAGTGCTGGTTTGATCGTTCCCAGCTCTCGTACATGCAGTCAGAGCAGCCGGTGCAACGGCTCTGTAATGTCCAGAAAACACAGTTTCATTGTATTCCTTCACTTCATCTGACTCTTTCAATATTTCTGCCTTCTATGCTGCTAACATCCCTGAGCCTTGGGAGGAGGGAGTATGATGGAGATGCTCCATTTAGGCTGAAGACTCTACTTATTCACGTGGACCAATTGTGAATCTCTGGAATGAAATGTCAATTAGTTGACATCTTCTGGAATGAAAACCGTTCGCTGATGAGGTTTGAAAGATGCTCTAATTTATGAACATAAAGTAAGATATTAGGAGATGATTTAGTAATACATCCATTTAGCTAAATAATAGATCATATATGCCTTTAAAATTGAAATTGAAGGGGCTGGAGAGATAGCCTAGCGGTTAAGAGCACCGACGCTCTTGCAGAGGACCCGGGTTCGATCCCCAGCACCCACATGGCGGCTAAGAACCGTCTGTAACTCCAATTCCAGGAGAACTCCAGTTCCAGGGGAATCCGAGACCCTCTTCTGACCTCCGCGGCATTGCACGGGCCAGGTGTGCACAGACTTGCATGCAGACAGTACATTCATACACATACAAAAAAATAAAATAAATAATATTTGAAAAAAAAAATTGAAATTGAAGCCGGGCGTGGTGGCACATGCCTTTAATCCTAGCACTTGGGAGGCAGGAGCACATGGATCTTTGTGAGTTCAAGGCCAGCCTGGTCTACAGAGTGAGTTCCAGGACAGCTGGGGCTACAGGGAGACCCTGTCTCGAAAAGACCAAAAAATTGAAATTGAAATATTTTTACTTTACAATAATATTTTGATTATGGTTATTAAAGTGAATAATATAAACATGTTAAACAAAATTCAACATTTTAATATACTTTACAGAAAGGGCACATATTAGATGAAGACTTAAGGGCACTTTAAAAACACCATTTTTGATTCTTCTTAAACAAACAAATGAATATAAAGGAGTCTTCTTAGGGAGTTTTAAATTTTTCTAGAATTGAGAGTTATATATTTACTGTTTTATCTTAGCAACATCTTTCTTTTATTTTTATTTTTTTCTTCCACAGATGAAGGATTATGTGAGATGACTATGAGACCCTGGCTGATTTCTTATAACATGATCTCCAATTTTCATTTTATTCCTATTTTTTTAGCAACATCTTTTAGGTCTAGCATTGTGATTTGGATATCATCCAAAGCATGTGTCAAGAAAGCTAATTATAATAATGAGCAATAATATGCAGCAAGGTTTTGGAAAGCTTGTGCATTTGAGAGAATTGTATATAGAAAGAGAATCTGAGAAGCATTAATGTGGTTTCTAGAATAGTTCGGGTGCCCTGAAAACATTCAGTTATTATGGTAAAAAACATTATGCATTATTTTGTATGCATTTTAATATTCATTTGTTTTTATTTTTTTATTTTTTGGTCTTTTTGAAACAGGGTCTCCCTGTAGCCATAAAACTAACACATTAGTAATTAAAAGATGATATTTAATCACATGTAACACTATTTATAAGAACGTGTCTTAGCCAGAATTTCATATCCATTTTTTCAAATAATTACTTAGATGTAAAGAACATATTTCCTGCTTAAAAGCTCTGAAATGCAGGGTACAAATACTAAAGTATTTAAGCACTAATGTGTAGTGGCTACTTGAGAAAAGATATTTCATCTTTTATCACACAAGCTATCCATACTTTTCTCTGTATTTTAATAATTCAGCATTCTCGCCGGGTGTGGTGGTGCACGCCTTTAATCCTAGCACTTGGGAGGCAGAGGCAGGAGGATCTCTGTGAGTTCAAGGCCGGCCTGGTCTACAGAGTGAGCTCTAGGCCAGCTGGGACTAAAGGGAGACCCAGTCTCAAAAATACCGCCCCCCCCAAAAAATCAGCATTCTCTCCTCACAGTGGAGTCAAGCAATAGTGCATTTAATTCAAATATCCTACCTCCAAGAAAATAACAGATTAATATTAATAATTTTATGGCAATACCATTTCCATCCATAGCCACAATTGTGTATTCTAGGAGGAAAAAGGAAAGCAGTGTCTGGAGGTCATGATATTTCAATATCACCTCTTGATTCACCTGACCCCTCCAATTACAGAGTATATCTTCCTTCCCTGAGACAAATGTCATTGTGTTATTTGAATTATTTTTCAAGGAAAATCCTCTAAAGGGGAAAGTTAGATATTCTCTGTCTTTATAAACTAACAGCAATTTAGATACGGAGACAACTTGCTCAGTTTTATACCACAGAATTAAAACTGTAAGTTACCATGACAACCTAAAAATTCACTAACTGAAGTGTTGAACTGCTCTACATCCGTTCTTGATTGCACAATATTATCTTTCCATATTAATGGCTTCTTACATTTGTAACTACGGTAAAATCCTTGAAAAAAAATTCCCGGACTGCTTCTTTAATTTTCTTTTATTGTAACTTTTGGTTCCATTTTAAATACCGAATGCTTTAAATGTCATCTTTTAGCAGTCAGAGGACTACATTAAAGGAAGTTGAGGTGAAAGAAGCAATGGTTGCTCCACAGCGCTGCTGGCGAGGCATCGAAGATGGAGGGCTGTTTTATTCCCCGTGATTTTCTTTAGGCTTTCAGAGCCAGAAGTGACACCAGAGAACGGACATGCATTGCAAAATGATGGTGATGAAAAAGATAATGTTCCACTACCATAAGTGGTGGAGTTCTCCTGGAGAAAGCAGGTACACTTTGAAATGAGCGTTAAAAATTCTGTATACAAAAATAACTCTAAATGAAGCAAAATGCTTGAATTTTATAGAATTGGCTGAGATTCTAAGGACACAGTGTTTGCTGACTGAGCCCAGGAGACAGCTCATTCTATTATCTTGGTTGTCAATAGAAATGTGCAAATGAGCAACCGTGCATAACCTCTAGGAACTCACACACAGGAGCCGTGAAGGGCTGAGAAGCAGTTCACTGGCCTTGTACACCCTTCCTCCTGCCTGGGAGGGGCTCACTGAAGAGTAACGGCAGAATTCTCAGCCATCCTCAATTCTCTATTTAAGGTCAGTTCTACCCTCCACCAGCTCATTACCGATACCCAGAAGCTGTTGTGGCTGAGATTTAGTAATTCAGTAGCAAATGTTGCTTCAGGGATTTAGAAGATTCAAGACACTCACTGTTCTCCACACATTTCCTCCATTGGATTAAAATCAAATATGCATATTTTGGAGCGATACAAATTGGAAGGAACAGCAACAACATAAAAAGACTGGGTCAAAGAACTGAATGAAACAGTAAACTTCTGCCCCAAACAATAAACTTCTGCATCGAAAAAAATTTTTAAAGACTGAGAAAAAGATGAAAGACATGTATGGCAGAATGCATGAGCTCTGGCAGGGTCGGAGGCAAGAAGGGGGAGTGGGTCTAAATTTGATGAGGAATTGTATGAAATGCACAAAACGTCAAAAAATTCATAAAAAATCAAATATGCAGCTATGCAGTAATGGAGGTCTTTACATTTTTTAAAAGATAGTCATGTAGAAATAAAATATCCATATAAAATAGAGGAAGTAGAAATAAAATATCCATATAAAATAGAGGAAATAAAGATACAAACTGTAATTACCATACTCATGTTGTTTATACTGTTGCATTATTTTCATTTTGTGCACAAATGCTATAGAATAGGTTATATTCTGGTGAATGCTCTTTGGAGACTGGGTATAAGTGTAAACCCAAGCAAATAATCAATATACTAGCTAAAGATATTTTACTATTAAAGATAGTTTTGTTCCTCTTTTTAAAGAAATCTAATGTTGAAAATGATCAACAGTTGTCATGACACAGCCCCAAAGTGTCAGAAAGCCAGGCACCAAACATGATGGTCACCAGCCACAAATGGTCATCTGGGTATGTCAACCCAGATCCTCTCCAGAGCTCTATAAGTTCCCAAGGTTCACAGTCCAAAGGTCAGACTTGGGTTCTAGTCCTGCTTTGCATATTACAGGTTAATAGTTACCTTTTGGCTTTCCCTTTCCTGTTTTTTTAAAACCAAAGATATAGAAAATAAAAATTTAAGAGTGATATTAAGGGCTGGAGAGATGGTCTAGCAGTTAAGAGCACCGACCGCTCTTACAGAGGAACCGGGTTCGATCCCCAGCACCCACATGGCGGCCGAGAACCGTCTGAAACTCCAATTCCAGAAGAACTCCAGTTCCAGGGGAATCCGAGACCCTCTTCTGACCTCCGCGGCATTGCACGACACGGGTGCACAGACTTGCATGCAGACAGTACATTCATACACATACAGAAATAAATAAAATTAAAAAAATAAATTAAAAAATATTAAAAAAAAAGAGTGATATTAAAACAGAGAATGGGATTATTAGATGAACCTCAGCCTATAAACCCTCTTTACGGCAATATTTCTAATTCTAGTAGGAATTCCATTGTTAAAAATTAACAAAGGTGGTGTATATAGAATATTTGCCAGGTTGTAAATCATTATTTCTTGAATATGCTATGGCAATCTATAAATCCTATGACATTTAAGCTTGTACTTGTGTCTTGTTCAAAATGAGGAGGGTATTGAAAAGTAGAAGACAATAGGAAAATACCTGCACAGAAGCAGATTTTTCTCATTAGAAATAAACCAAAGGGTAAACAGAGGTCACAGAAAATTGAGGACAAGGTCTGACTTGCTGATATGAATGAGAACAACAATGTTTTTTGAGACAGGGTCTCCCTTTTAGTCCCAGTTTGTCTGGAGCTTGCTATATAGACCAGGCTGGCCTTGAACTCATAAAGATCTGCCTGCCTCTGCTTCCTGAGTGCTGGGATTAAAGGGGTGCACCTCAACACCCAGCCTAAGATGGTTCTTAGCCACCATGTGGGTGCTGGGAATTGAACCCAGGTCCTCACAAGAGCAATCAGTGTTCTTAACCATCTGAGCCATCTCTCCAGCCCAAGAACAACGATTATCTTATGTAACCTGTTAGTAAATAAAAATAATTAGTAGGAGGCTGATGAAATGTATCTGAGGGTAAAATTATCTGTTGGCAAGCCTGATGATATGAATGAAATCTTGGAAACCACATGGAGAAAGTAGATAACTGACTGTGACAAGGTGTCCTCTAACCTCCACATCTGTGCCATGACAGGTGGACCTACAACCCTTCACATGTGCACATATAAGCATATACATAAACACGCCCTCATACACACAAATCAATAAATCCAATTTGAAAAATACGAATTAAGTAATAGGAATTCAGCCATTAGCGGTGGCTACAGAGATAACTGATGACATTTTCGGATGAGTATTAGCAATGAGAGGTATTCATTCACTGTGGAAATAATTTCCAAACAGGAAACCCAATCTTGATTGATGATATTTCAATATTTTTATTTTGTTAATTTTTATTATTGCCAAATATTACTTGTTTCATAAATGCGAGCAATTCCCCAGACTCCCCATTCCCCATATTTTAAAATATATTTCTGCAACAAATTACATGGATCTTTAAGAAAAGATTAATGGGGCTGGAGAGATAGCTCTAGAGGTTAAGAGCACTGACTGCTCTTGCAGAGGACCCAGCTTCAATTCCCAGCACCCACATGGTGACTAAGAACCATCTTTAAGCCAGGCGTGGTGGTGGTGGTGCAAGCCTTTAATCCTAGCATTTGGGAGGCAGAGGCAGGTGAATCTCTGTGAGTTTAAGGCCAGTCTTGTCTACAGAGTGAGTTCCAGGCCAGCTGGGGCTATAGGGAGAAACTGTGTCAAAAACAACAAAAAAAGAAGAAAAGATTAATAAAGATACTCTATTTCCTATCCAGAGTCAATAAAAACAAGACAGAGAAATAAATCAGGTAAAAATAGTTTTAACGTGAGCTAGATTTATTTGAATTTTGTGAAATTTAAAAATATTGCATATATGAGGGCTGGATAGATGGCACAGCAGTTATTAGCACTGGGTACACTTGCAGACGACTAAGGTTAATTTCCCAGCACCTTCATGACAACTAACAACCATCTGTAACTCCAGGTCCAGAGACACGGATGGTATCTTCTGGCCTCTGTGGCCGTTGCTCAACATTGGTGCGATTACATCCATGCAGGCAACACACTCATACACACAAAATAAAAATAAATACTTTTCAGTTTCTTAAAAGAACTTCCCTTTACAGTCTTAGTTTTTCAGTTGAAATAGCATCAAGTTTTCAAAGAATTGAAAACTACATTGGATAATTGTGAATTTCAGTTGTTCTGTATCAGTTGAATTTTTGTGCTTTTTTTTATCCCCCTGTGTATGTGGTGGTTCTATTTTTCTCCAATAAAACTTTTATTTAAAATAAATAAATAAACATTTAAAAAAATCTCATACATTTGAACTTTAATTTGCAAGCTTTATATGTACATATATGTAATGGATAAATATAATTTGCATGCTGGAGAGGTATAACAATTATTAACTGAAAGTGTTTCATACAAGCTGTCTTTATCTATATAGTTCTAGTTGACAGAAATTGATAAAAGGCTATTTTAAAACTTGCTAAATATTTTTTCTGTATAAAAATAACTCAAAACAGTTTCACATGGAATAATTTGCTTTTGATCTTTTTTTGTGATACAACTTTCATCAGAAATTAAAATTGCCCAATTTTAGAAGAAAATATAGTGGCCATATTATTTAAATATTAAAAAAAGAGAAGATAGATATAAGAATAAATCCAAGACATATAGAATTCAGAGTTCCAATTTCTCCCTTTAGGTATTGCTTTTTTTTTAATTATTGGGGGATATTATGACATTGCTGGTATTTTGCACTGCTAAGTAAGTATCTATGCACAGTTCTGGATATTAGATATTTTCAGTAGATAGAAGGAAGTCACAGAACATTAAGGGATTATTTAAATTGTTTTTGTGATTCCAACTTTTGTTTTGAAAACACAACATTTTAGGATAATAGAAATAAAAATTATTATTGAGAGACCTAACACAAGCTCTTATTAAGTTAAGTCAAAGTGGGTTCTTTCAAATACTGTAAGGGAAGAAATACTCAGATTTCCTAACAGAGGTCTTTGACACTCAGTTTGAGATTACAGGCAGCTGATTGGGAAATTAATTTCCTACTCCAAGACTGCAGTAGTCCCTGAGCACTTCACAGAAAATCTTGTTCTTATTTCTTCCTTGTTTGGTGTTTTTTTATTTTTATTTAGGTTATTTGTTTTGGTATTATTTATTTCCGTATGGTTATGAATGTATTGTTTGCATGCAAGTCTGTGCCACCGTGACGTGCAATGCCGCGGAGGTCAGAAGAGGCGTCGGACTCCCCTGGAACTGGAGTTCCTGGAATTGGAGTTTCAGACGGCTCTCGGCCGCCATGTGGGTGCTGGGGATCGAACCCCGGGTCCTCTGCAAGAGCGGTCAGCGCTCTAACCGCTAGGCCATCGCTCAGCCCTTGTTTGGGTTTTTAAAGAAAAGTTTCGAGCAAGGGTTAGGGCCCTAAACAATGTTCGACAGAAACATTGGATCTGAGATTTATTTCCCTTTTCTAGTTCTTGAAATTGAAGTGTATGGTCATGAGGGGACTGGATTCCATCTAAAGGCTTTTATTTTGTTTGGAATGTTTCCTGGATCCTCTATGTGTCATACTTCCATGTGCTTTGTACTGTGAGCACTAAGTCCAGCACAATAAGCAATTTCACAGTGATGGGCTCACAAAGCAAAACTTCAGTGTAACAACAGTGTATTACTGAATATGCAGTTCTCCAGGAAGTTGAGGATAGACCTGCAACCTGTAAAAATATTTGTTGATATTTAACATCATTCACCAGGTCATGCCACTGACCACAGGGGAGAAAAAAAACAAAGATGAAATTCTGCTGAAAACATTTCACTACTTCATAAATTCCCCGGTTCTATTACCAACTGATGGAAGCTGAGGTAACACCTGCATGTATGTATTAGTCAATCAATAGTGCACGGTATGATAAAACAACTGTCAGTTCCAAATTAGATCCTCTCCTATCTTTGAGCTTTACAACTGCATTTATAAAAAGAAAAAGAGGCAGAGATAGTAGAAAATGAGTTGACTGAATTAAGAATTTACTATGTAACCCAGGCTGGCCTTGAACTCACAGAGATCCTCCTGCCCCTGCCTCTCAAATGCTAGGATTAAAGGCGTGAGCAACCATGCCCAGCTATAAAAACAGTTTTTTGTTGTTGTTGTTGTTGTTGTTGTTGTTGTTGTTTTTGTCTTTTTGAGACAGGGTCTCCCTGTAGCCCCAGCTGGCCTGGAACTCACTCTGTAGACCAGGCTGCCTTGAACTCAGAGATCAGCCTGCCTCTGCCTCCCAAGTGCTAGGATTAAAGGCGTGCACAACCCTGCCTCGAAAAAACAGTTTTCTTAAAAAAATTAAAAGATAGGAGCAAGCCAGTAAACAGCTTCCTCCATGGCCTGTGCTTCAGCTCCTGCCTCCAGGTTCCTGCCTGAGTTCCTGCCCTGGCCCCCTGAGTGATGAACTATGACCAGGAGATTGTGAGCTGAATAAACCCTTTCCCCCCAATTTGGTATCAGTCAGAGTGTTTTATCACAGCAATGGAAGACAAACTAGAACAGAAATTGGTAACAGACCGGGGCTATTGCTGACAGACCTGACCTTGGTGTTTGGGGAAGGATTGTGGAAGCATTTGGAATTTGGGCTGGGAAGATCATTGAATGCCTAAAAGATCATTGCTGTGGAGCTTGGAGAAGTTTTGCTGAAGGAGTAGATGATGGAGGCCTGGCTTGTGAAGTTTCTAGTTTCAAAAGGGAAGCAGAGATCATCAGGACTGTTTAATCTATGGGCTCTGGTCAGCTGGAGCTGAAGACAGCTGTAAGTAACAAGAGACCAGGATCACTGTGGTGAAATCTTCTGAGAAGATTTCTCAGGGGTCAGCACACAGAACTATGTTCCAGAAGGGGCCTGAGCCTCCATCTCAAGCCAGAAGCCAGGACTTGGTAGTGTGTAAGAGTCTCCTATATGGTTCTTGTGTTGAAATTTAAGGGGTCACAGAGAGTAGCTGAGGGCTTGGCACTGTAAGAGGTCAGGAAAGATCACTGATGGAAGTACACCTCGGTGCAGTGAAGACCCCAGGATTGCAGGGGTCATGGAGAAAGCTGAGGCTTTGCACCAGGAAGAGGTCAGAAGAGCCATGGTGGTGAAGGTGTGCTGCCTCAGTTTCAGTGGCGGACCCCAGCTTTTTGGGATGCCAGGACCATGGATGACCACCAAGAGCAGCAGCAGGTGTGAAATGGAGTTGGCCTGGGCCTGTGAGATGAGCTTGGTGTCCACGGACAGCAGAGTCGGAGGGGGGAGCTGCCGAAACCCTTTGGAGCCCAGAAGATTGTGAGTGAGTCCCAGGTGTCCAGCTTTGACCCACTTTGCTGGACTTAGGTGTGTTTGTGCCTGATTCTTCCCTTTGAAATAAGACAGTACTTGCTTTGGATTTACAGCAGCCCACGGTTAAGAGAATTTTAATAGACTGTGAACTTTTAAGTGTTTTGACATTTTAAGGACTGTGGAGGTTTAAGGTTGTACTGTCTTAGGTTGTGATTAATGTTAACATCATACTTTGGGGATAAGAACTGGAAAGGTGGTGGTTTAATAGTGATGTGTTTTGTGTGTCAAGTTGACAAGGGGTCAATTGTGCTGGATAGCTTTAATGTCAACTTGACACACCTGGGTTGAGGGAGCCTCAATTGGGGAATTGGCTCCATTGGATTGGCCTATGGCCACATCTGGTCTGTGGAGTATTGTCTTGATTGATGGCCAATGTGGGAGAGCCCAGCCCATTATAGGTGGTGCCACCCTGGGCAGGTTGTTGTGTACTGTATAAGAAGGCAGGCTGGGCATGGGCCAGGGGAGCAAGCCAGTAAACAGCATTCCTCCATGGTCTGTGCTTCAGCTCCTGCCTACAGATTCCTGCCCTGAGTTCCTGCCTTGGGCTTCCTGAGTGATGAACTGTGACCCAGGAGATGTGAGCTGAATAAACCCTTTCCTCCCTCCCCCACCCCCCAAAAAATTAAAAGATAATAATTTTGTATCATTTTATTAGATAATAAACTAGAGGAAACCAGCTTGTTTTCTGTAATCATTTGATGCATTTGTTTAATAACTAAACTGAAGTATTGACATCTCCATATCTCCATTGTATATTAACGTGAAGAAGACATTAAATATTGCCCATTATATTTTATTTGTGATAAGATAAGTGTACAAATTTGTTAGGAGTACAGCATCATGTCACAAACAGTAATCTTGCTGAATTTAAAAAGCCAGGTTCAGACAATATGTCACATTTCTTTTCTCATTGGTGAAAGCCAAAATGCTTCACTTCGAAGAGTCAAACTGTACATAAGTCCAGGTCCAGGGGATATGATACTCTCTTCTGACCTTTTCAGGCATGGAATGAATGATGTGAGTACACTTAAATACACACAGTCAATACACTCATAGTGTATATATAAAAATAAATAAAATAACTAAATGCTGTCATCCTTTTTGACCATTGCACACATACTGAATTGATCACTACATGTCAATTAAAATTGCAAATCAAGAGGACAAAATATAGATAGAAATGATTTTGGATTTGATGGTGATGTAGACTTAACTGAAATTCTTTCCATACAACTCCAATATTCTTGCAATGTGAGTACATAAGCTAGTTATTAAACTGTTCCCATATTTACATATTCATAACTAAATAAAATTAAAATGTCTACAATAATATTGCTATTAACACAAAATTATCTGGACTAGGGCAGTAAATGTCTTCACTTTACTTCTTGTCATCAGTCAGTTTGTGGAAGTTCTTTGCCTTATAATCATTGGAAATAAAGTTTTCAAACTGAAAGCCATTAAATGTGTTTCTATGAAAAATAAGCCAGGACTCAAACAAATCGGCCAATTAAATATATAGGAATTTAACTTTTTATTTTAAAATACTATGATTTTCTTAAGCACCCTCTGAATTTGCACTGATGTCATGATGTCAGTTGTGGTGTTTAAAATTATTGGTATTAATGGGGAAATTGATAAGTGTCTTCAAGTGAACCAGGTGACACAAAATCAGTTAGGCAATGTCAGTCTTCTGCATTACCTTTGTAATCGTCCCATTGGTTCTGACCAGAAAGCTGTTATTCATTCCAAATCCTCTCCTGAGATTTCTCTGAGGTTTGAAAGTGGGCCTAGTGCTGTGATACACTCTGCTTACAGGGAAAAAAAATGGATTTCTGCAATGCCATATAGAAAACTTCAGTACGGAGTTTCTTATGTCTTCTCTTATGAATATTCTCCACTTTTTGGAAGATGAAACTGCTGCAACAGTAATGCCAATGAAGATACAAGTTTCTGATACAAAAATAAATTAAAAAGATGACAGTCCTCGGAACAGTGCAGTGTCCCTTGAGCCGAGTCCTATAACCGTGCATAATTGATCGTCTTGTAGTAAGTAGAGAGAAATGATGATGGTTCTTATCAGAGATTCTCACATGTTTAATACTGGAACCGATTTGAAAGACGATGTCAAAATTGACTCATTGCTACTGCCAGTGAGAAGCAGGAGCTGAAGAAAAAGCCCAGCGTCATCGATGGAGCCATCCAGACAAGCCCAGAGTTTCCATGGCCTTCCTACTCGGATCGCTTTCCTGAGAGCTCAGTTGGCTCTACTTGGGAGAAGCTATTGGAAGAAAATGAATCTCTTAAACAAGAAGTGGCTAAAGCTAAAATGGCTCTTGCAGAAGCTCAGTTGGAAAAAAGATAAACTTCTTCATCAAATAAAAGAAGCTGACTCCTGAATAGCAGGAGGGCCGTGAGAACCCGTACTATAGCTCTGGGGTAGGAAGGTTCTATTTATAATGTGGATGTGACCAGTGGAGCTTTTCCTTTACATGAAAATAAAGTGCAGTGGAACGTGGGAAATTGTGACTATTCCAAAGTGGGTTTAAAGAGTGTTAGGCATGGGCTGGAGAGATGGTCTAGTGGTTAAGAGCGCCGACCACTCTTACAGAGGACCCGGGTTCGATCCCCAGCACCCACATGGCGGCCAAGAACCATCTGAAACTCCAATTCCAGGAGAACTCCAGTTCCAGGGGAATCAGACACCCTCTTCTGACCTCCAAGGCATTGCATGACACGGGTACACAAACTTGCATGCAGACAGTACATTCATACACATACAGAAATAAATAAAATTTTAAAAAAAGAGTGTTAGGCATAAGCCCTGCAATCTTCTGGTTGTGTTTGTTGAGAGTTGACCCTCCTAAGTGCTATTGGCAATCTTGTAAAATAGTTACATCCCTAATGGACAAACGCCATTTCCTAATTTTGTATCTCATTGTGAACATTTTTTAGTATGAAGATCTGTGTTGTTCGTGCAGATTGCTCAATTTATTTTTCACTATTTGTTAATATTTTACTATTATTTCTAAAAAAAATCAAGTGCTTTTAGGGCTAATGTAAAAGAAAAGTAGGCTTACATTTTAAATGTTATTAAAATTATATTCTAAATCTGTAATTGTTTAATTGCTGTAAAAAGTCCAATCACATTAATAACTTATATGATTAATGAGTTTACAAACCAAAATAAATAAATAAAATATTATCATACCTTTAGAATATCTGACATTGCAAAAAGCATCTTTTGGTGGGTTTTCTCTTTGTATTACACCCTGTGGTGGAGAATAATGGAACAGTGTTCTCTTTTTTAATGATTTGTTTTATTTTACTTATGTATATGTGTGTGCATGTTTCTGTGTGGTTATCTGTTACGTGTGTGTGTGTGTGTGTGTGTGTGTGTGTGTGTGTGTGTGTGTTGTCCACAGAGGACAGAAGAAAGGCTAGGATCAGTCCTCTGGATCTGGAATTATAGGCATTTGTGGGTCACTCAACATGGGAGCTGAGAACCAAATTCAGATCTTCATCATGGTGCCACCATTCCAGTCTTGAACAGATTCCCCTTTTTAATATTTATGTTGACAAAGCATCAAAAATTATTGTAAGAAAACAAACTCATCTTATAATTTTTCCTCATAAAATATTTCTTGAAAAAATTCAAACAAATATAAGAAGAAAGATGTCCTGAAATAATTTACATATTTCAATATTAAAGTGAGTACTAACAGCATTTCCATCCATAATATTTGTTTTCACCTTATCAGTTAATTTTCTAACCGTTGAAAGATTTACTTAATTAAAAATATTATGTCGGGGGCTGGAGAGATAGCCTGGCGGTTAAGAGCACCGACTCTGGCAGAGGACCCGGGTTTGATCCCCAGCACCCACATGGCAGCTAAGAACCGTCTGTAACTCCAATTCCAGGAGAACTCCAGTTCCAAAGGAATCTGAGACCCTCTTCTGACCTCTGCGGCATTGCACGACACGGGTGCACAGACCTACATGCAGACAGCACATTCATACACATACAAAAATAAATAAAAAATATTATGTCATGAAGAAGAGTCAATTGAAGCCATGATTTCAAATTCATCAACTATGAACTGACAGCTTGATTATTTGAAATTTCATAGAAATAACTGGAGCAGATTAAAAATATGTACATAGTGGTTCTCATTACAGTACATGATATAAACACTAATAAAATGAATAATAATTGTACTCATTGCATTGTTAAACTGAAAATACTTTTTAACATATTTTATTTTATTATTCTTATTTTATTTCTATGGGCATTTGACCTGTCTACATATTGTGCAATACCTACAGAGGTCAGAAGAGGGTGTCAGGTCCCCTGGAACTGAAGTTAAGGTGTCATCTGAGATTGGTTGTTAGCCACCATGTGGGTGCTGGGAGTCAAATCCAGGTTTTCTGTAAGAGCAGCCGATGCTCTTAACAGCTGAGCCCAGGTCCAGAGTAGCCTTTTTTCACATCTCATTTTAATGTACAAAAAATTTATTCAGCTGTATTTGGGGTGTGTGTGTGTGTGTGTGTATAGCCCAGAAGTAACCTTACATGTTATTCAGACAATATCATTTTTTCTAAAACAGGGTGTTAATGGCCTGGAGCTCACCAAGTACACTAGGATGGCTGGCCAGTAAGCCCAGGAATCTCTGTATTTCTGCTTTCCCAGTGCTGTGATCCCAAGTGTCTTCTACCACACCCACCATTTCTACATGGCTTCTGGGGATCAGAATCAGAGCCTCATGATTGCATGACATGCAGTTCACCAACTGAATTATCAACCAGATCTTCAAAGATATTTTTTATTTTGTCTTTGAAAAACTCTTAACTTTTAAAGTAGCTTAGGAAAAGAACTATTGGGCAGAACCACAGCCAAGTAAGTGGTTATCAATAATGTATATTTTATAAAATGCATCATTTTGATTATAATCTACTCTGTCATTCAAAAATATTCCATCTTTGAAGATAAATTACATAATCAGAATATTCTCAATCATCATTTCCTCAAACAGGATAGAAATTAACAGCCAATAGAAGGATTAAAATATTGCTGAGAATACTTGCATAAAAACCATAGTAACAGCTGGGCATGGTAGAGCATAACTTTAATTTTAGTACTCAGGAGGCAGAGGCAGACAGATCTCTGCAAGTTCAAAGCTAGCCTGGTGTACAGAGTGAGCTCCAAGCCAATTGGTACTAAAGGGAGACTATGTCTCCAAAATAATAAAATAAATAAAGAACTAAACAAAATATAGTAACT
Source organism: Rhizomys pruinosus (assembly GCA_009823505.1). Classification (NCBI taxonomy): domain Eukaryota; kingdom Metazoa; phylum Chordata; class Mammalia; order Rodentia; family Spalacidae; genus Rhizomys; species Rhizomys pruinosus. The sequence goes on from VZQC01011592.1 coordinate 21,468, forward strand.
TTTAAGGTGCACATAAGATAAAAACAACTGAGTAGATTTTACCAGACCTCTCAGAATTAACAAGATACAGAGAGAAAAATTGTATTTTTAGTGTATGAAATGTTATCCAAGCGTTAAGGGAATATAAGAAATAATTAACCAAATATAAGAAAATGAGGACCATCCGTAATTAAAGCCTATGGAAAATATTGCTGCTAAAACATAAATGTAGTGGCTAGATTAAAATACAATATATGTACAGCATAAAACAAGTCAAGAAAATGAGACTATTTGGCCTAGAGGCTGGAGAGCTGGCTCAGCCATTAAGATTACTTGTTGCTATTGCAGAGAACCCAGATTCAGTTCCCAGCACCCAGGTGAGAGCTCACAACTCTCTGTCTCTCCAGTTTCAAGAAATTTGATATCCTTCCCTGGCCTCTGTGGGCACTGCATACATACAGTGCACTTACATATATGCAGGCAAAATTCTCAGACACATAAAATAAAAAGTGATAAATAAATAAAAAGACCAGTAGGTCAAAAATCACTTAGATAGCATTAAAAAGAAATGGGGATGTAAGAATAATAAAAATGTTGAACACTGGGGGTCATACAGTAAAAAAGAAAATCACCATAATCTATAAAAAAATCACAAAGAGACAAGAGAGTTTGAAGGACAGAGAAGAAAACTTTAGCACAATAAATTTCAGTTTTTCATAACTTAAAACTTCATTCACCTTCTTATCTTATGCTGGAAAACTTTTTTCCAAAAATTAAAAATATATTTCCATGTGTGTGTCTGTGCGGGTATTTGCACATGAGGGCAGGTGTGTACCGATACCAGCAAAGTCCACCAGAGGCCTTGGAGCCGGAGTTAAAGGCAGTCGTGAGCCTCCAAATATGGGTACTGGGAACCGAATTTGGGTCCTCTGCAAGAGCAATATTTGCTTTTAACCACTGAGCCATCTCTTACCCTGAAAATAAAATTTGAAATCCATATATATATATATACATATATATATATATATATTTCAAATAGATAAGTTTCTTAAACTACTTTATATATTTCATTACACTATCTTTATTATAAAGATATATAAAGATAATATAAAATTATAATCTACTTAAAAGAATGAAGAAAGCACATACTCTATTTTTAAATATTTCATTTATTATTTTTATTTTATGTGTCTGAATGTATTGCCTGCATGTAAGTACTCCAGTGTCTTGCAATGCCCATGGAGGCCAGAAGAGGGCTTCAGATCTGTAGCTGGAGTTAATGGAGTTAGCAACTGTGTGGGTTCTGGGAATTGAACTTAGCTTCACTGCAAAAGTAGCCAGTGCTCTTAACTGCTGAGCCATCTCTCCAGCCCCAGAAAGCAGATACGTTTGTTTAATCGTTAATTTTAGTGGAAATGCTTTGACTTTTTCTCCACTTACTGTATTTTTGGCTATAGATTTTTCATATATAGACACTCTCTTTTTTTAATAATGCTTTTATTGATGTTTTGTGTATTTCAGACATCATTTTTTCAGTTCAATTTAGACATATTGTCCTTTCCCTTCCCCCAACCCCACCCCAGATCATGCATTCTTCCATAACTATCCTGCATCTTTCTCTCAGTTTTTTTTTTGGGGGGGGGTATGTTTAGGAATTCACAATTTCCTCCTTTAAATTTTTATATTACTCTAAAATATGAATACATACTTTCCACCCATATACAGTAATTACAGAGTCTGAAAGTAAGTGGTGAGTTGATTCTAGAGCCCATTAAGAGATTTACATTATAACGACATAGTTGCTTTCAGATAAACAGAAATATAACAATAATGATTTCAGCTTCCCTTTCATCTAGGGATTTGGTGTTTAGCATCCACAAATGAGGGAGACCATTTGCCGCTTGTTTTTCTGGGACCATGTTACTTCACTTAGCATAATGGCTTTGAGTTCCATTCATTTACCTGTAAAGTTCATGATGTCATTTTTCTTTACTGCTGAATATTACTCCATTGTGCAGATGTACCACATTTTTGTCATCCACTTGTCTGTATATACTCTTATGTTCAGGTATATAGTCCTCTATTCCTAATTTCTTCAACATTATAAAAAGTTGTTAAAATGATAAATATATATGTATATGTGTGTGTGTGTGTTTGTGTATGTGTCTGTGTCTGTGTCTGTGTGTCTGTGTGGTTATATGCACTTGAGTATCTATGTCTGCAGAAGGCAGAAGAGCTGATCCCCCTGGAGATGAAGTTACAGGTAGTTGTGAGCTGCCAAGTACAGGTTCTGAGAAGGATGCTCCAGTTCTCTGAAAGAGCAGTTTTTGCTCTTAACTGCTGAGCCATTTCTCCAATCCTCTTCAGAATTTTATCAGAAATGGTTCTTGGACTTTTTCAAAGGCCTTTCCTGCAGCTATTGATGTGATCATGTGATTTTGATCTTTGAGTCTATAATGTGATGTGTTACAGTTATTGACCTATTCATTTTTAAACCATCCTTAGATCTATGGGATGAAGCCAGCTCGACCATGGTTAGTGATCTTACTATGATGTGTTGTTTGCTTCAGTTTGTCAGTATGTTATTGAGAATGTTTGGACTCATGTTCATATGAAAGTTTGGCTTATACTTTTTTATTGTTGTGTCATTATCTGGTTTTGTTTCAGGATAACACTCTCTTCATAAAAGCACTAAGGTATTCTTGTCTTTTCTATTTTATGGAATGGTTTAAGGCACATTGGTGCTAGGACTTCTTTAAAGGTCAAGTATGACCTGTGCTCTAGATACATGGGAGACTTTTTATTACTTCTTCAATTGCATTGCATAAACAGAGCTGTTCAAGTTGTTTATATCCTCTTTTAATCCTAGTACTCTGAGCAGTGGGACTGCAGATGTGAGCCACTTTCTGGCTGGTATAAACCTATTTCAGCAATGAAGAAAGACAGTCTTTGTAGTTAGATATTTTTCACTGTTCAGATGTCATTGCATCATCTTTCCTGGTTTTAGTTGTATCCCCACTGGGGAGAATGACCTTTATCTCATAGTGAAAGTGTGATCATTTCCAAAGTTGTCTTGAAACAGTCACACAAAAAAATATAAAAACATATCTTGCCTGTGTTTATGGTGCTATACTTTTCTCATATGTGATTTTCTTGGCATTAACCCCATTTTATCTTGCTCTTATCTCTAACCTGTGTTCTTGTAGAAATGTTAAGTCCCTTTGTTGTACCCTCAGAAATGACAAAGTCAAATCTGTCCTGAGAAAAGTGCACTTATTTACCAATCATATTCAAAACCAGTGATTATTGTGCAAGATTAACTCTGTTGGTGTGGATTATGTAAAGGGCAAGAGTGCTAAAAGAAATCAATTTTATTAAAAATGGTTCAACCATAAAATTTTATGATAGTTTTAAGTGATACATTTTTCATGGAAATGTAATTCTAGTAATTATGTTAATGATGATAAGAAATCAATATAAGATATTTTCTTTTTTTTATATTTTTTATTTATTTTCACATGTGTATGAATGTATTGTCTGCATGTGGGTCTGTGCACCCATGTCTCGCAATGTCGCATAGGTCAGAAGAGGGTGTCGGATTCCCCTGGAACTGGAGTTAAAGACGGTTTTCAGCCGCCATGTGGGTGCTGGGGATTGAACAAGGGTCCTCTGCAAGAGCTCTTAACCGCTAGGCTATCTCTCCAGCCCCAGATATTTTCTTTTTTATAGTGATTGTAAAACACTAAGAAATTGGAAAATGTCATGACCTAATATGTAGAACAAACAGAAAAACCAGAAACATAAAAGATGACAAAAACAATAAAGTAGGAATTGGGAGAAAGCATTGATCTATGCCTATGTAGTTCCTTGCTAGCCAGGGTCCCAGACAAACACAGCAGCTGGAACTGAGTGGGTCTCACCCAGTGCTAAGCTCACACAGGAGCAATAATGTGGCCTCCGGGCTTTCTTCTCTGAAGTTTGTCCCCAAATTAACTTGAAATTCTCACCTCTAATATTTTTCCTGATGTGTCTGTAGAACAAATACCTCTAAAGTTTTATTGTTCCAAGACCTTGCTGTTTTGACATGTTTTTACACACCACTGGTGCAAATCCTCTGGAATAATCATGAGTGGAGAAAGTCGCAGGTTTTGCAGAAAAGTCCTGCTCCAAAGACCAAGCACATTTCCTCTGGTTGGCACATGTCAGACTTGTAAAATTTGGAATCTTGTTAGTAAATCAACCTGGAACTATGAATTGGACAATATTTTATTAAACTTCCTTTAAATGTCTATATAGAAATATTTCACAGGGCAAATTCAATACCCTTTGGGATATTCTCAAACATATAAGTAGATAAATTCTCAAACCCATGAGCCATCACTGTTATAGAGACTTCACAGGTTACAGATATTGTGGCATAAAAATTAGTAAGTAAATCAAATTAGAAGTGCTGTCATCTCAGTCTTTCTAAGCATTTACCTTTGGCAGGGTAATCATGTACATGAGCTGCAGAAGGAAGTATTTCTTTTTTTCTTATTTTTTTATTTTTTATTGATGCTTTGTGTATTTCATACATCATTTTCCAATTCAGTTCAGGCATATATCCCCTTCCCTTCCCCCCACCCCACCCCTACCCATCCCAGGTCATGCATTCTGCCGTAAGTTTTCTGCATCTTTCTCTGCTTTTTTGTTTTGTTTTGTTTTCATTTTTTTTAACAATAAGTGATAATTTGTGAGTACAAGCATCCTTCATGTAAAACCAATTTGCAAGCAGTTGTGCCCAAACCCACACAGCTCATGGGTCCCACCATCCAGCAGGGGGGGCTTGTATGTTCAATCAAGTTGATCAAATGAGTGTCCAGTCTATATTGTTGTAGTTTCACCATTCACCCCAATCGCAGCCCTTACATTCTACCGTACCCCCTCTTCCACAGATTGTTCCCTAGGCTTAGAAAAGGGGCACAGGTGGATGAGAAGCAAAACAGTCTACTTTCTCTGGAGCTGTTGTCTTGGTCTCTAGTCAATTCTGGCTGTTTTCTTTCATGGGCTGCCAGCTTGTCCAGGCATAACCTTTCGATCCTACTAATGAAGCACATGCAATTAGATATATAGGTATTTAAACAGTATAATATATAGCCTTTCGATCCTACTAATGAAGCACATGCAATTAGATATATAGGTATTTAACAGTACTAATTGTTATGGTAGGTTACTTTGGTATAGACACAGATGAAGTATTCCTTCTGAGTATTCTTTCAGAGAAGGGAGGGCTGTGTTTCCCATTCCTCTATGACTTGCTTTGAAGGTCATTTCCAATAAATGTGCCAATTTGAAAAATGGTGTGAGCCAAGGCTTCCTGATTTCAAAGCCAGCTTGCATCACTATGAATATTTTATTTCTGTTTTCTTGAATTCACGATCAAACCAATGAAAGCTGGCTTGTTCTCTCAATATCTAGTGAAGACTTAGCTTTTGATCAATAATCACTTGTCAACTCCACCATGTAGATTCTGCCAGGTTTCACATTCTCACTCTCCCTCAGCTTGGTTCACCACCAACCATAGCATTTAATTAGGTCTCCTTAGTTGGAGGCTTAGGAGATCAGAATCTGTGGTATAAGCATTTAGAGAGTTGGCAGAGCTATTTTGGACTGGGAGTTCAGGGCATGTCTCCAGCTTCTGCAGAACTAAATTTACCTTCAAATGAGCAGAAGTTTGATTAACACTTACAAATACCACTATAATCCAATGGGAATAAAATAAATACCCAAATAAATTAGGCTACCTCATTATCTCCCACTAAAACAAAGTACTGATTAGGATATAACATCCAAGTTAACTAGAATATCATATAGATGTAAAAACCACACTTGCACTCTACCTTGAGACTTAATCTGCACTTTACTGCATTTAACTTGCTTTCTTAACCAAGTACTATTCTCCAAATCTGCTCTTCCTCATACTGTTTTCAATAGGGAGATTTCAGAGGCCACAAATTTGTCCCGGGAGGGAGGGAAATTGCTTGCAACTTTCATTAACCTTGACCATTTTCCTAAACTCAAATAGTTGAATCTTCCATCAGCTTCTGTATTTCATACCTCAAGGTGTTCACAATGACAGTTTGAAATTCATTGATCTTTGCCTGCTTATTAGGTTAAAGAATTTATACAGTTTCCTGATTATACAAGCATTGTAGCATAGAAACAGGCCTTTCTGTGAAAATTGGCCACATATGTAAACTTGCATTAGAGATGTATGGTATAGGCAATCACTTTGTACAGTACAAGTCCAGCTGTCTTTCCATAGTTTGTTGATTGGAGTAGATTATGTCTTTAAAATGTAGTTATTATATTACATAATAATCCAATTGTTTTTTCCAGCAAATAAAGGTTAAATATGAAAAAAGTAATGGATCTAGTCACTAGTTAATTGCTAATTGAACCCTTTATCACATCCATTGATTTCACACTGACAGCAGAGATCAGTGTTCTAAGAAATAGCAAAAAGAAGAGATCTGTTATTTGTACTGCTCCTTAGGGTCTTAATAATTTCAAGAGAAATGGCCAATACTTTTTAATTAACAATAGATAAATAGATACAGTGTTCAGTCACCTAAGTCATGAGATAATGGGAACTGTATCTCAGGATTTCTCAAGCTTGCTTGGTACTATGGGCTTTCCAGTGCAAATATTTCCTTTTGTGGTGAGCTGTGCATTGTAAAGATGCTTAGCAACAACGTCCTGAGTCTGTCCCACCAACTTCTAAAACATCCTTAAATTGTGAGAAGCCAAAGCTTCTCTGGTTTTTGCTATGCATCCCCCAAAGAAGCAAAATTATAACACCAGGAGGCAAAAAGATGAAAAGGATATACAGAGGTAAATCAAGAACCCAAAAGAGGGGAATAGTAAGGAACTGATGTTACTAGGGGGAGGTGGGGGAAGCGGGAGTGTTGGGCTGGAAAGAGCAGAAAAATGGAAATGGGGGGGCACAGTGAGGGGCAGGAGAACTCAAGAGAGGGGGAGATGGGGAAAATGTAGGTACTGGGGCTGGGGAAGGAGGAGGGAGGCAGGAAAGGAAGTAGAAAGAATAGAGATGACTAGATCGTGGGTGGCTAAGGAACCCAGAGGGTAATGTGATGCCCCTTGAGACCCCATGAGAAATGCACATACACTGTCAGAACATTAGTGCACAGGTGTAACTGGGGGCAGTATGACAAGGAACACAGTGCCAGAGAGAAGACACCTCCCTTTGACTGGCTGCTGAGAATGATCAGAGATTTTCAAGATAACACAGGTTATCACCAAAGCTCTTGATTATTTCCCAGAATGAGAAAATAAAAACCCACTGCTTAATACAGGACTTAATGGAATGTTTCTAAAATTTATAGTTTTAACTCTAAGCCCAGCAGAATGAGAATGTGATCCTAAACATGTGATCTTCAAATTTGGAAGTGATACAAATGAAATTCCTTATACGTTCATTTTGGCTGGTATTTTGTTGCATCAACAGAAGACCAACAAATACAAATCATCCCACACATAGGCAGCATAATATGATAACAGCATAACACTGATTCTGGATTCTGGAGAGGGACTTTTCTAGATAGATTGATGAGAACAGGTGATAAAAATTGGCAAATAGCTTAGAATAAAAGGACCCCAAATAAAAGCCATACTTTCTTGTCAGAAGTATCCTTGAGCTTGCCATCAACCTAGTCCTTGCTGGAAGGTCAGAGATGTCCAGAGTGTTTAAGTCAAATTTTCTCTGGTTTTGCCATGGACGAAGCCCGAGATGCAAGAAAGGTTGGGTGGGGGAGTCCTGACTTTTTCTTATCGCCTTTCCCATGAAGGAGTACCCATTTCCTGGAAACCAGACTAAGGATGAGACACTTGAACACCTGGAATGGGGATGGAGCTGACCAGATCATCTGCTCTCTCTTCCTCCATCCATTAAAGCCTTTTCTGGACTAATGTACACATACATACAGACACACAAATATGCATAATAAAAAACAATAAATATATTAAAAAATTCTTGGTATATTCAATATTTTATTTTATCAAGACCCTCACAAATATAGTTTAGCCGAGTATGGTGGTGCACACCTTTAATCCTAGCACTTGGGAGACAGAGGCAGGCGGATCTTTGTGAGTTCAAGGCCAGCCTGTTCTACAGATCCGAGTTCCAGGACAGCTGGGGCTACAGGGAGACCCTGTCTTGAAAAGATAAAAAAAAATAGGGGTTTAAACTTATTATATTCCTCTTCTAGTTTGCTTTCAGTCACTGTGAGAAAACACTCTGACCAATACTAACTTGGGGAGACCAAAGAGTATTCATCATGATGTTAATTTTAAGTCTAATTATCTTATTATCTTACTAAACATCAAGTACAATGCTATATCTGATGCACAAGACATCAAAAAACAAAAGTCAGAGTAGCTGGGTGTGGTGGTACACACCTGTAACCCCAGCCAGGCAGATTTCTATGAGTTCAAGGCCAGCCTGGTCTACAAGTGAGTTCCAGGACAGCTGAGGCTACAGGAGTCTTAAAAAGACCAAAAAAAAAAAAAAAAAGTCAGATGAGGATCATGAGGCTGAATAATTTTGATTGCTCCAGGAGTTTCTTCCTTAACAGCTTACCAGCTATTCCTCTTTTCTGAGGACTGTTATCCTAATCAATCATTATTCAGCCTTTGTTAGATCCTAGGAACGAGGCATCCTATCAACAAAGGACATTATTTTACAGCATTTATTAAGTATTATGTGGTCCTCCTACCTGCACAAAACATGATGTTTCACCAACAGAGGAAACTGTTAACAAAAGTTCTCTTTAAAATAACATTATCTTCAAACTAAACCTTTGACAAGAGTGATTAACTGATTAGAACTTCAAGGACCATGGAGAGTTTGGAATGTTGGCAGTCCAGAGCCTAATTGCCATTTATCTCAGGCTATTGTTAGCTGTCTAAATAGCCATTCTCTGTCTACTTGTGTGTCTGACCTAGTATCCTGTGACCAACAGATACAAAGCTCTTGTAATGTATTTACTTAATAAAGCCATGGTTTCCACCAACGAAAAGGCTGAGACGAAGAGTGTCCTCAGACAGAGAATGAGGCCTATACGTGAGATTTCTCAGCTTTTCCCTAACCGGTTAATTCATGTTTCCTCTATTATATTTCTAAAGTGCCTTTTTCTGACTTTCTTTGTTCTGTTATTATAAAAAATTAATGAAACTGTTTCCACTTTGAAACATGGGATTTGGGATAACTTGAAGCTGTGTTCCTGGGCAATGGCCACTCATATTCAGCTTCAGAATAAACTATCTCTTATCCCTAAAAGGAGTTGGTTTAAAAATGATGACAATGTCTCATTTTCCAGAAAATGGTAAGATTCATAAATATTAGACATTTCAAAATTTTATATGGAAAAACGTACACTTTAAAGGCACAGTATTTTTTTCTATGTTGAGAAATTATAAGTCAAGCTGGGCATGGTGGCGCACGCCTTTAATCCTAGCACTTGGGAGGCAGAGGCAGGTGGATCTTTGTGAGTTCAAGGCCATCCTGGTCTACAGAGTGAGTTCCAGGACAGCTGGGGCTACAGGGAGACACTGTCTCGAAAAGACCAAAAAAGAAAAAAGAAATTATAAGTCAAAATTACAATGACTTAGACAAGAGGGTAATTAATTTCCTGGTAACATAAAGAAAGCTGTACCTGGGTAGGTTCATATTGTAACAGCTCCTGAGGTCAGGGATCTCTTGACCCTGTTTGTTTCCTTCATTATTTTTGTAGTTTGTAGTATGTAGCTTCTATATGGTGATACAGTCGGTTTCTTTGCTATTGTTGTTTTTTATCATGTTTATTACAACAAATAAAGTTTATATCTGACCTGCTTTGTTTCTTTCTGCCCCTCCCCAAACATGTTTATTGTGTCATGTCCTCTTCTTATTTAATTAATCAATGTGCTTTCAGCAATGTGCTCAGCATTGCTTGCAAATCTATTCTTAGAGAAAGAAACTGATTTCAGTAATGTATACGAATATGACTTATGCCCAATCACTGCAAGTTTAAGATCCTGTTGAAAGAATGCTACAGAAAAGTGGCATAACCAACAGTGCCTTACGAATGGATTAAGGAAGGACTGACAAGAAGACTCATTGGGTAAAGGGAGTTTGTGGTAGGCCTGAAGACCTGAATTCCACCCCAGATCCCACATGGTGGAAGGAAAGAACTGACCCCTCTCAGCTGTCTTCTTTCCTACACATGTATACTGTGAGATATATGTACCCATACACATACACATATCAATACACACACACACACACACAGAGAGAGAGAGAGAGAGAGAGAGAGAGAGAGAGAGAGAGAGAGAGAGAAAATTAAATAGGTGAAAAACGTGTTCAAAAAAATTCTAGCTCATGTTTTGGCATGTGACAGCTAGCTTCCCAAGAAAGGCATTAGGAAAATGTGGATTGGTGGATTGTGCCAGCCCGTATTTTTCAAGCTGTTTTCCCATTGGCTGAAACAACTCATGGGCCTAGATAATATGTAAATGTAAGTAAATGATATTTATGCCTTGATGTAGAAAGTAACAAATCACATTCTGGAAGGAATTTCATATAAGGTTTAGAATTATTTGAGGTTTTTTCCAATCTATGAGCACAAGCCAATCCTTATCCCCTTAGGTCTTAATACATCTTATTAAGTGGTGGGGGTTATCATCATTCTATTTTTCCATCATTTAAACTAAGCTCTAGATTAAATGTGGTGTGTACTTGGGAAAGTTTTCTAATCTGAATTCTTTGAGGGATATTTAACTGATGTATAGATAAGATAGTTTGACTCTTAATCTTTGAGTTTCCAATTTAGATTTGCACATAGCTTAAATACTAATTTTGAATCTGTTTCTACCCTTACTACAGTTTCAAATCTAGCATCCCAAACTTATTTCCCTAAGCTACATTCTTGGATCTGCCACATCTTACAGGACAGAAGTATATTTTGAGATCCAAGCTTTGATAAAGACAAGAATCTTGCTCAGTTCAACCACACCAAAATATCATCCCCATATTCTCCAAAATTAGAAAGACTTCAGAGTTTCCATAATTACAGATGCCAATGGCTGACCATGAGAACCACAGGAATCTTTCCAGCAATGACAATCATCTTCATCCAGAGTTACAGATTTAGTATTCAAAATTCTCATTTTGTCAGATGCTTTGAAATCACACCATAAGAAATGTCAAATATGTCTTTACTCTAAATAGATCTATGATTTCCAGAGCCTTAATTAATTTAAATAAATATAATCATTTCTCTTAAAACAATGAAATGTTAAGAAATAAATTGTATTCTCCTCTCATCTTAGACTTTCTTTTAACAACATGTTGTGAAGAATTTACTGGTAAGAAGACAAGTGAACATGACTATGCTAGTATAAGTTTCTTTTAGGGAATTTCACATACAACTGTGTGGTGCTAAAACACTTGAACCTAAATTCCTATCTTTTCTGTCAACAAGTAGACCATTTGAACGGATTGTAGGTAGAAAGAACAAAGATAAAGATTCGGCTATATTGTGTTACGTTCAATCTCTTTTCTGCCTATCTCTATGAGTCTGTAAACATATTATCTACTTGATCTAAAAATAGATGGTAGGGCCTGTGGCAGCCATATTGGTTTAATATAGACTTATCAGATAAAATGGATGTTCTTTTTACTTCAATTAACCATCAAGCAAAGGGTACCAGTCAAAATGGAAAGGACACTTATTGCAATCAGGCACAAGAAGACAGATGTTAGAAGGATAAGAAGCCAAATTAATGAAAACATGTGTATTGCATATTGTATTGGACATGAATCTGCTTAGACTTGAGAAAAATTGCCTTCACTGCTGTCCTAAGTTAACTCATTAATTTATTAATCTACTTAGCTACATCATCTATAAGCATGACCAAATCAAAGAATGCTGTCGTCTTTTGCTCATTATATATTTCTTTACAACTTTATAAAAATTCTATAATAAGCTACATTTGAATTTTTTTAAGGGGCTAAAGACACAACTCAGTTGGTACAGTGCTTGCTCTACATCATGAGGAGCTGAGCTCAGTCTCCTAAAGCCCACCTAAAATAGCTGGGCATGCCAGTGAGAGCCTGCGATCACAACTTTTGGGCAGTGGAGACAGGAGAATGAATCTCTGGGGCTTGCTGGCCAGCCAGTTTAGCCAAATCGTAAGCTTCCAGTTCGGTGAGTGATTCTGCTTCAAATATACTCAAGAACAATTGAGAAAAACACCTGGCATTCACATCTGGCCTCCACATGCATATTCACACATAGGCATTTGCACATGTGTGCATTCATGTACTCTATCAACATGTACACACACATACACATATAAAATACAAAATAAATTGAGGAGAAAGTTTGATGTTCTTTTATTTGTAATGGGTTCATTGTGACAGTTAAACACTTTTATTAAGAGCTTCTGAAACATTAAGGAAAATGAACTGGATTATGTAGGATTTTCTCCTCCATATATAAATCTGCCTAAATAACTGCAGGCCAAGGTGGTGCATGACTTTAATACCAGCACTCAGCACTCCAGAGGCAGAGGTAGGAGGATATCTGTGAGATCCGGGGAAGCTTGGTCTACATAGTGATTTCCAGACCAGTTGGGGCTCTGGAAGACCCTGTCTAAAATATATATCTCCCTGTATTAAAGGTTGAAGTTAATAGAGTCCTACCATTTTTATTTCAAATTAAGCAGTGTATAATATTCAGAAAATACAAAGTCATTGTCAAGGAACTTTTCTGGTAGCTTGTCATTCTCCACTCAGATATCTTAACTGACAGACCAATTAAACCCACACACCCATTACTGGGGTTGGGGTGGTTGTGGTCTAGAGGGAAGTAGAAACAATAGGGGGAAAGGGACCATGGTAGAAATTATTAAAAAAAAAAATTCCGTAGGTCTGATCCTCAGTAGAGAAGATGGAAAAATCCATGATCCAACATGCAGATGGGGCTTTAATCATAGATGGCAAGAGAACATTTTCAAGTGATAGAAGATACCCTTAGGTCAGCAATTTAATAGAGAGTAAAAGAACAATCTATGACCCAACATGAAGGTGAAGCCCTTAATGTTGGCCCAGCACAGGAAGCTAAGTTCATCAGGGACACTCAGCACTTTAAGTGTTTTATTGGAAAAGACAAACAGCTACAGAGCTTTGCTAACAAGGCAAAAGGTTGTGGAATCTGAGGAATAATGGAATTAGTGTGTGTTGTGTAAACAGAGAAACTGAGTCATACAGCTGGTTTTCCCTCCTTGCAACAAAGGTTGTGTTGTATGACCTGTGGCAGTATAAGAGAAATTAATCCCTGACTAACTGGTATATACAAGAACTTAAGCACATTCAGCTATCAGCTGCTAATAGACCAATAAATGTCAGAGAATTGAAGAAGAAAATAAAGCGAAGACAGATATTACAGATGAGGTGGATGTGAGAGAGCTGGTATTTGATTCACTGGGCTGGATAGGACCATGTTCACAGGAGAGTTAAAAAAAATAGGTTGGTATAACAGGAACCTTGAAAATAATAGTTTTGGGGGCCATGGCAGTGTTGCTGAGCCTCATGGTGAGATATGAATTTTACGGGTCAGGAGAGGATTTTTCAGATGTGGATTATCTTACTGGCATAAAAATCAGGTTCCCGAAATGCTAAAGAAATTAAGGGCATGAGAGAAGAACAAAACAGGTAGGATTGGCAGTGTCATCCGAAGGAAATGGTGGCAAGATTTGTGTTGAGCCAGAGTTCCCAGGGGGGGAAAAATTGGTAAAATGTCAAATGCTGTGCTAATGGTCTTCTGGAAGACTTTAAGTCTTGAGGAATGGAAGGAATGATTACATCTTCCATATGGTTGGGCAGGAATCCCCCCAACCCCCAGAGTGTATGGTTTAAACTATACTGGGATGAATCAGCACTGAAAAATCAAAGACCACTGTGTCGGTCCAGAGTCTGTCAGAACCCAGGTGTCAGCTCCAGTGAGTGGCACACTTGAAAGAGATACTACGCTCCCCCTAGAGTCTGGGCCAGGCCAAGCAGTGTCTGTGGTTACCACTGGTTATGGAGAGATGCACAACAGCCTTGCTCTGGTGGTCACATCCAAGATGTGACCTTATTAAAGATGCCTATGGATTATGGAAGTCTAGTTAGGGTAGTGGTGTTGTCCATCAATGCTGCTGTATCCGACATTAATCTTTTACCAAAACTATTTATGGACTGATGAAATCACTCTGTAATGTATTGGACTTTGCTAATATTTCTTATTTAGCACTCTCTTTGCTGAGGAAGAATAACTGGCATTTATTTGATATGGATGATAGTAGGCCTTCAGATATCTTGTCCACCCTGTGTAGAAAGGTTTCATTGCATGATGCTCACTCTTAAGTGTCGAATGGATTTGTAAAAACATGCAGAAAATTAGTAAAGACCGCAGTTAAGGATTTTAAATGAAGACACCCTACATGTGTGGGAAACTGCACTTTCAGAAGCTGTAGGTTATTGGATTAAAATTCCAGTGGCTGGGTTAGGTACCTTCCTATTGTTGGCCAGGGAGGCCCACCAGTCATAAAGTCTATTGTCAATGCTGTTGGTTGGATGCCAAATTCAACCATCTCACCCACTTCCTTGTTCTTTTTTTTTTTAATTTTATTTATTTATGTATGTGTATGAATGTACTGTCTGTATGCAAGTCTGTGCACCCGTGTCGTGCAATGCCACGGAGGTCAAAAGAGGGTGTCGGATTCCCCTGGAACTGGAGTTCTCCTGGAATTGGAGGTTCAGACGGTTCTTGGCCGCCATGTGGGTGCTGGGTATCAAACCCGGGTCCTCTGTAAGAGCGGTTGGCGCTCTTAACCGCTAGGCCATCTCTCTAACCCCTTCTTTGTTCTTTTTTGAGGACATTTCAGAGCCACTCTCATCAATTTAAAAATATACATAATTTTAAATTAAAGTTACCATATAATATTTAACTTTTGGAAAAAGAAAAATTATTCTGTCACTTATGAGTTTGTAACATGTCCATACATGTTTGCATATGTCATCCTATAAAATCTTGAGTACAACACATGGAGATAAATCAGTCCCAGAAAGATAGATACAGCACAAGTTCACCTATATATGCAACCTAAAATGTTAAGTTTGTGATAGTATAAAATAGAACAAGAGATAATACAATTATTGGCAATGATTCCTTTTAATAAAGAGAAAATTTTTAGATTTTTTTGATAAATTTTCCCCAACCTCTTCCTTCTCCTCCACCTCCTTTTTCCTCTTTTTCTCTTCCTTCTCTCCTCCTCCTTCTCCTTTCTTTCCTCCCTCTTTTCTTCTTCCTCTATCAGTATCATTTTTCTTCTTATCATTATTATTTGAGTAACCTACGCCTGCCAAAGTCATCATTTTCTTCTTTTGAGAGCCTTTATGTGCTCTACATTGTAAACCATTACGTGATAGACATGTAATGTCTAGTCTACTCATAGCACTGTATTAAAAATCTGCACAGACAATTTCTCATTCAAATACATAAAGCATCCTTATGTATTTGTGCAGTGTATGAAGCATTTCATTCGCTAAAGCACTTATGAGAAAAGTGTTACATTTCCAAGTGGCTACATGATGTATCACCACATTGAAGAGACCTAAGGAAATGCATGTATTTTCTGCTAAAATACCTGAAGTTGTGGATGAGTTTCCTGGAATGCCCTAGTTTCTAGCACAAGAAAAGAGATTGAGAGGATTTAACATGATAAAATTATTTGTGGGATAATTAGAATGTTGAAGAACTTCCATGACAGAGAAAATCTTACTTTCTGATTTATTCCCTGCACCGCACTCTCAAAATCCTTATGAAATCACAGTCTGGGATTTTACTCTCTAATACTTTCATGCTCTTATGTGTGGGTTATATATCTTTCTGTTGGAAGGAAGAAAGCAGCTTTGTCTCAGCCTTCTAGCACATGTTCATTCTCTCCTGGAAGCTCATGCATGGATAATGCACATTGTAAATCCTTGAAGATTCCAAATACTCAAAGAACAAAGGCAACAAGAGAGTCGAGCCTGGTTATCCTGCTCTTCCCTTCTCCCCCCACCCCCAGCACCACCTCCCTGCTTGCCCCACTCAAAGAACAAACAGAAACATTTGTCCTTATTATAAAAATGATTGAGCCACTTTTTAAAATGTAACTTCAAAGATATGTCTCCTCCTTTTAACTTAATTCATCATTTCTTTGCTCTAGTTATCAATAAATCAAGTCATGATCCACTAAAAGTTTCTAAGCTTCTAAATGCTTGGGATCTACTCTGCAGGGAACTTTCATGTTTTATTTAAATTTAGAGACAAAAGTTCCGTTTTCGCTTCAACAACGGGGTGAATCAGACCTTTTCCTTAAAAACATTTTCCATTTAAATTTAGGTAAAAATCTTCAAGGTATGGAGAGATAAGCCAGATTGTTTAAGTCTCTGTATCTGTACCATATCACACTGCCAAAGAGTGATTTCCAAGGCTTTGTTTTTTTGTCTGAAAAACTAAAGACCAAAGCTATCTGAGCTTTCATAAGAATTAAGCATATCTCCACCACAAACTAAGAGGAAGAAATAAAGGCAAATTACTACAAAGGAAACCTTGCTTATGTGCCCTTCAGTATGTGATAGTATGACAGAGTCTCAGTGACAAGCTGCTCAGATAGCACACACAGATTTGTTTCTGCTCCCTTTCAGTGGGCTCTCAGTCACTTCATCTCTGAAAGCTTCTCACAATACCATCTAAAGGCTGTTTGAAAAGCAGTTTTACCGGGGCTGGAGAGATGGCCTAGCGGTTAAGAGCACCGACCGCTCTTACAGAGGACCCGGGTTCGATTCCCAGCACCCACATGGCGGCCGAGAGCCGTCTGAAACTCCAATTCCAGGAGAACTCCAGTTCCAGGGGAATCCGAGACCCTCTTCTGACCTCCGCGGCATTGCACGACACGGGTGCACAGACTTGCATGCAGACTGTACATTCATACACATACAGAAATAAATAAAATAAATAAAAATAATAATAAAATAAAAAAAAAGAAAAGCAGTTTTATCAAGATCAGTGCTTGAGCCTTGAAGAATTATTCTAGAGAGCTGTAACTGAGGTGTGGAAAATCAAATAAAGTGGTGCATCAGGTACTAGAGCAGAAGTGTGTCTTCATAAGAACAATTTTGCTTACTATCATCTTTAAATTCATCAATTTGAAAATGTTTATTGTGGCCGGGAATGGTGGTACACACTTTTAATCCCAGCACTAGGGAGGCAGAGGCAGGCAGATCTCTGTGAATTCAAGGCCAGCCTGGTCTACAGAGAGTTCCAGGACAGCTAGGGCTACAGGAAGACCCTGTTTCAAAAAGACCAAAAAACAAAGTTTATTGCTGTGTAAGTATAAGATTAGAAACTCAAAGACCTGAAAGAAGGGCTGGAGAGATTTATCAACTCAGAGCATTTATTCCTTTTGCAGAGGACCAGTTTCTATTCCCAGCTCCCACAAATCACCTCACAATAATCCTTCCTTAACTCTTGTCACGGGGGATTTGGTTCCCTCTTCTGTTCTCTGTGGGTAGCAGGCACATATATGGTATATTTGTACACATGCAGGCAAAACATTCATATACATAAAACAAAATAGTTCTTTTTAAAATGAGGTGAAGGAAAATGAATGAAGATATAATTTAAGATGAAGGGTCAAATTTCTAATTTCTCTATAAACCATATGGTTAGAATTATGATAATTCACATAGATTAATTGTGGAAATGTTTTAAAATTTAAAATCAGTTATTATAGCCAGGAGATAAGTAAAAACAAAAGTATGTTGATGTTCACAGTAGAACTCACTTTCTCTGAACATAAATTACTGAAAAGAGATCTCAAATTAAATGTGAGAGGTCATAATCAACATCGTGATCTTTCTGAGAGAAACAGAATCAAGAATCAAGAAAGCTAGTCTCCAAAAATGAAGAACTTGCATTGGACTTCAGGCAAGGGGAAAGAGACTGTAGACAGAGGGAAACTGTAGACAAGCGGAAAGAAACAGTAAGTACAGGTAAACATAGACCTAAAGTTAGACCTTCAAAGCAGAAGAAACCTATAGTTGTTTTACACACACACATACACACACATACACACACACACACACACACACACACACACACACACAAAGTCCAGACCTGGCTATGCAAATGTTAACAACTCTTGGGTCTTTGAATACCATGAATTTATCACTGAAAATTTTATGCAAAGCGATGAGGCAATTAGATTCATCTAATATCAAGATATTTCCAGGCAATCTATTGATAAGAGAAACGTGCATTTAAAGTTTTTTTTCAAATGAGAAACTTTGAATAGAAAAAGCTGAATAAAAATGAAATGAATGAAAAAGAAGAGATAAACAACCAAAATATAACCAATATGGCCATTTATGGTCAAATCTTAGTATCAGTGTAAGTTCATGCTAGACAAACTGTGAGCATTGAACACAGGTAGAAATTACTATTTCAGAGGTCTAACAGTTCTGGTTGATGAAAAGGTATATGAACCAGATCAAGAAAAATAAGTTGAAAATCACCAGAAAACAGTGGTCAAGATCAGGGACATCCTACTGCTATGAAGAGTTACCAAATGAAGGCTGAAGTTGTCAAGGACGATGGTGCAATCAGTGGTAAAACACAAAAGCATTCAGCGAAAAGAAACAATATGTAGACTCAAAGGAATGACGAAATGGGCAGGGTACCTGCTAATGTGGAAGATATCAGATGAACAAATAACCAGGTGACCAATAAAATTCTTAACCAGTGACACACCATCTCTTCCATTTTTTTATACTTAGTGACAAAGTCCTTACCTAGGATACCAGCTCTGCTAAATGACAAGAAATATGAAGATGGGTCTGAATTAAAAAAAAAAAAAAGAGTATAATACAGTTGAGTGAAAGAACAAATCTATGTAAAATAATCTAATAACTTACAAGGAAAAAAATGAGGAAAGGGGAAGCTCAAACCATCATGGGTTCATACTTCAGAGAAAGGTGCGGTTTTGTATTGATGGTAGCAAACTTAAAAATATTTGCTGGAGCAAAGTGTCGTTCATGCTGTGTGCTTGGCTAAGCAGCTATACAAAGGCACAGAGCCTGTTTGTTGAGAAACTGGATGATCTGTCCCTGCAGCTGACCATTCAGCTTAAACAGACTATGAACTTACTTTGGATGTAAACATGATAGGAGAAACTTCTAGAAACTAATACTCAAATAAATTTCTTTCAAAGGTTCTGTGCACAATAATGAAAAGAAAACCATTATTTCTACATAACTTTAATATAGGCTTGAGTCAGATCACCTTTCTTTTTCAAGATAATTTGATTTTTTTTTTATTCGTAAGAAAATTGAGTCTAGCGTGGTGGCGCACACTTTTAATCTTAGCACTTGAGAGGCAGAGGCAGGCGGATCTTTGTGAGTTCAAGGCCAGCCTGGTGTACAGAATGAGTTCCAGGACAGTTGGGGCTACAAGGAGACCCCGTCTCTAAAAGACCAAAAAAAAAAAAAAGAAAGAAAGAAAATTAATTTTACTTTTCATGTGAAATGAACTATAAATATGTAAATGAATCACCTCCATGCAACTTATTGTGACTCAGCTTATTTAACATAAGCAAGAGGATTGTTGAAGTAGAATTGTACTGATGTGGATTTACACTTGTTTTTCTTTTATTTCTAGGGATCAAATTTTGAGTTCACTACACAAACACTCTCCATTGAGATACACACTCATCATTACACTGCACAGCCCTACTATTTCAACAAGTTATGGACATCTTCAGAAACATTCAGATAAAATATGTTTTCGAAGAGTGTCGTGGCACACACCTTTAATTCCAGCACTCCAGAAGCAGAGGCAGGCGGATCTCTGTGAGTTCAAGGCCAGCCTCCTCTACAGAGTGAGTTCCAGGACAGCTGGGGCTACAGGGAGACCCTGTTTTAAAAAAGACAAAAATATGTTTCATTTTATGACAGATGCTCCTATAGGACACTGTGTGTGACTCATGATTTTTGGGTTATACACTCACTACTTTTATTTTGAAAGGAAAAGTAATCTAAGACCCTAAATTGAATTTTATGTAAATTGATAGACTTCTGTTAGAGTTGTTTATCTTGTTTGCTAAGTGTTCTAATTATTATAATTTACATAGTTAGCCTGTGATATTGTATATAGATGGACTGTGTACCATAAGCAATTTCCCTTTGTGAGATTTCTAGAATTAAAATCTTTTTGAAGTTTATTATCTCTTTAATTTTCATTATTTACAAATTTGTGTGAACATGTGGGTATTCTATGTGCATGCAGTGCCTATAGAGATCTGAAGAAGGCATTGCATTCCTTAAAACCTAGAGTTACAGAGCTGCCTGACACGGGTCATGAAAACCAAACTTGGGTTCCCTGGAAGAGTATCACATGCTCTTAAACTCTCTCTGTCTTTCTCTCTCTCTCTCTCTCTCTATCTCTCTCTCTCTCTCTCTCTCTCTCTCTCCATATATAGATAAATAGATAGATGGAGAGAGAGAGAGATACATATCTATTTCTACATATACATATGCATAGATAGAGATGTATTCTACATAGAGAGACACACATATATACATATATAGAGAGAGATTTAATCATATATATGATTTAAAAAGTGGTTCTGGAGAGATGGCTCAGTGGTTAAGAGCACCAACTGCTCTTGCAGAGGACCCAGGTTCCATTTCCAGCACCCACATGGCAGCTAAGAACTGTCTTTAAGCCAGATGCGGTGGTGCATGCCTTTGATCCCAGTACTCAGGAGGCAGAGGCAGGCAGATTCCTGTGAGTTTAAGGACAGCCTGCTCAACAGGGCTAGTTTCAGACAAGCTGGGGGTACAGGGAGACCCTATCTCAAAAATTAATTAATTAATTAATTAATTAAATTAAAATGTGAACGAAGAGGGACTAAACAGCCCTGAAACCTTTTTTCATCTGGAGTGTGAATTCTTGCCCCCCAACTGCTTCATTATCTACCTGAATCATTATACTGGTCTTTAAAAAATGTTTAACATTTATTAATTATTAATGATCAATATTTAAATAGTAAGCATAAAGATGTGTTTATATGGAGGCTGGAAAGATGGCTCAGTAGTTAAGAGTACTGGTTGCTTTTACAGTGGACCCAAGTTTAGTTCCCTGAACCCACACAGTGGCTAACAATTGTCCTTACTCCAGTTGAGAGAATCTGATACTCTCTTTTCTGAGCCCTGCAGGCATTACATGACACAGGTACACTTACATACATGCAGACAACACACTCATACACATAAAATTAAAAAAAATAGAAATTTCATTTATCTTATATTGAGTCCCTATTTTTAATAATTTTAAGTTGATAAAATTTTACTGTCTGCAAAATATATTTCCCAATAAATATTTTCATTATATTTCCTTGAATTGAGACTTTTCTGCTTTATGTATTTGTTTAAGGCATCTGGAATTCACCATTGTATTAGCAGGAAAATAAAGATAAAATTCAATACTTTTCATATAGCCACATGATTTTCTGAACTGATTATTCAAATGTTTTCTTTCATCTCAGAGACTTTTGGTATCAACTTTAAAAGGAGCGTCTGTTAGTTAGCTCATGGTCCTATTTCTTGTCTTTCTTCTGTTCTTATTCAAAGTGACCGGTTCTACTTCAGAACCTCAGGGATAGTATGACCTCCCCTCTGTAGCAAGTTCTGAACTCTCCAAGAGAAAGTGCTTTCTCTGTGACCTTTTACAAAGCAACCTCGGTGCTCAGCAGTTATAGTTTATGTTGCTTGTAGAATATCCTGTTGTATTCCACAGAAACATCCTGATGCTAGTGAAACTGTAATTTTATGGATGACACTGCACTTTGCTTTGGTGGCCTGTCTGCTTGTGCATGCTTCAGGCATTTATAACATTCAACTACTGTGAACACCTTTTTCTTTAAAGAGCCACTATATTTATTACAGAATATTAAAGTTCCACTATTACAACCATCTGGTGAAATGAGTCTATTCATTCCAGCTTTTCTTTTCTTTTCAACAGAGTATCAGAGTATCTATGTAGCCCAGTCTGGCTTCAAACACTCATGCTTCATCTTCCCAGCCCTGGAGAAACCAGTTCTGCTTTATTATTTCTTTCAGTAATGAGATGGCTGGTTGTCACAGTCATATTTGATAAATAGAATCAGAAGCACTTGATATTTTGAAAACAGATATGATTTTTAAATTTTTCCTTTTTATATTACTATATATTTAATTTTGAAGTATTATTTTTCATGAAATTCCAGGCCTTCAAAGATGATATATAGCATGCTTTACTTTAATCTGGAATTTTAGTCTTAGTTCATTTGTTCCAAATATCAATCACTCAATCTGATATGGAAATATCTTTTTTTTTATGTGTATGAATGTACTGTCTGCATGTAGGTTTGTGCACCCGTGTCGTGCAATGCCGCGGAGGTCAGAAGTGGGTGTCGGATTCCCCTGGAACTGGAGTTAAAGATGGTTCTCAACGTCGCCATGTGGGTGCTGGGGATCGAACCCAGGTCCTCTGTAAGATCAGTCAGCGCTCTTGAATGCTAGGCTATCTCTCCAGTCCCGGAAATATCTTTTGAACTTCACAGTATATCATGAAACTTTGTTCAGCTGCCTGTTATACTTCTGTAAATTAATTTCTTGTATTACCATCAATTTGATCAAAACTATCTCTGAGAATGTTTGATTAAATATTGAAGTTTTTTGGGTTTTTTTGGTTTTTTTTTGGTCTTTTTGAGACAGGGTCACCTTCTAGCTCCAGCTGTCCTGGGACTCACTCTGTAGACCAGGATGACCTTGAACTCACAGAGATCCACCTGCCTCTGCCTCCCAAGTGCTAGGATTAAAGGTGTGCACCATGACACCCAGCTAAATATTAAAGTATTTTTAAATCCTCCAACAGCTATTCCTGATGGTTGAAGACAGGTATCATATAACTCGTTTCTTTTCTAAATGGAATTAATTGAGGCTGGAGGAAAATATAAGCAGGAAGAGGTTCAGGAGAAATAAGTTCATGGTAAATTATGTGAAAAAAATCCAAATCCAAATACTGGACAGTGCAAAATGGCATTTGTGCAACCACAATAGAGAAAATTCGAAGGAAATGGTCACATTTATCCCAGGCCAAAGTGAATCAGCACTTTGGGGTTTTGCTAACAACAACATTAGGATATAATCACATATCTGTGGTAAAATAACTGAAACATTTGCCTATTTTTATGAATTGCCTCCCACAGGAAAGGATCAAATCAATTGTTTTTGAAAAGGATGTTTTCATCATCAGTATTTTCTGTCAGTGGCAATTCTTAGTTCTGGTTTTGTTTGGTCAGATGTTGTTAACTATAACCTATATATCTATGCATGAGAAACAGAAATTATATGAGAAAATACATTGAATCATATTAAATTCTTTGTTACAAATACTTGCCTTAATTCACTATGCCACCAGGTTTCCACAACTTATTGTTATCATAATTGCTTTCTTCTCGCCCACAGCAAGAACAGAATAATTAGCAAATGTCTGGATAGACAAATAACTGTAGGAAGCC
The DNA here is from genome assembly GCA_009823505.1 of Rhizomys pruinosus. NCBI lineage: Eukaryota > Metazoa > Chordata > Mammalia > Rodentia > Spalacidae > Rhizomys > Rhizomys pruinosus. The sequence continues at coordinate 45,135 of VZQC01011592.1, forward strand.
AGGTGATTTCTCCCCTTCACTGAGAGTTTATTAAAATTGGAAAAATATAGGCATAATTTGAAAGACAAAAACAAACCTTGTATATTGGTTCTTCTGGTGTATTTTAAACTTGAACTGTTCTCATAACAATGTTGGCATTAATTACTCTTAAGAATGCAAGACAACCAATACTTATCAGTAAATACAATAGAAACTGTGAAACTGAGTGATCAGTATCTTAAAGAAATTATCCTTCAATCTTCTTTTACTTTCAAAGATGAATTATCTATCTTAATGGAAGTTCTATTATTTATAAAGAAAATTCTATTTCATCTAGCCTGTTTTCAAGATTTTGCCCTTCAACTTACATTGTACTTGTAACTGCTTTTGTACCAGACACTAATGATTTAGAATCACCAAATTCAAGGGCCTATTTTGCCTCTGTACAGCAATCAATCTGTAGAGACATTTGACACTGTTTAATTTAGGACTCAATCCATCACCTAAAAGGAGAACTGGAAAAACTCCATCAATTTTACCTCTGCAATGTTTCTCCTCAAATCCTTTCCAAACTGAATGAAATTAATTATGTCCTGAAACTTACCTGAATTTTCATAAACTTCTCTGGCCAACATTTATATTTCCTTCAGTTTATGTTCATTCTTTGTGGCTTCTGAATATTATATAGCAATCAATCTAAAATTTCCATTTGTTAATTTTAGCTAATTCATTTAGGCCATTATTTTCTTTGAAGAAATGTCCCATTCAAATTTTCTAATGAGACTCTTCTTCAATTTATTAATAAAGTTTAATTGTATATATCATCACATTTAAATATTTACTATATAGGTCTTTCTCTTGTCCTTGAAAGGTGAACTTTGATAGTTAAGATTTGGGCTCTGCTTTTAGTACAAATTGAATATACTTTTCCAAAACTCAGAAAAAGAAAAGTTTCAGATTTCAGAATTTCTCTGATTTTGGAAGATCTATGAACAATAATTAGATATTTTGGAATGGAATAAAAATCTGAACAAAATTCATTCTTCATACACATAAATTCAAGAAAATTTTATATTAATGTTTTGTGTTTCTGAAAACCTTTCTATGACTGAACTGTTATGTGAGGTCATATGAAGTCAGGTGTAGAATGTTTTACTTTTTCTTTAAATTTACAGTTCTTTAGAAAGAAGTACAAAATGGTAAAATATATACATGGATGTTCATGAATGTCCACATTCATGTGTTCATACATATAAAAATGTTCTTTATTGTCTCATGTCCTAGGAACTCCATGGATATGAGATTCACATAGATACCAACTTTCTCTTCTGAGTTTTCTATGTTTATCTTGATGGCTTCTAGTGAGTGCTGTGTTTCTCCAAGAAAATATTCCCACATTTGTATTAATTAGCCATAAAACAGCACCTTGTCAAATGCATATATGTATATATGTCATATATAGTATATACACATATATCAGACTAGGAATTTGAAGTCATGTTAATAGGGAGTTATTTTAATTTTCAATGTCAGGGATTTCTAGTTTCCTTTCATATGCCATCAGAGCTAGTGGATATTGCGCACCTACTCTGTACCCAGAATAGAAGGTTCTTAAGTTCCTTCCTGAAAGTGTGGATACTACTACTTTTACTTTATTATATACACAACTTGGGTTTGAAGTTGACAAATGACCCTTCCAGAGTTTTACCTTTACGGTTTGATCAACTTGATTAAACTCTCCTAACTCTTTTCTGTGTATCTTGGTCTACATCTTCCATAAAGGTGAACTGAATAATATCATATATCTTAAATATCAAATGACACTTCTCATTTCTGCTGTGTCTTAAAGGAGTTAAAAAACTAAATATGCATATGTATTGAAAAGCCATAGCAAATAAATAGTTAAAGCACTTAGAAGTAACAACTTCATGTTGTACATCATCCAAATGGGAAAAGGGTGTTCAAAGTAAAAGTCAAAAGAACATTTTGGTTATTCTAGAACTAACATGTTTCAAAACTGGGCACTTTCTCCTCAGTAACCAGAATCTCCATAAGAGGGAATCTGTCAGATAACGCATAAAGCATAGAAGACGTAATATTTGTCAAGCAAGGGAAGCTTGATCCCAGAGAGGTTGGGGACAGCAGAGCCATGGGTTCCAGTTCTTCCTCCATCCCTCCAGACGTAGAGAGAGTGAATTGGCTGGGTCTGGCGCACAGAGTATCTAAAAATGTTCGCAGTGCAAGGAATAAGAGAATTAATAAGAAATCAATCTCTTTAAAAGTCTATGTGTTTCCAATAAATGTTAATAATAACATTTAACCTAGGAAAATAAAATAGTGAATAAAGTTAATGATCTAAGAGTTTCCTAATTATTATATTTAATAGGAATAAACTCAGGGTTAAAAAAGATTTCATTTTAGTTTTTGATTTCTTTGAAAAGAAAAATTTCATCTTCTGTGACCTTATTTTCACATTCACTGTAAAAACTTATGGAACCTAGGACATGAGAGAAACAGAAAGTTTGAAAGAGCATCAGATGACCTGGAAAATTATATAGCTTAGGCATTCATTTATAAAATAACTCATATCTCATAAAAATAATAGACTATATAAGTCAATGAAAATATTTTCTGTTAAATCCATTAAATGATCTCTCTTTGACAAGTTACCATTGCCTCCTCCTCCTCCTCCTCCTCCTCCTCCTCCTCCTCCTCCTCCTCGTTCTTCTTCTGTATCATCTTAGAAACTACTGGACTAGGCGGTATAAAAATAGGAATTACCAAGTATTTGCATGTGTGTGTTCATGTATGTGTGTGTGTGTGTGTGTGATTGTGTGCTGTGCATATACAGATTTTTGTAAAGGGCATGAGAGAGAAGCTGTGAACTGTGTTACCCAATTCCCCTATTAAAAGCACGTAGCAGTTTCTTGTATAGCATTTTTATAACAAAGATGTGCTTCTGTCTCGGACATTCGAACATGGCCTCCCATATCCACACTTCCTCAGAAAGAGAAATGTGTGATGTGCCACACACTGGGCCTGTGTTTGATTTGTACCTGTGTCTAAGTGGTAAAACAAAACAGAATTGCAATTAGCTGATAAAATCATTTAAAGGCACCACTCCTCTCCAAGAATTTGCTCCGGAGGCCCTAGATACACATGTACTTGAAATACCACTGGGAGCATAAGGATTCATGAAGGACAAAGAAGGTTGCTTTCTCAAATGGCATAGTGATTTTTATAAAGTTGTGGATAGGCATACAGCCAAAAGGTAATTTTTCATGCAAGGATATTTTAACACTAATTATAGATCTGTTTGTCCCAGTTAATTTGTCTGAAACAAATACTCAATTAGCTTTGCAAGAATAGATTTTAAAATAATTTATCATATAACAACTATTTAAAGCAAAATTCATTATATTTTTGTGCTGTCCAATTTTAGTATAGTTATACAATATTAATTTTAGGAATTATTAATATTAACAATACATTTTTTCATATCTCAAAATAAAATGTATTGTAAGTTTGAAGTGGAGGCAAGAAAGGAACTTCTTTTCTGCTCTCTGTTTGCAGAAGAAAAGTCTATTAGATATTTTCCCTTGTCTTCTTTCCTTTGGGGAAAACGTTTAATCTTTGGACTATTATTTCATTAACATAGTGCATAAACTTAGAAAAATAGAAAGTTATATTCAACCCTGATTTAAATAAATGCATAAATGTTAACAAAAAAGGAAACCAGGGAAAAATGATGTTCTTGAATTTGGATTGAAAAGGAGAGTTTTATCTTGTAAACTGAGTTTCTTTCCAGTGTGTGGAAACCTTGGTCACTAGCTCTAGTTCTTGGCACTGGTGGGCAATGGTAGAGCCTTTCATAAGTATAAGGCTTTAAATTATTGTGGCTGTGCCTTCACAGAAGTCTTGGGACTCTGACCTTTTCTTTTTTTTCAGAGCCTGATTACAAAGGAAATGATTTGCAGAGCCTGATATGGAAAAATCATGAGACCAAAGTCAGGTGAGGAGAGGGAGTCTATTTCATGCTGGCAGCCTACCCAGCTAGCAGGGCTGGGCAGGATCATTCCATACAGGAGTCAGCTGCTTGACTGGGTCTTTGGGCTTTTTTGTTTATGTCCATGTGACAAATGCAAGCAAAGAGCATATAACACAAAAGTAGTAATCAATAAATGGTATACAGATAACGTGTAATTACAAAGGCTACAGAAATGTGACATCCTGGAGAAACAAAGACCTCCATCTTGGGTAAAGTTTACAAGAAAGGCTCCTATCCTGGGTGACCAGAGGTGGCAGAGGGGAAGGCTCCAGACTGCCCCTCCCTTGTCTATTTCCATTACCTTAAAACTGCAAGGTCTTTTAGTAACCAACTCTATTTCCATTATAAGCCCAAAGGGGATCTGGCCAGTTGGTCAAGGATTGAAACTCCCAAAACTGACCCAAAATAATCCTTTCTTCTTTATAAACTGATGGTTTTGGTTATCTGTTACAGTAATGGAAAGCTCACAGATATAGTTGATGTTATTTTTTAAAGCATAATTATAAGCAAGAAAATATAAGGGTTTTTCCAGAGGTTAGATATTTTATTAAATCATGTCAGTGATGAAGAACCATATAGAGAATTCTTCCATACCTCCTGTATTAAAATCTGGATGGAAATAAGACATGATGTGAATATACAGGAGGAAGAGATTAGTGGTGTCTGAAGACATAGACAGGTGTTAGTTTAGTTGCAGTGACTGCGTATATCATTCTAAGCTGTTTATTTAGATAGAAAATTCTGAGGAAGGAATAGCCTTCTCTACATTCTTCTTTTTTGTTGTTGGTTTTTTCTTTGTTTTTTTTTTGTTTATTTTTTACTTTGTTTTAAATTTTTTTATTTATTTTTGTATGTATATGAATGTACTGTCTGCAATCTCTACATTCTTCTTTAAAGCATTTTATTTATTATTTTTACTTTATGTGTATGAACTTATTGCCTGCATGTTTGTAAGTGTACCCATGTTGTGCAATGCCCTTGGAGGTCAGAAGAAGACATCTGATCCCCTAGAACTGAAGATCTATGTTGTTAGCCACCGAGTGAGTACTGGAATTTGAACCTGGGTCCTCTGCAAGACCAGCCAGTGCTCTTAACCGCAAAGGCATCTGTCCAGCATCCCCCCCTCCAAAAAAAAAAACCCTTAATTTTTAGAAGCTAGGAGTTGTGGGTGCACCTTTAGTTCCAGCAACCAGCAGGGAGAGGCAGAGGCAGATGGATCTCTGTGAGATGGAGGTAGACCTGGTCTACATAACAAGTTCCAGGCTGCTAGGGCTACAAGGTTATCCTGTAACAACAACTACATTAATAATAATTATTATAATTATTGTTAATATATAATTAATGTTAATATAATGTTAATTTTAATTAATTTTAACTATAATTATTAATAATAATTACAGTATAAATATTTTATATTATTAGTATAGATCAAAATGTGATATATTAATTATAATATAATTATTATTAATTAATAATTATTATTTTGCTAATAATTATTATTAACAAAATGTATCATTGGAGAAATCAGTGCTTATTACCAAATAAAAGTTTATTAGTAAAATAAAGTGTTTCATATCTGAAAGACAGAATTAAAAACATTTATCAGCACGGTAAAGATTTCATTCCTTCTTGTCAGATAAAATCACTGCCTTTTGGGGGACAACCTAAGGTATGTGACCACTTGATGACACAAGGCAACTGCTTTGCATGAGCTTAGGTAACAGGGGATTCTCATGCCAACTTCTGCCTTGAGAAAAAGAACGATACAAATCACTTTCCTCACTCCCCCACACAACAGAACTTCTCCATACATTTTGCAAGTCTGTTTTTACTCTTTTGGGGAAATTTTCATCAGCAAGTATTTTCTCTACAGAGTATTTAGTTTTCTACTTGGTGAACCATTTTATGCACAGGGACAGAATAACAATGAATAGGATGTGGTTAACTTTTGGAAAAGGAATTATAAATAACTGATTTTATTCTAAGCCTACAAGTAAATAAAATATTTCATAATTGATAAAATATATTAATTTTGTCTAAAAATGTCAAAGAAAAAGGTGCCAAGTAAAATAAAATGTGAAATATAAAAACCAATCACTCATCCATTGAAATATTCCATAAAATTTTGACCCTTTTCCACCAACCTTCTACTCAACAGCAAAACACCCCATACCTAACCAGAGAGCAACACTGAAACATGTTTGTATTTGCACTAGGTCTGTGTAAAGCAGAGTGCTGAGTCTAATTGTCTTACAGTTTGTTGGTTTTCCGCATCATTTAGGTTCATCTTAAGATGTTTTCTATGGAGTGGTTATTCTATGTCATCTCACTTCTTTGCTACCTCTTAATGAAAGGATACTCCAAATCAAAGATCTTAAACAATATATGTTCTCTTGCACATACTCCCTGCACTCCTATTCCTTAAAATATTTTAAAACAGAACGTGATAATTGGATTTTTTAATAACAGATCTTAAAGCATTTGAAGAAGTCAAAATTTAATGAGTTAGGGTGCATTATAATGATGTAAATTACAAAAGGAGATTCATTCATGACAGCTAGGAAAGGAAAGAAAGCCTATTCAAGTGTGGAGAGTAACACCACATTGAGAGGCCCCCCTAGCCTCTTATCATCAAACACATGAATTCCATCTAGAAGCAGGCACATCCAGAAAAAGCATTGTTCTCATCTCTTTATTTAACTTTATCTCCATTTCACATTTTCATTATATGGGATCCAAGAGGGAAGGAACATGCAAAAGATGAATATCCCCTTATATTAGTTACTTTTCTGTTATTATGAGAAAATGCCAGGACCAAGGGAACTTATAAAAAGAAGAGTTTAATTGGCTTATGGCTCCAAAGGGGTAATAGACTGTAAGAGTAAGGAAGGCATTTAGCAGAAGATGGTTGGGGCAGAAAGCCAAGTGATCACATATTTAAAGCAGGGACAGCAAGCATTGAGGGCACCTGGAAATCTAGAACCACTGGGGATGAAATGTCCAAGTACTATGAGGGACATTCTCATTCAAACCAATGCATCATATTCTGATGGGAAGATATCAGGTGTACAGTGGAACAAGCCACGGAGAAAGGACACATATGAGTGATCACTTCAGCATTGGCCCAGGGACACACAGCAGAGAATGCAATTCTAATTTATTCAATACAACATGTCATTTATATAGGCAGTGTGACATCACCTCCTAGCAGCCAACCCTTTACATCATGCTTTGTTTCCCTCTCGTATGCTGGCTCAGGAAGGGACTGTGGGGGTGAGCAGTCTGTTCATGGTGGTGAGCACGTACTCGCCTGCACATGAGCAATGCACCCTGAACCCAGGGTGCTGTCCTACATCTCTCCATTTTTGTTTTTGCCCCCCAAAACTCAAAGAGCATTATACAAGTGGTGATTAATTACCTTTGTCTGGCCCAAATGGCCATAACTGTTTTGTAAAAGTATTAAGACTAATTTCTGGGTGTGGTGGTGCACGCCTTTAATCCTAGCACTTGGTAGGCAGAGGCAGGAAGATCTCTGTGAGTTCAAGGCCAGCCTGATCTACAGAGTGAGCTCCAGGATAGCTGGGACTAAAGGAGACCCTGTCTCAAAAATATAAAAAAAAATGTATTAAGACTAATCAATGCCCAATTAAAAACCAAATACAAGGTAAACCATTTATCAAACATAAGCAAGAAGCATATGCTATATTCATGTAAACCCAATTGCCAAATCTCTGTGCTCAACTCTTGTACAAGCCAGGGTCCTCCAGTCCAGCTGGATAGGTTTGCATACACAACCATGCTGACTAAATAAAAGTCCAATCCATATTTTCTGTGATCTCACAATTCACCCCCTCCAATCCCCCTTACAAACTGGTATGCACCCTCCTCTGTGAATGGTCCCTGGGCCTTGGATTAAGGGGCAAGAGAGGGTGAGAATTAAAACAATCCATTTTTCTTTGGCGTGACAAATTGGACCCTTGGGTCTGTCCAAGCTTTGCTTCCAATGGGCTGGCTGCTCATCCAGGGGTCTTTTTGAATTCTACTTATAAAACACAATATCAAGAAATGCAGGTAACTAAACAAAAATTAACTATCATGACAAGACATGTTATGGGCACAGACACAAATGTTTGGACAGTATTTTATTCTAGGAACTGTGGGATTATTTTTGTGTGCAAAGGGATGGCAATAGCTTCCTATTGTCGCCTAATGTGTTTGCCACTAGAGGGTGGCAAGCTTACAGTATCAGTTGTGTGCTACCCCTCCAAGGAGCAGGCCATAAGTTACTTAGGTATTCAAAGTTTATATACATAAATTAGTGGCTGATCAAAAGTCTTCTTATCAATTCTTATTGACATTTAAGTAGCAAAAGTGGAGCCAATACCTTGCAGAGGGGATTATGGTCACAAATAGATGAATGCTGTTATTGTGGTGTATTGGTCAGGGTTCTCTAAAGAAACAGAAGCAACAGGATGAATATATATAGCTATATACAATTTATTGATTTGCTCACGTGACAGAGTTCAAGGATTCCAACAGTAGCTGCACCACACTGGAAAGGCCGAGACGAGAATCCGGGGAACTGCTCAGTCCGCAAGGCTGGCTGTCTCAGTAGTCCCAATCCAGTGCTGAAGGCCCAAATGGGTTCCAGGAGATCTGCCGGTCTCAGTACATGCTGGGATCCGAAAGGTTGATCACAGCAGCAAGACAAACTCACCAGATGAGAGAGGCAAGCCCCAGGAGAAAAAAGGGACCAGCTCCTTCTGCCATGGCCTTAAATACTACCTGCCGGCAGAAGGTAACACCCACATTTGGGGTGGGCCATCCGGGTTGAGGTGGTCCAATCACAAGACCCTTTTTCTCTTATTTGTTCCTTAGTCCAGTCAAGTCGACACCCAGGATTAACCATCACAAGTCCACCGCTTGTCAACTTGACACCCAATAAATAGCCTCTCCTTATGTTATGCTTAAATGTCAATTGCAAACGATGGCAGGGTCATAATTCCACCTAACATGTTATAAGTATCTCATGTGCAATAGCAAAGCATTATATCTTAGAGTAGGTGGTAATGTCCTTGAGAAGAACTTAGTCCTTCAGTATCTAATAACCTAAATATGACAACACTTAACACATATCTCAGTTGCACATTCAAAAGGGAACAACACAAGTATCCACTTAATATACATACATATATATATATATATATATATATATAAACAAGCACATTCTTAACCAAATAGGACGAAGGTTAATATCTATTATAATCCACGTTTCTGCAACTGGTCCCGTGGCTTCAGCTGATATTTATGACTACCTTCTTCTACTACCCATTCTGTATTTCCTCCGCCATCAGCAAGCACCTCTGCAGGTCTTGGCTCTTTCCCTGGAGGAGTGACCCATACCTTCATCCCTGAAGGGTCTGGGCCATTTATTGTCCTGTCTGGTTTGGGTTGTTGGAGTTTCCCATTGACCTTAATCATAGGACATGGTAGCACCAGAAGGCGCCCTACAGCATCTCCTGCCTTCCAGACATAATCTTCCTTGCCCCCATTGTGGAGAAAAAGTCCAATTTCCCCATGGTAGTCTGGATCAATCACTCCTCCTACTACTGTTATTCCTTCCTTAGCCTGTTGGCTTAAAGGCAGTAGAAGCCCGAAGTGGCCAGGGGGAAGTCTTAGCTTCCAGTTCAATAGAACGTTTGCTGTATCTCCTGGCAAAAGCACTCCCCCCATTGGAGCCAAAACGTCTAGACCAGCAGAACGCAAGGTCGTGGGTACAGGAAGCAAAAATTTTCCTACTGGGTCACTAGGGGTGATAGTGAGTGGAATCATTCCCACTTCCACCCCTTGGTTCCTGGACCCATGAATTCTGGCTATAGGAGAAACAGTACCATATAGTGGACGCTGATTCAAAGCATATACTGCTTGCTGGAGAACCTTGCCCCAGCCCTCCAGGGTATTGCTACCTAATTGGCGCTGTAACTGTGTCTTCAAGAGGCCATTCCATCGTTCTATCAAGCCAGCTGCTTCTGGGTGGTGGGGAACATGGTAAGACCAGTGGATACCATGACCATGGGCCCACAGTCGCACTTCTTTGGCTGTGAAGTGAGTTCCTTGATCAGAAGCAATGCTGTGAGGAATACCATGACGGTGGATAAGGCATTCCGTAAGTCCCTGGATGGTAGTTTTGGCAGAAGCATTACGTGCAGGAAAGGCAAATCCATAACCAGAATAAGTATCTATTCCTGTAAGAACAAAACGCTGTCCCCTCCATGATGGAAGTGGTCCAATGTAGTCAACCTGCCACCAGGTTGCTGGCTGGTCACCCCGGGGAATAGCACCATATCGGGGGCTCAATGTTGGTCTCTGCTGTTGGCAAATCTGGCACTCGGCAGCAGCTGTAGCCAGATCAGCCTTAGTGAGTGGGAGTCCATGCTGTTGAGCCCATGCATAACCTCCATCTCTGCCACCATGACCACTTTGTTCATGGGCCCATTGAGCAACAACAGGGATAGCTGGAGAAAGAGGCTGACAATCCACAGAACGAGTCATCCGATCTACTTGATTATTAAAATCATCCTCTGCTGAGATCACCTTTTGATGAGCATTTACATGAGACACAAGTATCTTCACATCCTTTGACCATTCAGAGAGCTCTATCCACATACTTCTTCCCCAAATGTCTTTCTCACCAATTTTCCAGTCATGCTCCTTCCAAGTCCCTGACCATCCAGCCAAACCATTGGCTACAGCCCATGAATCAGTATATAATCGAACCTCTGGCCATTTCTCCTTCCAGGCAAAATGCACAACCATGTGCACTGCCCGAAGTTCTGCCCACTGTGAAGACTTTCCTTCACCAGTGTCCTTTAGGGTTGTTTCAGAAATTGGCTGTAATGCTGCAGCTGTCCACCTCTGGGTGGTGCCTGCATAGCGTGCAGAACCATCAGTAAACCAGGCCCTAGTCTTCTCTTCCTCAGTCAACTGATCATAGGGCAAACCCCATGAAGCCATAGGTGCATGCTTAAGCCCAGGAGACATTGTAACAGGAGTGGGAACCATAGGCATTTGGGCAACTTCTTCATGTAGCTTGCTTGTGCCCTCAGGGCCTGCCCGGGCCCTGTCCCGTATGTACCACTTCCATTTGACAATGGACTGTTGCTGTGCACGTCCTACTTTATGGTCTGGTGGGTCAGATAACACCCAGCTCATGATGGGCAGCTCAGGTCGCATGGTGACTTGGTGGCCCATTGTCAAACGTTCAGTTTCCACTAAGGCCCAATAGCAGGCTAAGAGCTGTCTCTCAAAAGGAGAATAGTTGTTTGCAGATGAAGGTAGAGCCTTGCTCCAAAATCCCAAGGGCCTCCGCTGTGATTCCCCTATGGGAGCCTGCCACAGACTCCAGACAGCATCTCTATCTGCCACTGATACCTCAAGCACCATTGGGTCTGCTGGATCATATGGCCCTAGGGGCAGAGCAGCCTGCACTGCAGCCTGGACCTGTTGAAGAGCCTTTTCCTGTTCCAAGCCCCACTCAAAGTTTGCTGCCTTACGAGTCACCTGATATATGGGTCGTAGTAACACACCCAGATGAGGAATGTGCTGCCTCCAGAATCCAAAAAGACCCACCAGACGTTGTGCTTCTTTCTTGGTGGAGGGAGGGGCCAGGTGCAACAACTTATTCTTTACCTTAGAAGGAATGTCTCTGCATGCTCCACACCACTGAACTCCTAGAAACTTCACCGAGGTAGATGGCCCTTGAATTTTAGTTGGATTTATTTCCCATCCTCTCATGCGCATATGCTTTACCAACAAGTCTAGGCTAGCTGCTACCTCCTGTTCACTGGGTCCAATCAACATAACATCATCAATATAGTGGACCAGTGTGATATTTTGTGGAAGAGTCAGGCGATCAAGATCCCTTCTAACTAAGTTATGGCACAACGCTGGAGAGTTAACATACCCCTGAGGTAAGACAGTAAAGGTATACTGTTGGCCTTGCCAGCTGAAAGCAAATTGCTTCTGGTGGTCCTTATGAACCGGTATTGAGAAAAAAGCATTGGCCAGATCAATAGCTGCATACCAGGTACCAGGAGACATATTAATCTGCTCGAGTAAGGACACCACATCTGGTACAGCGGCTGCAATTGGTGTCACTACTTGGTTGAGTTTTCGATAGTCAACTGTCATTCTCCATGATCCATCTGTCTTTTGCACAGGCCAAATTGGAGAGTTAAATGGAGATGTGGTAGGAATCACCACCCCTGCATCTTTCAAATCCTTGATAGTGGCATTAATCTCCGCAATCCCTCCAGGGATACGATACTGTTTTTGGTTCACTATTTTCCCTGGTAGAGGCAACACCAATGGTTTCCATTTGGCCTTTCCAACCATAATAGCCCTCACTCCACAGATCAGGGAACCAATGTGGGGATTCTGCCAATTTCTAATTATATCTATCCCAATTATACATTCTGGGACTGGGGAAATAACTACGGGATGCGTTCTGGGACCCACTGGGCCCACCGTGAGTCGGACTTCAGCCAAAACTCCATTTATCACCTGACCTCCATAGGCCCCTACTTTAACCGGAGGGCCACAATGCTTTTTAGGGTCTCCTGGGATCAGTGTCAACTCAGAACCAGTATCCAATAGGCCTCGAAAAGTCTGATTATTTCCTTTTCCCCAGTGTACAGTTACCCTAGTAAAAGGCCTCAGGTCCCTCTGGGGAAGGACAGGAGGAAGGCAAACAGCATAACTCTTTGGTATTGTGACAAGGTCCTTCCTCACTGGAACCCGGCCACCCCTTCATTCAAGGGGTTCTGGGTCTGTGAACTGTCTCAAGTCTGGAAACCGGTCAACTGGGCGGGATTCGCTACTCCTAAAATCAAATGTTGACTTCCTGTCATTCGTTCTAGAGCTTTTCTGCTTATACAGATCAAATAAAAACTTAGTAGGCTTCTTATGTATTTGGTTCCTGGGAACACCATGATTAATTAGCCAGTTCCAAAGATCATTTCGGGTCATGCCATTATAGGTATTGTTTTGCCTTTGCCACCCATTATGATAATTACTGTAACTACGCTCATCTGGCCTTCTGCGATTCAGTGCTGCCACCTGACGCCTACCCTGAGGTCCTGTTAGACCTACTACGTGTACATTTAATTTATGCAAACGAGCCACAACTTCTCTAACTGTAAGATCTGGCATAAGAAATAGAGCAAAAACAAAGCTCTTCAAATGTTCTGGTGTCTCTCTCAGTACTTTCCATCTTATAAATTCAGTGAGTGGCATGTCCTCTGGGTCCTCATATTGTGGAGAATGTGGTTTTACACTTCGAATCCACTCGAGCATGCCCATCTGCCTGACCCTCACAATCCCTTCATCAATACTAAGCCAAGGAATATCAGGCATCTCTAACTCGCTGTTAGTAGGCCATGTTTTAATAAATACATCAGCCAACCATTCAAATAAACTTTTAACACCTTTTTTAACTGCTCGAGCTTCCATGTTAAACCTAGAATCTCTACTCAGTGGGCTCATATCGATAAACTCAGTATGATCCAATTTTATATTCCTTCCACCATTATCCCACACCCTTAAAATCCATTCCCACACATATTCCTTAGGCTTCTGCCGGAATGAATCAGCAAACTCATTAATTTCTTTAGTAGTATATCGCACCTCCTCGTGGACCACACTTTCTATCTCACCTTGAGGGGCTTGCTTAGACTTCAATCTGGTTATAGGTCTAGAGGCAACAATTGTTGGGCCCTGAGGGACATCAGCTCCCACTGGGAGGGGGGGATTAATTTCCTCAGGCAAGGGTGGGGAGGAGGGATCTGCAGGGTGTGGATTCTCTGCTGAGGGTGGGGAGATTAATTCCTCAGATAAAGAAAATCCCTCAGAATCCGAGGGTTCAAAATCCTCATCATCATGGTTCTCCCACACATCTCCAACCAAAGTTTCAGGGTTCCACCCTTTCCCCACCAGTGCTCTCACTTTAACTGCTGACACTCTTCATGGTTGGGAATTAAGTTTGCATTGTAAATCAGCCAAACATATAATAAGGGCTGCAGCTTGATTTTCTGCAGCTTTAGCTCTTTGGCTGCTGGAGAGAAGATTCTCTTCCAGAGCACACTTGTAAACCTTTAAACTGTTGTTTCGAACCTGGAGCTGGTCATTTTTATCACTGAGCTCCTTATTTTCCTCTAACACTTAATCCAGACATGCTAGGAGCAACAAGACAACATCATTATTTTCCTTATTTTTCCACAATTTCCCGAACATTTTATATATAGAGTCACTAAATTCCTTGCTTCTCACAAGAGGCAAGTCAGGTGAGTCAAATGGATCTATCTTCATAATTACACCAAATAGTCTGCACCAAGGATTGTCATTCCTCTTCATGCCACCAGGAGAGCCTTCAGTAACTCTAGGCTTCATTGGGTTGGAGGGCTGGCTCCAGAGACTTCCAGGCCCACTAAAGAAATTCATCCTTTCAATTCTGTTTCTCTAGACCCCACTCCTGGTACCAGAATCTGTATTAGTCATTGTTCTCTAAAGAAACAGAAGCAACAGGATGAATATATATAGCTATATACAATTTATTGATTTGCTCACGTGACAGAGTTCAAGTATTCCAACAGTAGCTGCACCACACTGGAAAGGCCAAGACGAGAATCCAGGGAACTACTCAGTCTGCAAGGCTGGATATCTCAGTAGTCCCAATCCAGTGCTGAAAGCCCAAATGGGTTCCAGGAGATCTGCCGGTCTCAGTACACGCTGGGATCTGAAAGATTGATCACAGTAGCAAGACAAACTCACCAGATGAGGAAGGCAAGCCGCAGGAGATAAAAGGGACCAGCTCCTTCTGCCATGGCCTTAAATACTGCCTGCTGGCAGAAGGTGGCACCCAGATTTGGGGTGGGCCATCCGGGTGGAGGTGGTCCAATCAGAAGACCCTTTTTCTCTTATTTGTTCCTTAGTCCAGTCAAGTTGACACCCAGGATTAACCATCACATGTGGGTTTGCACTTTTTCTGGGAGTGGGCTCCTGAAAATATGACACAGCTAATCTGCTGCTCCCTTGGCTTTCCACCATGTTGTTCTGAAGTGGGAGCGTCTCACAGGTGTTGGCAGAATAATGCTCATGGACTTCCCAAACTTCAGAACTGTAGGCCAAGTAAGTTTCTCCTACTGAACCCAGGTAAAGACCTTGGTGCCTGGCCCTGGAAGATGGGCTGGTAGATTAAGGATGGTGTACAATGGTTCCATGAGTATATCTCACTTAGACGTGAATTAGTCTGGCTGCATTGCAGTGGAAGCATTGTCACATTCCAGCCCACAGGATCAGAAATGCCTGGGACCCTCAGGGTTTGAGTTCCACCAGCCTGGGGGTTGGGGGGTTCAGGCTGACTTGGGTATTGTATGGCTTAGTCCACTGTGTGAACTGTTTGCTGATTGGGTGAGGGGTGTTGGTCTGTAAAGTATTAGCATGGAGTTGAGATTTTGGAGCCTAAAGTATCTACAACTGTATATCAATGAAGAAGTCAACAAACATGTGTGGAGCCACCCAGTCATTCAGGGGGCCAAGGGAGCAAACCTCCCCATCCACCCCATCCCGGCCTCAAGTAGTGGTACAAACAATCCAGTAAACTGGTGGAGTTGTGGTGCAGACCATCCAGTGGGTGAGTTTAAGTGATTCTAGGTTCCACAGCTGATGTAGAGGAACTGAACAGCAGGAAGCACAGTGAGTGACCAACAAATCCTCTATATTAACATTTAAGATTAGCACCAGAATCCCCCCAAAACATAAACCCACATGCAGAAACCACAACAAAAAAATAACAACATAGGAAAAGCTCATAATAAATCCACACTGAACACTAAGATCCCTACAAGATCTCCCTAGAAGCAAACCAAGACATGGAACTTAAAAAAATAATTGTAGACATATTCAAAGAAATCAAAGAATATAAAGAACAAATCACACAACTAAGGGGAGAGAATGAAAAACTCAGGAAGTTTCTAGAAGGAAAGAATGATAAACTCTGTAAAGAACTAGAGGGAGAGAATGACAAACTCTGAAAAGAACTAGTGGTATAGAATGACAAATTCCAGAAGGGAGTAGAAACACTGAAAATATCCCTGGCTGAAATGAAAAAGGAAACAGACCAATGACACAAAGAGCTACAAGTAGAGCATGACAAGCTCCAAGCTCCAAAAGGATGTGGAAATACTAAAGAAATCACAGGAAGAAGTGAAAAAAGGAAACTGAACATTAATCCCATCAACAGGAAAGGATGGGAGAAAGCCTCAGAAGCAAAATGGATGAAGCAGAAAATAGAATATCAGACCTGCAGGATATCATGGAACAAATAAAATGGTCAAGTGAAGATTATGAAAAATAAATAAAAAACCACAAGAGTGGAACAGTAAGGAAATGTAGGATACTATGAAAAAGATTAAATCTCTAAACCATAGGGATAGAGGAAGAAGAATCCCAAGACAACGACATTGATCAGATCTTCAACAGGATAATAGAAAAAATTTCCCCAAACTGAAAAAAGACAAACCCATATAAATATGAGAAGCATGTAGAACACCAAATAGACAAGACCAGAAAAAATTTCCCCGCAACATATCATAGTTAAAATGCTAGATGCTCAAAGCAAAGACAAAATACTGAAAGTCACAAGAGAAAAGCAAGTAACATATAAAGGGAAATCCATCAGAATTTCAGCTGACTTCTTGTTGGAAACTATGACAGCAAGAAGAACATGGGCTAGAATATTTCCAGTGCTTAATGACTTTAGATCCCAACCAAGATTATTATATGCACAAAAAACATAAATTATAGTTGAAAGAGAAAGAAAAATATTTCATGACACAAGCAAAATGAAATAATACATGTCAAAAAACCCAACACTTCAGAAAATACTTGAAGCAACAGAGGAAGGAGCAACTATCCCCAAGCAACTAAAGAGAGACACTAATAAAAGCATAACAGCATAAATACATACCTAGACCAATAGCACAAACAAAAAAATTAAGTGGAAAGGAAGTAACACACATCTCTCAATAATAACCTTAAATATTAATGATCTAAACTCCCAATTGAAAGACAAAGACTGGAAGAATGAATTAGGAAACAGAATCCATCTATATGCTGTCTACAAGAAACCCATCTCACACTCAAGGACAGATACCAACTTAAAGTGAAAGGATGTGAAAAAATATTCCAAGCAAATGATACCAAAAAGCAAGCAGGAGTTGCTATTCTAATATCAGAAAAATAGACCTCAGAGTAAAGTCAATCAGAAGAAATGAAGAGGACTATTACATCCTTATCAAAGGAACAATTAACCAGGAAGACTTCACAATCCTAAAAGTTTATGCACCAAACTCAGGTACACTGAACTGTATAAACACAATTCTATACAGATTAATCCCAGCACACTAGTAGTGGGTGATTTCAATACCTCAATGACCCCCTTGGATAGATCAACTGTACAAAAAATAAACAGAGAGATATTGGAACTGAACAATACAATACAACAAATAGCCCTCACAGACATCTACAGAATATTCTACCCAAACACCAGAAAATATACTTTCTTTTATTTTTTTGAGAATATACTTTCTACTCAGTGTCCCACAAAACATTCTCCAAAATCAACCACATACTTAGCTGAGACACAAAAGAAATATCAACAAAAAAAAAGGATTGAAATTATTTCATGCATTCTATCAGACCACGGTGCAATAAATCTCAATATGAACACCAGAATAAGCTTGACCAGCTACAAGAACACATAGAAATCAAACAACACAATCCTGAATAATGAATGGGTCAGGGAAGAAACAAAGAATGAAACATTCATGGGACTAAATGAAAAAGACAATACAACACAATAAGACCTGTGAGGTACTTTAAATGCAGTTCTAAGAAGAAAATTTATAGCCCTAAGTGCCCACATTAGAAAAACAGAATAAATTTATAGCCCTAAGTGCCCACATTAGAAAAACAGAAAAGAAACAAATAAATGATCTAATGCTGCAGTTAAAAACACATGAACAACAGCAACAAAGGGACCCTAAACCCAACAAACAGAAAGAAATAACAAAGATCAGAGCAGAAATCAATGAAATAGAAACAAAAAATCAATATAGAAAATCAATGAATCCAAAAGCTGGTTCTTTGAAAAGAAACAAGATAGACAGACCTCTAGCCTAGTTAACCAAAAGAAAGAAAGAGCAACTCCAAACTAATAGTATTTGTGATGAAAAGGGAAGTATCACAACAGATAAAGAAAAGATCTCATAAGAGAAACCTATACTAAGTTTGAAAATTCTAAGAGAAATGGATGAATATCTGAAATCCTGAGAATCAACAAAGCTTAACCAAGAAGAAATTGACAATTTAAATTGACCCATAACATTTGAGGAAATTGAAGATGTAATAAAAAAAGAACAACCTCCCAACTAAGAAAATCCCAGGCACAGATGGTTTCACAGCAGAATTCTAGAAAACATTTAAAGAGGTCTTAAGACAACCATTACTACACAGACTATTCAGAATGATACTGTTCTAGTTTGTCTTCCATTGCTGTGACAAAACACTCAATTTAAATAGACCCATAACATTTGAGGAAATTGAAGATGTAATAAAAAAAGAACAACCTCCCAACTAAGAAAATCCCAGGCACAGATGGTTTCACAGCAGAATTCTAGAAAACATTTAAAGAGGTCTTAAGACAACCATTACTACACAGACTATTCAGAATGATACTGTTCTATTTTGTCTTCCATTGCTGTGACAAAACACTCTGACCAACACAAACTTGGGGAGGAAAGGGTTTATTCAGCTTACATCTCCTGGATCACAGTTCATCACTTAGGGAGCCCAAGGCAGGAACTCAGGGCAGGAACCTGGAGACAGGAGCTGAAGCACAGGCCATGGAGGAATGCTGTTTACTGGCTTGCTCCCCTGGCCCATGCCCAGCCTGTCCTCTTATATGGTACACAACAACCTGCCCAGGGTGGCACCACCCATAATGGGTTGGGCCCTCCTACATTGCTCGATAATCAAGACAATACTCCACAGATGTGGCCAGTCCAATGGAAACAATTCCCCAATTGAGGCTCCCTCAACCCAAGTGTGTCAAGTTGACACCAAAGCTATCCAGCAAAATTGACGCCTTGTCAACTTGACATACAAAACACATCACTATTAAACCATCACCTTTCCAGTTCTTGTCCCCAAAGTATGATGTTAACATTAATCACAACCTAAGACAGTACAAACTTAAAAGCCCCGCAGTTCTTAAAATGTCCAAACACTTATAAGTTCACAGTCTATTAAAAGTCTCTTACCTGTGGGCTGCTGTAAAATCCAAAACAAGTACTGTTTTATTTCAAAGGGAAGAATCAGGCACACTCAAACAAAACCTAAGTCTAGCAAGGAACTCAGTAAGTAGCAAGGCTGGACACCTGGGACTCACAATCTTCTGGGTTCCAAAGTGTTTCAGCAGCTCCCCTTCTCTGACTCTGCTATCTGTGGCACACACAGCTCATCTTGCAGGCCCAGGCTGATTCCATTCCACACCTGCCACTGCTCTTGGTGGTCATCCTGTGGTCCCGGCATCTCCAAAACCTGGGGTCGCCACTGAAACTGAGATTGCTTCTGACCTCTCCTGATGCAAAACCTCAACTTCTCTTCCTGACCCCAGGAATCCTGGGGTCTTCACTGCAACCAAGGCCACACTCTGACCAGTGCCCTTTCCTGGCCTCTTGTAGTGCCAGGCCTCAGCTGCTCTCTGTGACCCCTTCATGCTTTCAACACCAGAACCATATAAAATACTCTTACACATTACCAAGTCCTGCTTCTGGCTTGACATGGAGGCTTGGGCCCCTTCTGGAAAATAGCTTCTGTGTGCTGACCCTGAAGAAATTTTTCCCAGAAGATTTCACCATAGTGATGCTGGTCTCTTGTTATTTACAGCTGATTTTTCAGCCCCAGCTAACCAGCATCAATTGTCCCAGTACAACAAAGATTTCACTTCAGGTTCTGGTCTCTTACAGCTGATTCTTCAGTCCCAGCTGACCAGAGCCCATAGATTAAACAGTCCTGATGATTTCTGCTTCCCTTTGAAACTAGAAACTTTACAAGCCAGACCTCCATCTTCTACAACTCTTTCAGCAAAATAGTTCCAAGTTCCAGATCCACTGTCTTTAGGCATTCAATGATTTTTCTAGCCCAAAGTTCCAAATGCTTCCACAATCCTTCTCCCAAACACCAAGGTCAGGTCTGTCACAGCAATACCCCACTCCTGGTACCAATTTCTGTTCTATTTTTGTCTTCCAATGCTGTGACAAAGCACTCTGACCAACACAAACTTGTGGAGGAAAGGGTTTATTCAGCTTACATCTCCTGGGTCACAGTTCATCACTTAGGGAGCCCAAGGCAGGAACTCAGTGCAGGAACCTGGAGGCAGTTGCTGAAGCACAGACCATGGAGGAATGCTGTTCACTGGCTTGCTCCCCTGGTCCTTGCCCAGCCTGTCCTCTTATATGGTACATAATAACCTGCCCAGGGTGGCACCACCCATAGTGGGATGGACCCTCCCACATTGCTCAACAATAAAGACAATATGCCACAGATGTGGCCACAGGCCAGTCCAATGGAGCCAATTCCCCAATTGAGGCTCCCTCAATCCAGGTGTGTCAAGTTGACACTAAAGCTATCCTGCACAGGTACAAACAGAGAGGAATCTCCCAAATTCCTTCTATGAAGCTAGCATCACTCTAATACCAAAACCAGGCAAAGGCACAAACAAAAAAGAAAACTATAGACCCATATTATTAATGAACACAGATGCAAAAATTCTCAACAAAATACATGCAAATCGCATATAAAGACCCACATCAAAAGGATCATCCATCAAGATCAAGTTGCATTCATAGTAGAGATGCAGGGATGGTTTAACATACATAAATCAATAAATATCATAAACCACATGGCCTTAAAGACAAAAAAAAAACACATGATTATCTCAATTGATGCAGAAAAAGCCTTTCACAAGATCCAGCATCCCTTCATGTTTAAAGTTCTAGAGGGAATTTTACTGAAAGGAACATTCCTCAATATAATCAAAGGCATATACAACAAACCCACAGCCAACATCATCTTAAATGGAGAAAAATTAGAAGCATTCCCTTTAAAGGTGGGAACCCAGCAACGCTGCCCCCTGTCACCAACCCTCTTCAATACAGTGGTTGAATTGCTTGCTAGGGAAATAAAGCAAGAAAGGGAAATTAAAGGAATACTAATTGGAAAAGCCAAACTATCCTTTTTTGCAGATGATATGATACATGAGGAATACTAAAAACTCCACCAGAAAACTCCTGGAAATGATTAATAATTTCAGTAAGGTGGCAGGATACAAAATTGACTTAGAAAAATCAGGAGTCTTTCTTTACATCAACAACAAGCAACTGGAGATGGAATATAAGGAGAACTTTCCACTCACAATAACCAAAAAAAAAAAAAAAAAAAAAACTGGGAACAAACCTAACAAAAGACACCAAAGATCTCTACAATAAAAATGTTAAAACTCTGAAGGCTATTGAAGATGACATTAAAATATGGAAAAACCTCCCATGCACATGGATTGTAAAAAATAATATAGTAAAAATATCCATTCTACCCAAAGTAATATACAGATTCAATGCATCCCAGTTAAAATCCCCGTGAGTTTCTTCACAGACTTGAAAAAATAATCCTTAATTTCATATGGAAAAACAAAAGACCCCAAATATCTAAAGCAACCCTGAGTGAAAAATTTAATACAGGGGGGAATCACCTTTCCCGATTTCAGGCTATATTACAGGGCTATAGTCATAAAGACAGCACATATCCTTTTGGTAGCCCCGAAAGAGCAGGAAAAGGAGAAAGAAAAGAAAGAGAGGAGGCAAAAAAGAGAACTACATGCCAAGCCCTGCAGATTAATTCTTTGTTTCATGAGAATAAGAAATGGAACCCACACACACAGTTTTTTTGTTCTTTTTGCATTGTTGTCATTTTGTATTGTTTCTGTTTTCCCATGAAAAGAAAAAAAATAAAGAAAAAATCTGAAGAAAAAAAAAAAACAAAAAACAGCTCCCTATGTGTGTTCAGTGCAGGAGTTCCTCTGGCTTAGCGTAAGTAGTAAATTATTTCTAAACATAAGTTGTATAACTGCTCCCTGTATGTTTTGAGTTCTCATATGATATTTAATTTTAGCCTTAGAGTTTTATGAGTGCAAAAATATAACATGTTGGGGCTAGAGAGAAGCTCAGTGGTTAAGAGTGCATACTGCTCTTGCAGAGGACCTGAGTTATGTCTTATAAATAAATAAGAACAATGTTCTGTAACTCCTGGCATCTTCTAATTTAAAGTGTAAGAATTTGTGTATATAAAAGATCTCTGGTTTTTAGAGCTTATGACAACATACCTTAACTGTATGTATACTATCTGAAAAAATGTCCTCCAAAATATGTGCTTTTTTTAGATATCAATTCCTTCCCTGGCCAGCTGTTGTGGATTGAGATGTGTTAATCTGGAGTATTTGTTCTACCCTGGCGACAAGTATCATAACCAATGTGTTTGGTCTTCCATAATCTACTGAGTAGTTATCTGGTCTCTCTCTCTCTCTCTCTCTCTCTCTCTCTCTCTCTCTCTCTCTCTGTGTGTGTGTGTGTGTGTGTCTCTCTGTCTCTCTCTCTCTCTCCTGCTGTTGTGTAGTTGCCTGTATCTGAGTGTATATGTTCAAGTACCATCATTATATCTTCCTACTTCTTCATAGAAAAGGGGAAACAAGCCAACCACTCTTTCCAAATGCAAAGGACAAATTTTCCCAAACCATCTTCTCCATCCATCCTCTTCACAAGCTCTACGTCAGACCCTTAGATCTGTACTCTGTTGATGGTACATTGCTTCCTCTGTGGCCAGGGTCTTATGGAGCTTTTCACCTAAGGAGTAAAATTTGGTTCTACTTCCTTTGCATATGGGTAATCCTAAAATATACAAAGACTTAGCAATAAGAATAATAATGATAAGAAAACAAACATACATATCCTGCAAGGTTTTTGTATAATTGGTCAGTGAAAAAAGCACTAAATTTAACTCTGACTTTTGGTAGAGCACTATTTAATGTATCCCAAGCTCTGTGTTCAAACCCAACCCTGAAAAGTAAATGAATGAACAAATAAATAATTTGCTTTATTCTCACTTGACTGTGACAGTAACATCATATTTAAGAAGGTTTTAAAAACTCAGAGCACTGTGGAAAAAGTCACAAAGAAACAGAAGAATCAACAAACAAAATGTACTGTGTTTCTGCTTATGACCTTTAAGTCACTGTCTTCTTGTGTGAAAAGGACTTTCTTGTGTCTTTAATGCTGGCATGTAATAACAATAAAAAGTAAAATAGATGTGAAGTTGTTCATTAAATGGCATTAACACTGTACCTGTACCTTCATTTTTTTTTTCTTTTCTGACCTTCATTGAGACGTTGAGAGTAAATCAAATGCAGATGCACCATGCCTGAGCTTTATAAATCTTGGTTTCGTCAATCTTTCATAAGCTAAAAATAACTTGGATAGCTCATTAATTATAAGGTCAATATTTTTGCTATTGATTTAGAGGATCTAACAACACTTAACTTTTTTTAAATTTTTTTAATTTTATTTATTTCTGTATGTGTATCAAGTACTGTCTGCATGCAGGTTTGTGCACTCTTGTCATGCAATGCCGGGGAGGTCAGAAGAGGGTGTCGGATTCCCCTGGAACTGGAGTACTTTTGAGTATGGGTTACCCTGACTTAAAGAGTTTGCTGCTTTAGAAAACAGGGTTGGAGGTCCAGTAAGTAGCAAGTGGGATTATTTCTTAAATTATACAAATGACTCCTCATTTAGTGCTATAGTACTTAGGATGTGTTCTGGATTCCTATGTAGAATTCCTATACATACTTTCTTTACCATAACTCTACCAAAGAAATTCTAGTGTGTTGGTTTGAAAATGCCACCCCCCCCACCCCAATAGGTTCCAAGAATTCAGACATTTTGTTTCCAGTTGGGGACACTGCTTGGGGAGGTCTTAGAAGTTGTGATCATTCGGGAGAAAGCATGCCACTGAGGATGAGCTTAAAGAGTACTAAAAGCCTCGGCAATCTCCAGTCTTTCACTGCTTCCTGTGCCTGCTTGAAGATCTGAAGCTCTGCTTCCTGCTCCTGCTCTACCACTTCCTGTCACCATGCCTCCCTGCCATGATGGACTCTAATTGCCCTACAACCATCAACCGCAAATTCAAATAAATTCTTCCTTTTGTACATTCCCTTAGTCATGGTGGTTCTATCACAGCAATAGAAAAGTGACTAATATAAATAGGAACACAGATCAGTAGTCTTATATGAGATAAAAAGATTACACTGAAAATAGAGAATTATCTGTAACCCAATATTCCTCGAAAAGCAATTTCTTTCCAGTATGTTACAGGGTTTTGTTTTTTTTACTGGTTAATTTTGAAAGAAAACATAATAAGCAAATTATGTTGTCTTAGATTTTTGTTTACATTTGCACAGTGTCAGTTTCTGATAATAGGAGTCATTACTAACTGACTTCCAGGTTGGCCAGTCTTTGCCGACAAAAGGTGTGGCTTTTTTCCCCAAACCATCAGGAAGGGACAGACTTTGCCCAAGCCTGAGAGATGATAAACACTATTAGAATAAGAGAACATACAAAAATATAGGACTTTCTTCTGAAAATGTTCGCAAGCTGGTGACTGAACATAAAAAATCACTTGATATGTAAATGACATTTTATAAGTTCTCAGTGAATGACTTAGACACTATCAAATGCAGGGGAGTTTAATTCACATAACAGCTGTGGTCAAACATTTTGAATCCGGAACCGGAAAACTATGATACTACCACTCCTTAGCAATGAGTAATGTAAGAAACCAAATTTCCCTTCTCTCTTACCCAATCCCAGAAGATGTATCTTCAAGAAGCATTTTAGATTTCAAAGAAGACAGCAATACTTCTGTCGTTTTTAACAAAATGGGTTTTCACAAGGATGCATTTTGATAAATAGATCCATATTGCTATTTTCAACAAAATTATACTCATTTTAATGGTTATTTCTGATTTAAAATGACCAGCTTCAAAAGTACAGTCAGCTGTCAAGTCAAGCAGAATTACACTAGAGAATGAACCCATGTAGAAGAGATAATTTGTCCTCTCTCTTGAAAACACATTTTCCTCCTTCATGACTGCACCACTGAAAGGCTGGGCAATAGAAGAACTAACAAATCAAGATGTCCTGGGGCTGAGCTCTGAGGTCCCTGCAGGAGTGACAGTTATTTAAGAGAAACAAACATCTGTGACACAGTTATCTGAAATAAGCTTTCACACAACCAAAAGCCATCTTTTCTCTACAGTCCCTTCCAAGTTCCTTATTTCTAGCCTTTCCTTTTCCTTTCTTTCTTTGGGTGCTACTTCAAATATTGCTAATACAATGAAGAAATCATTCATCAGTCAAATTACTACTCCTGGTATAATGAAAAAAAAAAGGGTTAAACAAAAGCTACCCACTACAAATCCAATCTGAAGAAATGCTTTAATCACCCCTGGCTGGTCCCATTTTCTGTCTCACTCACACTGAGAGGGGCTTATTCTTCAGTGTACAGTATCTTACCTTGAGCATATAGATTGATTCCTTTTTGCCATTTATGATATTTGCTGAAGAGGTTAAACTTCCAAAGAGGAAGTTAAACCACTAATCCTTTTCTTGTCTACAGTTTTCCCACAGCTCAGGTTATCCCAGTTTACTATAAACACCACACTGGATAAATAATCTGAGTTTGTTCTCATGCACTGTGACTGTTGACTCAGCCAGGCATCTGTCACCCTGAGTAACTGAATGGTGGGTTGCTTTTGAAAGGTGAACACTCCCTTACCTTTATATATTCCAGGCATTGCCTTCATAGTTAACTGCATTTTTGGCAAGAAACTACATTCAATTTGGCTCATATTTCTTTTCTCATTATCAACGTTATTTATAGAATATATATGATAAATGATTTATTTCTTTCCATTTGGAAGATTACCAGGGCTCTGTAGTTAAACCCTTGAGTAAGGTCTAAAAACAGAAAGTAAACTATGTTTGTACCAGGTCATAAGATATTATTTAAATATTGAATTCTGCTAAGAGACTGAATATTGATTACAATTATAAATATACTCCTTCTGAAATGGGAAATTTTCTTATGTCCCTACCACTTTCTGTCTTCCACATTCTATATGTCACAGCCAAGAAAGTCAGGTACTTTTGAAAGATGTCTGTGTCCATAGCTTCATAATTAATTCACAATCCAAATACTAGGAAAAATGCAATAGTTGGAGCTAACATTATGTTTGAACAATCTTAAGATTCCAAATGTCATAAAGTTCTTAGATAGGCATTAGATCAGAGTCCCAGGGACATCTATGTCCAACAGGATGAAAAGAAACTGTCCAGTCCTTAATGTGTTTCCCTGGAGATGCACCATAAGAGAGCTCATTGTAATTTATTTGTCCTGCCCTCTGTACTAGTATATGAATTGTTGTGTCTAGAGAGTAAGTCTCTTGTATTTCAAGTTTTAATTGTTCTGGTGAGATATCTTTGAAACTTCAGAATCTAAATCTAAAAGAAATATCAATTCTGTCAAATTAAGTTCAGTTTGAACTAAAAGAAGATAATATTGGCTGAACATGCAGATATCCTTGAAAATGATCTCAGAAAAGAAATTCTAAATAAAGACTTAATCCTCACTATGACATACTAAAGCTATTTCTCAGATAGATAATCATGGGGCTAACATAAAATCATACTGCCATCTATTTCTCAGATGCTTCTAGAGGTATTTCAGAATCTTCTTTTGCAATTTAGCCAGATTAATGTAGCCCTTTCTAGAAAATTACATGTATTTTTCTTTAATTAAAGAATGGAAAGCAAAAATGCATAATTATTCCAGAAAAAGATTCATTGGGAGGGAAATATTGTGTAAGCAATTATACAGCATGGCTAGTCTCTTCCATTAAATATTGTCTTATTTCTGCTATGAGAACATCAGCTCATGAACTAAATGGAACCTGTTTCATTAGAAATGAACTAAATGGAAGCTGTTTCATTAGAATACACAAGACTTTCAAGTCAGATTATCAGTTTTAAGTCAACATTTAGACTCTGGTTCTTTAGAGACTGGCCATAGTCTCTTGATTTCTTCATCTGTGTTCCTCATGTTTGAGAGCAATACAAATTCTTTTTTTTTAATTTTATTTTATTTCTGTATGTGTATGAATGTACTGTCTGCATGCAGGTCTGTGCACCCGTGTCGTGCAATGCCGCGGAGGTCAGAAGAGGGTCTCGGACTCCCCTGGAACTGGAGTTCTCCTGGAATTGGAGTTTCAGACGGTTCTCAGACGCCATGTGGGTGCTGGGGATCAAACCCGGGTCCTCTGTAAGAGCGGTCGGTGCTCTTAATGGCTAGGCTATCTCTCCAGCCTGCAATACAAATTCTTAATCCTGCTGCTAACACCCTGAAAAAAAAATATAGTGAAACATCTGTACCCAAACATTACTTATGCTAATTACACATTACTCTAAATTCAAATTCAAAATATAGCAAACCAGGGCCGTCATTATCTAATATATAAAATTAAAGCTTTGTCTTCATTCAAATTCCTAACTATGTTATTCTAGTCATAATAATTAACTTTCAATAGTTTCACTCTGCATTAATTTTAATCATCTTTCTCTGTGGTATATAATACCATCTTGACAAAGCATCTACTTTTATGAATAAATATAAGACCAACACCTACGTAATCATTACTCATGTCAAAAAGTACAACAGTGTCAGAAACACAAGCAGTCAATCGTGGACCCTGCTTCAAAAACAAACACCTGCCTGCTTCTCCTCAGAAACACCACTTCAAACAGGCCTATGACAAGCAATTCATTTTTCCTTTACAGTTTTGCTGTGTCCATGCATTTCTAAACAACATAATTTGCTTCTGAGAACTCTTGATCAGTATATAAATAGCATTGAAGGGTAAAAAAAAAATCTGCATTTAGGGGCTGGAGAGATGGCCTAGCGGTTAAGAGCGCCGACTGCTCTTGCAGAGGACCCGGGTTCGATCCCCAGCACCCACATGGTTGTCAAGAACCGTCTGAAACTCCAATTCCAGGAGAACTCCAGTTCCAGGGGAATCTGAGACCCTCTTCTGACCTCTGCGGCATTGCACGACATGGGTGCACAGACCTGCATGCACACAGTACATTGATACACATACAGAAATAAATAAAATTAAAAAAAAATCTGCATTTGTTGTTTTCTCTCCAAATTTTAGTTTGGAAAGCACATTTTTTTCTTTCTTAAAAAATACCAGTTTATAGGCTGTTTTGAAAACCAAAGTTTACGGGTAATTTGATGGGAACAGTTGTCTGCTTGTTTTATTCACAACATAATTTAATTATGTTTTGATATTTTGATTCTAATTCAGTGGTCATTTTATTTGTGTAGCCATCACTCATTTAGGTTCACTGGTTTGTCCACGGCATTTTTTTAAGTATTTTTTTTTCCTTCTCAGAACTTCTGTGTGTTTTCATTATCTTCCTGCTAGAATTCCATGGTAGAATTGTTTTTTTCTTGCCTCTCTATTCACATAATTCTCAGTAATGAAGATATTCTTACTTGTTGTGTAGTGTTTAAACTCTACCGCTCTGTCCTTGCCTTCTAATAACAATGGCAATTCTGCAGGAAGGGAGGCAATAAGGCCCTGCTGTTGAAGACCTGATATAAACATGGGAAAGATGTATGGAGACCGCACTTGCAAGTATACAGATGGTCTTTGGAATGCCAGAGAGTGTTACCAAAGGCCACTAAACCAATAAAGCAAATATAGGTCTCCTTGACTCAAGCAAGACTCCTCCGTCAGCACCAGCTACACCTCATCTGCCTGGAAATACTGTGCAGCAGTGGCAGCCATATGTCTGTATATCCCAAATCTAATTGGCTATTTAGCTTTCTCCTTGGAGGAATACCCATGGCTGATGCCACAAGCTTACACCTCTAATGGGTTAGGAGTGTTATAAAACCACACGAAGAGACCCTGTTCATACTTAACATGAAGAAGAAAATTGTAATTCATGGATTAACATACCATCCAAACATCGTGTCTATAACCACAGTAACTACCATAACAATAGTACTGTTTAAACTTACCTATATATATAATTGCGGCGTGCTTCATTAGTAGGATCAAAAAGGCTATATATATACGTTGTTTAAATACCTATATATTCTAATTGCTTATGCTTTATTAGTAGGATCGGGAAACGGTTATTGGCCCCTGGACAAGCTGGGCAGCCCATGAAAGAAAACAGCCAGAAATTTTTGGGACTAGCGACCAAGATGGAAAAAACAGCTCCAGAGAAAATGGTAGGGGCTGTTTTGCTTCTCATCCCCTGTGCCCCTTTTCTAAAGCATAGGAAACAATCTGAGAAGGAGGGGGGCCACCGTAGGAATGTAAGGGCTGTGATTGGGGGTAATGGTGAAACTAAAAAAAAAAAAAAAAAAAAAAACCAATATAGACTGGACACTCATTTGATCCAACTTGATTGAAACATCTTTACACAGCCCCCCCCTGGCTGGATGGTGGGGACCCATTGGGAGGCTGTGTGGGTTTGGCCACGGGACTTGCTTGCAAATTGGTTTTACATGAAGATACTTGTACTTCAAAAATTATCAACTTTTATTTTTAAAACAAATGAATAACAAAAACAAAAAAAACACAAAAACAGAAAGATGCAGAAAGTTACGGCAATGGCAATGCATGATCTGGGATGGGGATGGGGTGGGGTTGGGGTGGGGGGAAGGAGAAGGGGATATATTTGCCTGAACTGAATTGGAAATGATGTATGAAATACACAAGGCATATTAGAGAAAAAATAAAAAAATAAAATACAAATCTGCATTACAAAAAAAAAAAAACAATGCAATGAATTAGCCATTTACATCTGTTGCAGAAATGATAGCTTTCAAATCTAGCATTCAAAACTGTGAAAAAAATCTTTTGTCTAGTTGATTTTGATAAGCTTTCGGGGAGACTTTTCATGTCTTGCTTCCATTTCCAGGGGAATCCGAATTGCCCTCTTCATGACCCGGCATGGCATGCACACAGTCCAACAACCACTTATGCAACGAGTACATCAAAAAAAAAAAAAAATAAAAACAAATTAAAATGTTTAAAAAAATTAGTATTCAATTAAATTTGTGTTACATGTAGCTGTCTTTAATATTCCAAAATTGTTAAATATGTTATTCAACTTGATTAATATATTTTTACCCAAGTATCTCCTCAAATATTGACTCTGCCTCATTCTTTCCCGCATGCTATTATCCTCATTTTATTCACCATGTGCCTTTAAAGTAAAATTAGCATAAACAAACAACTTACAAGTATCATTATTTGTACCACTCATCTCATCTGCCTTTTTCTGTACTGTTTTTTCTTCATTGACTGTTATCTTTTTTTTTTACAATATTGATTTTAGTTGGGTTTATGGGACTGTTTGTTTACTATAACATGATATCTTCTAAAAAAATATGTCGCTCTCCATCATTGGGCTTAATTTTTGCTCAACACTGCTGGTATCCCTGTTTCAGGAACACTAGAGGGCAAGCTAGATCACAAACTGCCAAAAAGCCAGGGCTAGGTAGACCAAGAAACGTATTGAGGTCAGAATGGGGCTAATGAGGACCCTATCTCAGACAAACACAAAGATATAAAAAAAAAATATAGCAATTATCTGGCTGTATTAATGTTCTCTGATAATATTTTAATAATATTTAGGAAAATTCCAAGCATACCTGTTAATTTCTTTTTTTTTTTTTTTTTTGGTTCTTTTGAACAGGGTGTTCCTGTAGGCCCAGGCTGGCCTGGAGACTCACTCTGTAGACCCAGGCACGGCTTTGAACCTCACAGACATCTAACCGCCTCTACACCCCCTAACCAGGTTCGGGATTGAAAAGCGTGGGTGCCACCATGCCAACCTATAATTTCTTTAGCACTATACTCCTGGATGTTTTATAATGTATCTCTGATATTTATTAACTATTTTATTTGTTGACACAGGGTAATTTTTTCTAACGTTTTATTATATTTATTGATTTTCTTCTTATTTCTTTGAAAACAGATTATTCTTTATATGTTCTATATTTAAAACAATATTGCTGATTCTTGGAGAAGTAGAAAAAGATAGCTATTTTTAGGAAAGTGTAGCATTCGTTTTTCAGTACTGTATGCATTATTTGGTTATAGCCATTAGAAACCAAGTTTGTGACCTGAGGTCTCCTACACTAATGCAGGTAAAGTAATAGAGGCAATCAAATGATATAAACACACAATACATTCTCGTTTTTTCTTTGCTTTACTTTTCTTTCTCTTTTCAGTAGAAAGGAAACATTCTAGGTCCTATCTTAAGAATTGTAAAGCTTTAGACCATGGTGCAATGTGGAGAAAATTAACAATAGATCACTTGGTCTTCACTTTTCTTCAGAGACCTAAACTCTATAAAGCTTTTTTTTTCCTGTTGGTATTAATTTATTAATGTTAGCACTAAGTCCCAAGATAAAATAGAGCCTTTAGGAATCATGATAGATAGATAAGTTCACCAGAGTTCATACATTCTGCCATACATGATAAGTCCCATCTTGCATTTTTTTTCTCAGTCTTTTTAAATTATTTTGATAGAGAAGTTTACAGTTTGTGTCATTTCTTTGAAACAAGTCTTTTTTGTTGTGTTGCCTTTAATTTTTTGTGTTACTCCAACAATATGTATATATATATATCTATATATATATATATATATAATGTGTGTGTGTGTGTGTGTGTGTGTGTGTGTGTGTGTGTTCAACATCATTAATCATTAAGGAAATGCAAATCCAAACCACTTTAAGATATCATCTTACTCCAATAACACTGGCTAGGATCAAGAAAACAAATGATACCAAGTACTGGAGAGGTTGTGGGGAAAGAGGAACACTCATCCACTGCTGGTGGGAATGCAAACTCGTACAATCACTATGGAAAGCAGGGTGGAGAACCCTTGGAAGACTTGGAATGAAGTTGTCAACTGACCCAGCCATACCAGTCCTGGGTATGTACCCATAAGGCTCATCTTACCGCAGAGATACATGCACAGCCATGTTTATTTCAGCTCTCCACAATAGCAAGGAGCTGGAACCAACCCAAGTGCCCCTCAACTGATGAGTGGATAGAGAAAATGTGCTACATCTACCTAATGGAGTTCTATGCAGCGGCAAAGAAAGATGACATCATGAGCTTTGCAGGTAAATGGCTGTAGCTAGAAGATATCATGCTGAGTGAAATAACACAGTCCCAGAAAAACAAATGACTAATGGTATCCCTCATCTGTGGATGCTAGCACCAATTACCTAATTGTATGGCAAACTGAGCAACGTCAATGTGATCTGAAAACAACTGTGCTCTTATATTGTGAATCACTTAAAATATAATAAAAAAAATAAAAGAAAATAAAGATGACATCATGACATTTGCAGGTAAATGGATGGAACTTGAAGCCATTATGCTAAGTGAAAGTAATGTAGTCCCAATAAAACAAATTAGGAATGGTTTCCCTCATTTGTGGATGCTAGTACCAAATCCCTCAACTGAAAGAAAAGCTGAGCAATGTTATTGTTATATTTCTTTCTATCTGACAGCAACTGTGATGTTATGTGAATATTTTAATGAATCCTAGAATAACCTTACCATTTACTTTCAGGTATCATAATTAATGTACAGAATCATAATAATGGGCAGAAGGTATATAATCATATTTTAGAGTAATATAAAATTAAAGGAAAAAATGTGAACCCCTGAACATGAAGTTTTTTTGTCTAAATGGTAATATTATTATGCAAAATATTCTTAATTATTCTAGTGTCCCTAACAAATTATTAATTACTTCTCTGGATTCCCAGTTTTGTTTGGACTTCAATTTCACATACTTTTTTATTTTGTTCAGATTATCAATCTGTGTGAGGGAGGAAGTCATATGTGTGTATTATATAAGATCTCTCTTCATGTTCACATATTAATAAATGCATACAAACATATATTATTATTTACAAGGTAATTGGAATTTTATTGTGTGCACATGGTATATAAGTATATATATGCACATTTGTGCATATGAATTTGGTTGTGTATATGTGACAGCACATATACTCACAGAGGTCAAGGTTGGGTGTTGGTCCTCACCTTTTACTTATTTGAGACAGAGTCTCTGTTATTTTCTGCTGCACACAACAAAGTAGCTGTGTCCCAGGAGCTTCTTGGGGTTCTCCTGTCTTTGCATAGGAACATTGTGACTATGGGTATTTATGTTGTGCCTCTGACTTTTATGTGGGTTCTTGGGATTTGTTGTGTGAAATAACTTTTTAAAAACTTTAGTTAAGAAGGGGGAGATGGCTCAGTGACTAAAAAAATCAGTGCACAAGTATAAGGAACTAACATTTATTTGTTTACTGTGAATATTGAAACAACTCCCCAGCTCTACCTAGGGTTTAAAAAATATATTTCATATAACATTTGTTTTCATTAAATATTTCTGTGAGTTGAATTGTGTTTCCATAAATATTGAATGTTGATATTCTAACCCTCAGAGCCTAAGAATGAGACTTTATTTGGAAACAGGGTTTTTGCACCTGGCAATGGGATTATGGTGGAATACAATTGGGCCTTGGCCCAATATACTTATGTCCTTATAACATAGACATAAATGGTGTACAGGGAGAGATCACAGGAATAGGAAGAGGCAAAGGTGAAGACTCTACAAGCCACAAACCAGCAACGCCTTCCCCTGAGCCACTAGAAGTTAGGAGGCAGGCATGGGGCAAATTTCTTCAGAGACTTCAAAAGCACTAATTCTAATAAAGATCTTTACATCAAATCTGTAACCTTGACACTATGAGTTAAGAGGTTTTTGTTGTTTACAATACTCATTTTGGCCTCCCCAGGAAAGTACTAGAGTTAGATAGATTTAAGTAATGCCGTCAAGAATTTAAAAAGAGATATATGGCTAAAAATACTTTCTGTTTTGAAAATAGTTCTGTGTGTGTGTGTGTGATTTTGTGTTTGTGTGTGATTTGCTTTGCAAAGAACAAATCTATCCATCGCCTTCCTGTTGTCTAACATCTTTCACATTCCTTCTTTTCTGTACTAGTTTCTCTTCAGATTGCTGTTACAAAATACCTATAAGAAGCAATTTAGAGGAGTGATAACTTATTTGCCTCGCAGTTTGAGGATGCATCTCCATCAGGAGCAAGGCACAGCAGCAGAAGCAGCTCTTCCTCTGAGGACAGGAGGATGAGAAGATTCGTTCACCGGTTTGTGGGTCAGGAAGCAGAGAAAGGCAAATGCAAATGATGTTGGAGTTGATAGGGTCAAACCATGGACCCTGGAAGTCCTAATGAAGTAGGCTTTGCCATCCATACTCAACAAGCAGGACAATTAAAATGGCAGTGTAATACTGAAGAGAAGACAAAGTACATGTATTCAGTATGGCCACACTGGGAAGAAGGGCAAGGTAGTCTGAGACAATACACGTCCATCTCTGAGGTCATAGTATGAAATTTAGGCTTAAATAGTCAAGCAATCCAGGTCAGAATAGTTCCACCCATCCCCATAGTCTTAACCCAAGTCTCTTTCTCCTTCAAGGCAGTCTGACAGGTTATCAGAAGTTTGTAAAATTTCTTTCCAGGAGAGGAGCTGCCCCTACTGCTGGCCCAAGGCATGACATTCTTAGGGAAAGTCATTGTTTCAATAATCTCATAACTGAACACAAGAGCACAAGTATTCCTAGAATATCTTTACTGATGTCAAGACGATCACAGGAGTCCTCAGCTGAGTGTTAGTCTTTTCATCTTTTCCTTTGGTCCCAGACCTCAGCAAGTGTGATGTTGTCACCCACTTTCAATTGGTTCTTCCCTCCTCAGTTAAGCCTTTCCAGAGACTCGCTCAAAATAATGGCCAGAGAAGACAACAAATCCATACATAATATTTGTCGAACTCTGAAAATACAGCCTTTTAATATATTTTCATATTCTACTCCTTCTACTTGGGATTTACTCTGAGTTTCCCTTTAAATATTAGCCATCTGTCGAAATAACAGGTAGGAGTGAATAAGAGCAACAATGAAAAAAAAGCACAAGTACAAAACACTTTTCATGGACAGTTTAATATATGACACTAAACTGGAGTAAAATAGACTTTTTCTTCCTGCCTAGTAAATGGAGACTGTATGGCAGTGGATGAGCACATGGTAAAGTTAGAATTAATTAATGTTAAGAAAGCGAATAGATGGGGCTGGAGAGATGGCCTAGCGGTTAGGAGCGCCTACTGCTCTTGCAGAGGACCCGGGTTCGATCCCCAGCACCCACATGGCGGCCTAGAGCCATCTGAAACTCCAGTTCCAGGAGAACTCCAGCTCCAGGGGAATCTGAGACCCTCTTCTGACCTCCGCGGCATTGCACGACACGGGTGCACGGACTTGCATGCAGACAGTACATTCATACACATACAGAAATAAATAATAAAAGCCGAGCATAATAAAAATAAATAAATAAATAAAAGAACAGCTAGCACATTTAGCATTTAAAAAAAAAAGAAAGAAAGCGAATAGAGCAAGCTCTTATAGAGAATTCTAAGACATGAATTTCCAGAGTCTATTCTAACCTGTGCATTAGAAAGTGTTAAGACTAAACAAAACTTAACTTCAAGCAGAGTGCCATTTCTCTTTTTTTACCTTTGTTGAGATAGGTAGAAGTATTGACAAGACAAAAGATGGGAGAGCAGAGGATAAAAAGGGCTACAATGCTATGAATACTGAATGTCAATGAGATTTTTCCAAAACTGGCACTCTTACCTGGGGCTGATGAGGGGTTTTGCTCCACATTATCCTCTAATATTAATCACATGCATTGTCTTTATTCCAGAAATTCCATTTTGGTCACAAATCCCATTGAAATGTATATGGATATTTACCCAAATAGATAGCAGGGGTAAGATGTGATCCCATCAACCACCACTGTCTCAAATCCTTTACCTCCAGCAAATTGCTCTGACTATATCAGGTTGTCAGATAATTGGTAGAATGAAGGTGTTCTGAAATTATATTATGATGGTCATGCTTCCATAGCTCTAAATTGCAGACATTGAATTTAGATGGTCTGGTATGTGGATTGCATCTTAGAAAATCAGAGGACAGGGGAAATAGAAGTAGGAAGAAGGAAGGAAGAGGTAGGGCAGTGACCCAGAATAATAAAATAAGCTATCAGAAACCCAAACCAACAGGACATGAAAGTATCATAGCTATCTGTAAACCCAAACCAACAGGATATGAAAGTATCATAGCTATATGTAAACCCAAACCAACAAGACATGAAAGTATCATAGCTATCAGTAAACCCAAACCAGTAAACCCAAACCAACAGGACATGAAAGTATCATAGCTATCAGTAAACCCAAACCAACATGACATGAAAGGATCATAGCTATCAGAAAACCCAAACCAACAGGATATGAAAATGTCTATTATTGTTCTTAGTTGCAATGCATATAAGTTTCTCAAATGGCAAATGAAGACATTAGACTTTATTCCAGTAGTTATTTTTGGAAAATAATAATATTCTAATACATTTTAGATTTCTACCTTAATATCAGGACCAATGATGCCAGAGTCTAAGAAGCTCATAAAACATATCCACTAGGAAACTATATAATTAGCTCATACTCATTGCGTTGGCCTGGTTTATTAAGTATTATTTCAGGAAACTTGAATAAACTCAACACCAGGGGAAATGATTCAGTATGCAAAATGTTTGCATACTAAGCATACAGACCTGAGTTCAGACCCCTGGCATTCACATGAAAGGATGAGAGCAGTGGCATATTCATAGAAGATAGGTAGATTCCTAGACTCTACTAAGCCAGCCAAGACAAAGTGGTCTCCCCAACAGTATCCTCTGTCCATACTACACACATGCACACGAACACCCAAATTCACTACACACACACACACACACACACACACACACACACACACAATAAATGAATGAATAAAATAAACAATAATTTGGTTAAGGCAATATTAATGATAGAAAAAGAGTATAAATATATAGGTCAAACTATAAATCTATTAATCTATCTATATCACTTATGTAGTTAAACAAAATGCTCATAAGGAGATCAATGTTATCAGTTCTTTTTTTTTTCCCCCCTTTTCAAGTCAGGGTATCCCTGTAGCCCCAGCTGTCCTGGAACTCGCTCTGTAGACCAGGCTGGCCTTGAACTCACAAAGATCCGCCTGCCTCTGCCTCCTGAGTGCTAGGATTAAAGGTGTATGCCACCACTTCCAGCTCAATGTTATCAGTTTTGAAGGAATCCATCACATGGTTTTAAAATGAACCATGTGTTATCCCAGACAATAACAGGCTTTTATTGTTTACTGTAAAAATGGAGGGTTAAGATTGACAGATTCCCTAAGTTCCTGCCTGGCACTTTCCAGTACATGTATAGGCTCTGCCCAGCTTATTGTATCTCCTTGAGAGACATGGGTGTAGACACCCAGGCTAGACACATGGATACTTCTTACTACTTTGGCTATGCAGGATAACACAGAAAAACCCTTCATAAACTTCTTCTTAGAGCTGTTCCATACTCAAATTGTTGGATCATAATAACTCATGTGTCTTTTATCCCTAATAATTAATACCTTACAACTTATTAATGGTAAATATTGGCAATAAAATTGATTGAAATTTGAAAGAAGTAATACTGCCCTTTGTGATATAACATCCTATATATTTCATAATATCAGATAACATCTTTATTAATTTTTATTTACTTAATTTTACAGTGCTAAGGATCAAGTCCAGGGCCTTGTATATGCTACAGATGGGCTTGACCACTGAGTTACATACTTTGAACAATTTGTATTTTTCTATATTGTATGTGTTTATCATAAGTATGTATTATTATAGATTGGAAATTAATGAAAGTTACCCACATATACATATATATCTTAACAATTTATGTTTCTCTAGACTGTTCAAATGCCTGAATTTGTCTTGTGATATTTTAATATGATGTATGATCTTATTTTAATTATTTTTTCATGTTTGTTTATGTGTCTGTAACTTAGAGGATTCACCAACAAAGGATTATTTCTAGTGCTTTTTCTCATGTGACAGGGATAACAATGGTTCTACCATTTTGTAGAAGTGATTATGAACTGAATGCTCATCCTCCCTCAAAATGCATAATTTAGAGTTGTATTCCCCATGTGATGGTCTTAGAGATGGCACATCTGGGGAGAAACCATTGTTAGATGAGGTTGTGAAGACAGAACCATCACGAAGGACACAGAGAAGAGCTCATGCAAGTAAACAAGGAGGTGACAGCTGTCTGTCCCCAAAAGAAGAGTCCACAGAGTAATGCATTAGAACCTCGGGACTTCCCATCCACCAGAACTGTGTAAAATAAAACTATATTGTTTAGGCTCCTTTATTAGTCTATGGTGTTTTCTGTGATAGCCCTAAGTCATAATATGGGCCAGTCTTAATTGCTTGCTTTTTTGTGTATTTTTTTCTGTTTTTAGGAAAGACTATTTCTTTCTCTTATTGGAATGGTGCCATATTTGTCCTTATATAAATGAGTCAGATCCTCGAAAGCTCACTTGCACAAGTCAAAATAGTAGTTTGCAGGTGACCACATGGTTGAGATTTAATTCAATGGAGAAAGTCTTGCACAGTCAGAATTTTTTATGAGTAATTCAATCTAAGAAATAAATAATGTGGAATAAGTAATCAATTAATATAGTGTTTTTTAGATGTTGAGACCTTACAGCTCAGATATATTATATCTCATTGTGTATTTATTAAAGATGTCTCTTCATGTGAGATGACATTTTTAGTAATTTGGAAGAGAAATATCATGGCCAAGGTCATGGATTTTATTTCACAAATGTCAGCTCTGACTGTGGAGTGGCTTGAACACTAAATGCTGTGTTCACTTAAGGCAGTATCTATCAGTGCAAACTCAGGCCACTTTCCAAGTATCTGTCCATCGTGGAAGAAGTGTATTCATAAGCTAATATTCCATATATCCCACAAACTTCAGAGACATTATCCAGCTGATTCGATTTGTGTTTTGATCTATTTTCATTTTTTGTCTGATTATTTCTTTCTTGTTATCATTATTTAGATTTTCTCCGAGTTTCACTTGAATTTCTTGATATTCTTTGGAGTCTCAGGAAAGTGCAACATTTGATCCATATGGCAATGATTTCTATGAGAGAATCCTAGTGCAATATCATAAACTTATCTGAAACATAATGAGGAGCTAAAATATGTCTCAGTCAGTAGAGTGCTTACCTAACAAGAATAGTGCCCTGGGTTTGAAACCCCCCCAACCCCAGAATTGCATAAAATGGGTTTGGAGGCCTAGGAAGGAAAGTGGAACCCATTCTTTGGAAATAGGGGCAATAGGAGGGTTGTTTGACAATTAATTTAGTAATACCATTTTGTAGTTCTTAGATATGATTTTTATAGATAACAATGCCATATCTCAATGACCTGGGCCTGCCTGCAAGTGTATATTTAGACCCACCTAGGTCTACTAAATACTTTGAACTTCCATTTACCCTTTAGCTCTCTGTTGGTTTGATGATGATGATGAGGATGATGAGGATGATGATGAGGATGATAAGTAGTAATAGTAGTATCATTATCATTATATAGATTCATTTAGAAGCCAAGCCAAGTCAAACAAAAGAGCTTTCAAGCTCTCTTAGGGCTGTAGTGTTGAACTTGATTGAACACAATGATTATGATTAAACCATGTCATGATTAAAACCAAGAAACAATAAAGCTTGGAATTGAAGTTCACTTTTGGAGGCTATTCCTTACAACTTTTAATTAATCTATTGTCAATGAGACCAGGTAGGATAACTCACAAAGCTGTGAGCAGACATAAACATCTAAATTCATTCTCTACATATTTTCTGGTTTTGATAGACAATTTGCATAATTTAGGGCAGCTAGTCTTGTATTGTTTGAATAATACATTGGCATGTTGACACATTGTAGGATGAAAAGTCAAGATGAAGCAATGAAACACTTAGCTATATGCTGATACCTTTCATTCTATTACTTTAGTTAAGTCAGAATAACAGTTAAGTATGCAAAAGACAGAATCTTTGCATCTCAAGGTCAAATAGACTGTTTCGTACCCTCAAACCAAGCATGAAGTGTGTTGCCTATTTGCTTTGGATTGTGCATCAAACCATGGGTGACATCAGATTGGTGACAGGCACACACTTTGCTTAAGAGTCAGTAATGAGGCTAGAGTTAGTACTTTTGCTTAGCAAATGTCCTGGGATAGATTGAGTACTGAAAAAGGAAGGAGGAGAAAGCACGGGAGAGGCAGAGAGGGAAAAGGAGTTGGGAAAGAGAGGAAGAGTGTGGCAGGTAGTTTCAATTGTCAATTCATGACCTCTAGAATCAGCTGTGAGACCAGTCTTCTCTGGGCTTCTTTAGGTCCATTGAGGTTGGAAGGCCTACACACTATGGGTGACAGCATTCCCTGGACATCTCTATAAGAAGTTGCAAGTGATCTAAGAACAAGCAATCCTCCTCTGCTTCTTCATGGTGGAAGCAATGTGACCATCTCCTCTGCCCAGACTTCCTCATCCTGACAGACTGTGCCTTCAACTGTGAACCCAAACAAACCTTTTCCTCCTGAAGTTAGGGCATTTAATCACAGCTACAGAAAAAGTAATTAGGAAACAGGCAGGAATCTGGGGAGGAAGAAGGAACCTTCTTTGGTTAAAATAGTATGAAGATATGGGGCTGAAGAGATGGCTCAGTGGTTAAGAGCACTGACTGCTCTTTTATTATTTAAGCCAATTTTTATTGAAGCTTTGTGCATTTCACACAGAATTTCCCAGTCAAATCTGGATCCATTCCCCTTTCCTTGCCTGCCCCCGCCAGAGCTCATGCATTCTGCCAAACATGTTTTTCATATTTTTCTCAATGTCTTTTAAAATTTTTGATGCAGAAGTTTACTGTTTTCATCAGAAGTTCGCTGTTATACTCAGTTCTTTGACGCAGACTTTGTTGTTGTTGTTGTTGTTGTTCCTTCAATTAGCCTCACTACAAAATATGCATATATGCATGCCACACATATATCGATTATGATGTCATAGGTTTTAGCATCTTCAGCTTATGATTTTTTTAAATTATTATTGTTTTCTTTCTTTGTTAGGCTGAAAAATGTCATGTTTTCCTTAAGGAATTGTTTGAAGGCTCCTCCTTGGCAAGCCCAAACAACCATCAGTCCTACCCTTGGGCTCCACACTGGGGTCTTCCCTTCCCCTGGTCACCAAATGAGGTCCAGTAAGCACGGCATCCTATCTTGATCTTCCTGTACTAGTCTCTGATACAGCCTGGGTAGTCCAACAATGGCAGTCTATACTCTGAAGAGGCTGAAACCCCAGCAGTTGCTCAGTCCACAAGCTGGATGCCTCAACAGTCCCCATCTGGCACTGAAGGTTTGGAGGATTCTTGGAGAGACTTGAGTCTTCAGTCCACATTGGAAGGTTGAAAAGCTGTGTCTCATGCATTTTGAAGGATGGCAAATGCAGAGCACTGACTGCTCTTGCAGAGGACCCAGGTTTGATTCCCAGCACCCACATGGCGGCTAAGAACCGTCTTTAAGCCAGTCACGGTGGCACACACCTTTGATCCCAGCACTCAGGAGGCAGAGGCAGGTGGATCTCTGTGAGTTCAAGGCCAGCCTGGTCTACATAGTGAGCTCCAGGAAAGCTGGGACTAAAAAAATAGTATGAAGATATGAAGATGTCTCTTTAATCCTTGCACTATCCTCAGCACCTGGCAAGAGTCTGTCACATGTAGGAAGCCAATGAGTTTTATTGAATAAACATGTGAAATGTTTGTAATTACTGTAAGGTTTCTAATGTTTTCCTTCTTTGGATCCTTCTATTCACTCAGGGTAGCTAAGCTTTCTAAGCCTCTTTGTAGGTAAACAAATGTGAAATGATGAAATGTCAGCAATTCGAGTGTCAACATATTTATCCATGTGAGTACTGTAAGAGCAGGGCATTTTCTTCTCTTTCTCACTGCCATGGTCACTCTGGATCCAGACTTAGATAGCAGTGTCCTAAGGTGAGCCACTTTTCATCTCAGAATCACTCCAGAGAGGAAACTTCCTTTAGAGGGGCAGACAACACACATGTGATTTCATATAGTCCTTCTTATTTAGTCATTGAGATTTAGAACTTAATTTTTTATGGTCCTGTGAGAACCATTGATACATAGCACCATTTTTTAATGTTTTATTTATTTATTATGTGTATGAATTACTGTCTGCATGTAGGTTTGTGCATCCATGTTGTGCAATGCTACAGAGGTCAGAAGAGGGCATCATATTCCCCTGGAACTGGAGTTAAAGACAGTTCTCAGCTGCCATGTGTGTGCTGAAGATCAAACCTGGGTCTGCTGCAAGAGCAGTCAGCGCTCTTAACCACTAGGCCATCTCTCCAGCCCCCATAGCACCAATTTTAATTACCACTGTATGGCAACTTCATCCCCAGTGAAAAACAATGTACCTACACAGGGAAACTTTAACTCATTTGTATTCTGTTTTTTTACTGTCCCCATGCATTGTCTTTAAGCAATTAACAGAAAAGCTATCCTTAATATAGTTGGTGTTCTGATTCAACAAATTCCCTGTCATGTCTAATGGTACATTCAACATCGTTTCATTGTTTGTAGAATTACTATTGATCTCATGGAGAATGAATCTTTTTAAGAGATTGTGACATTTCATCTTGTGGAAGTAGGGTTTGAATGAAAGAAAATCCATGACAAACATAACAAATCTTCAAAGAAAATGAGTAACATAAAAGGAATAAGTAACAATGACCTGGGCCAGGAAAATGACTTAACCCAAGGTTTCTTTTCCTTCAATATAATAAAAATGTACCTTGGATTTCCAATTAAAACTCAGTTCACACATCAGTAGAACTCTTGTGGTTCCCTTTTTTCCATAACATAATTTTCATCGCTGTGTGAATTCAAGGGTAAAGTCAAGAAATAATGGGGAAAATGATACTTTAAAGGGAAATAAAGATGCTTTTGGTGAGAATTTACATAAAATTATTTTTAGATTTGACCCAGAGTATTGGCTGTAAAAACAAAATAAAATATCTCAACTAACTCTGAAAATCCACAAAGAGTGGGACGGTCAGTGACGGAGCAAGAGCTCAGTCCGCTTGATGGATGTGGTTTGTTTTTGTTTGACTTTTAATGGCCAAGACCTTGGAAGCACTTGGCAGAAAGGAAATGAGAAATGAGAGTTCAGAACTCTGTTTCCTGGACTTCAGAAGGAAATAAAGCAATCTAACTATTGCTCACCAAACAGTCAAATGCAATTTTACAACTGATGGGGAATTTTAGCATGTGGTTAAAACTTTACCAGGAATTTATTGCATCAATTTCACAAATCACGTGAAGTATTGCCAGCATTCCAACGGACTATTTTAATCCTTTACAGTAATCTTGTGACTCAGGTATTATTTCTGTTTAGTAGTTGAAACATTGGGCTAAATATCTTCTAAATATGTTACTATAACTACAGTGGATTATGGCTTCTAAGCATGTGTCTGATTGCAAAGCTGATAATAATTCTATTATCAATTTTTGTCCCCAGTCTGGGTTCTTTTTCCTTCTCATAATTTTGAAACCAATGAACAAGGCAGTACCACATGAGCAGTATGAGAGATTTTTGTCTTGGCCAAAAAGAGAGAAAGTGGCAAACAAGGAAGAGGTCCTCTTGCTGTCCTCTGGCAGCCACCGTACA
The DNA here is from genome assembly GCA_009823505.1 of Rhizomys pruinosus. Classification (NCBI taxonomy): domain Eukaryota; kingdom Metazoa; phylum Chordata; class Mammalia; order Rodentia; family Spalacidae; genus Rhizomys; species Rhizomys pruinosus. Next base: position 89,213 of record VZQC01011592.1, read on the forward strand.
CTCAACCTATATCAGCAGACCCATGCAAGAATGAATTCTGTCCTATGAGTATCCTGTGCTCGAAGATAAATGAGATTAAGACAGAAAAGAAATTTGAGTGGGTCAAATTATGCAGTACTCAGAGTAAGGTTTCCCCTGAATCTCATTTCTTTCTTTAACACATATTTATGCTACCCTTTTAAAGAGAAGCAAGCAATATCCCAATTAGTTCCAGCTACAAGTGCCATTATCTAGCATGGCTCCTGCTACAGGATTCTTGCCATTCACCCAAGGCCCTTTCATAATACTAGCCAAGAATGGCACTTTGAAAGGGAATACTAGGCGAAGTAAGCAGTCTTGGTACAGAATGGTCAACTATTGAAGAATACAGATAATACAAATCAATGGACCTGAATTTAGGGTTTATTTTTGCAAAATAGAAAATAGTACCACTTCTATTGGAATTAGCAGCAAAAGCAAAGCAATGGTATGTGGGGATTTGGGACAATGTCTTCCTTATACTATAAGATGAACAGACTTATCTGTGCTCAGAATTTTACTGATATGTACACTTTACCAGAACAACATTGAGAGTCCTACGAGTTGGCTAATAGGGAAAAGAAATGACTACCTTTTATACTAAGGAAAGTCAGGATATGATATTTTAAAATATGTGAATATCAGATTACACAGTTGAGGTAGAATTTACTGAACCGGGCTTGGGGTGAACTTGCTGTGGTCACCATACTTATATCTAGCAGAAGAAAAGAATACACAGAGGGTCAACAGACCACTTCCATTAGAGATAACAGACAACACCAGCTTAAGCCACTTATTTTTTGATCCTCCACAATATTTAGAAAACAAATTCAAACATGAAGACCCACATATAGGAAACACAAATATCTAAATGTATACATTATTTAGTATTATGCATACCCATCTATACATTCTAATTTATCTATCAACACTATTTCTTGAGTAAAAAATCAATGTATTTTTAAACTAAGAAGTTTGACCATCAATACCATTGTCAAATACAAATTATCTTCTTTTGTCACTAGAAAAAGCACAAATAAATATTTATAAGAATAGAAAAATGACTAAGCACAAACACAATTTGTAAGACTTCTTAAACACATCTTCCATGAATAATAGATTATTCTGTCAATCAGTTTTACTGAAAATATGTTAAAAATCATTGACTTATAGTGATATTTGATATTACTTATTTATTTTTAAAGAATTACTCATTTATACTTATTTATGTGTATGGGCCTGTGTGAGTTAACATGTACCACGTGCATACAGGAGCCAGTGGATGCTAGAAGCTGGTAACTGATCCACTGGAAACAGAATTACAGGAGATTATGAGTCAACATCTGGGTGCTAGGAAAGAAGTTAGGGTCCTCTGCTAGAACAGCAAGTGTTCTCAACCACTGAGCCATCTCCCCGCCCAAATATATTTTATATGGATAATTTTTTCAAGAGTTTAGTTTGCTTTTTAATTTAGTTTCAAATGCAAATAAACCACAGTATTTACAAATCACATTTTCTGTGGAATTGAAAAGATTGTTTGGGGGATAATTATACCTGCTAACTGGGCACTAATCAAAGTATCTGATTTCCAACACTGAAAACAGTACAGCTCAGGAGAGGTATAACTTTTAGACTTTTAGACTTTCCAGATACTTTCCAGACACATACTTTCCAGAAGTTGTTTACAGATATATCATTACATACTAATATCCCAGTGGAACTTATCACTCAAGTTGAGTAACTGAAAATAAATAAAAGTTTTGTATGTATTCAAAATTTTACAATTCTCAAAAGCACTTTCATTAAAGTTGTGAATGATTCANCTATCTATTATATGATGCCGTCTTTCCAGAAGTTGTTTACAGATATATATATATATATATTTATCACTTTATAATCCTGACATCTAAAATTTTAAAGTATCTCTATCTATTATATGATGCCGTCTTTCCAGAAGTTGTTTACAGATATATATATATATATATTTATCACTTTATAATCCTGACATCTAAAATTTTAAAATATCTCTATCTATTATATGATGCCGTCTCCCAGATGCATTTTAAAGATTTTTTATTGGAGTTTGCAATTAATATTTGATGGAATACAATGTAATTTGATAGAATTTAGATCCCTTACTTAACTATACTTCCCCTTACTGTTCACCCAAGTTAATGCACTGTACTCTAATATATATATATTTATATATATTTAGTACTCTAATATATAAATATATTTATATATACATTATATAGCATGTATAGCCTAATTTGTGTCTCCAAATGTCCCTCAGTGTGGGTCCATCCACAGGAGCAGGGTTAACTGACCACCATTCCCATTCTTGAAAGAGACTGTTTCTTCCACTCCCAGCAGCCATCAATTGCCCAAAGTTCCTTAGATTGGATTGATTGGGTTTTCTTACCCATTTCCACATGTGCACATACTTTTGTCTAGTTCTAGGTAGCGTGGGACTTTTGGATACTGTCACCATAACTGTGAGTTCATATGAGCAACTGACCAGCTATACTCGTACTGAAAACTTTATTTCCTTGTGGTCATCCACGACCTCTGCCTCTTGCCATCTCTCCATCTTCTGCTATGCAGTGATCCCTGAGACCTAGGAGGTAGAACTTTGATATAGGATCCTATTCAGGGATAAGCATGTGGCTTCTTATTCTCTGCACATTGGGCCTGTTTTAATCACCATCTGCTGCATAAAGAAACTTCCCTGGTGAGAGTCAAGAGATGCTTTAATCTATGGATATAACAATAAGTCATTAAGGAGTCAGTTTAAAACTATAACTATTTAGTAGAAAACTAGCATTAGGCTCCCCCCTATGCCCTGTGACAGGTCTAGCTTCAGTTTCTTCAGCTTGATATTAATGTCAGTTATGGACAACCATACTATGGGACAGACCTTAAATTCAATTAGAGAGTGGTAGTGCCAGTATGCCATTATTACACTGATGGGCATATCTTTCCAGGCAAAATGTTGTTGTAGTCACATGATTCACAACTGGGAAAGGTTAATGATTACTTTTCACTGCTGGTAGCATGCATGACACCTTCAGTACAATGAAAATTATCCAGTAGAGATGAGACTCTGAAGTCAGCCCCAACTTGATTTCTCCTTGATTTTTGCACAGCTAATGTATGTATCATCTTCATCAATGGGGATTTACTGTCACATTCTGGTGGGTAATACATGCAGGGGAAGTGGCCGTTATGTTTAAAGATCTATATTCCCACAGTCAACAGCTTCACTAAAGAATCCATTCCTGGGCTGGAGAGATGATGGCCTAGCGGTTAAGAGCGCCAACCGCTCTTACAGAGGACCCGGGTTCAATCCCCAGCACCCACATGGCGGCCGAGAACCATCTGAAACTCCAATTCCAGGAGAACTCCAGTTCTAGGGGAATCCAACACCCTCTTCTGACCTCCGCGGCATTGCACGGCACGGGTGCACACATTTGCATGCAGACAGTACATTCATACACATACAGAAATAAATAAAAAAAATTAAAAAAAGAGAGTCCATTCCTAACATTGTGGTTGTATTTAGTTAGTTTATGGTGTTTAGTAGGGACAATGTACTCTGTTAATGTTAATGGTCCACTTTCTCCCTTTAAATCACTGCATTCTAGGTATTTAAACATTACTAATTGTTATGGTAAGTTACTTTGGTATAGACACAGATGTTTGGATGGTATGTTAATCCATGAATTACATTTTCTTCTGTTAAGTATGACAGGGTCGTCGTGTGGTTTATAACATCTCCTAACCATTAGAGGATGTAAGCTTGTGGCATCAGCCATGGGTTATTCCTCCAAGGAGAGAGCTAATAGCCAATTAGATTTGGGATATACAGATATATGGCTGCCACTGCTGCACAGTATTTCCAGGCAGATGAGTAACCTACCATAACAATTAGTAATGTTTAAATACCTATATATCCAATTGCGAGTGCTTCATTAGTAGGATCGAAAGGCTATATATTATGTTGTTTAAATACCTATACATCTAATTGAATGTGCTTCGTTAGTAGGATCGAAAGGTTATGCCTGGACAAGCTGGCAGCCCATGAAAGAAAACAGCCAGAATTGACTAGAGACCAAGAGAACAGCTCCAGAGAAAGTAGACTGTTTTGCAGTCTACTTCTCATCCACCTGTGCCCCTTTTCTAAGCCTAGGGAACAATCTGCGGAAGAGGGGGCACGGTAGAATGTAAGGGCTGCGATTGGGGTGAATGGTGAAACTACAACAATATAGACTGGACACTCATTTGATCAACTTGATTGAACATACAAGCTCCCCCCTGCTGGATGGTGGGACCCATGAGCTGTGTGGGTTTGGGCACAACTGCTTGCAAATTGGTTTTACATGAAGGATGCTTGTACTCACAAATTATCACTTATTGTTAAAAAAAATGAAAACAAAACAAAACAAAAAAACAGAGAAAGATGCAGAAAAGTTATGGCAGAATGCATGATCTGGGATTGGTAGGGGTGGGGTGGGGGGAAGGGAAGGGGATATACGCCTGAACTGAATTGGAAAATGATGTATGAAATACACAAAGCATCAATAAAAAAATTAATTAATTTAAAAAAATAAAAATAATAAATCACTGCATTCTACCACTCCTCTCAGGAATGCTGCCCCCACCCTCCATAGCCTTTTATTATTTTTTTAATTTATTTTATTTTATGTGTATTAATGTTATGTCTACATGTATGTAACTGTACCTGTGTCATACAATGCCAGAGGAGGAGCGAAGAGGGTGTCAGATCCCTTGCAACTAGAATTTTGGATGGTTGTTAGCTGCCAAGTGGGTGCTGAGATTCAAATCTGGGTCGTCTGCAAGAACAGCCAGTGCTCTTAACTGCTGAGCCATCCATCTAGTCCCTAGATCCCATATTTTTCACCTGTGGGTTATGACCACATGATGGTTAATTTAACAGAATCTGGTGATTTAAAAAAAAATGGCATCAGTAAATTTTTTCTGAATACACAAGGACCAAAGTTAATTCGAAAAACCAAGTGAGTACTGAATCTAAGCTCTGTTCTATTGTCCTACTTCACAGTCACCTTGGTTTTAACACACATCATGCCACTTTACAGTGTGTACCATAAGTCCATATAACACCATCTGGATAGCTCTGCTCAGATTCAAGACTGGTCCGAGTCACAGTATGTTTATGGTATTTACAAATTTTCTGCTTTTATAGAAACAATGCTTTAATTATGAAAAACAAAGACTCAGTATTTCCTTGCTATCACTCTTCAGTGTGTATCAAATTCCTGTCTTTGAATTTGTCTTTAGTATAATGCTTGACCTTAAGAATTACCTCTCCCCTTTATAGGAAAAAGAAAAACATGATGGTAACGAAACCATTCCCTAACTGTAAATTAGAACCAATTGTTACAGTGGTAATTTCCTATAAAACAGGTATAACTACCCTTTTTTAATTGACTGATAAGCATAGGAACTGTGAAAGGATAATTCTCTATCTAGAGCCAAATTCAATAGTAAAGTGTTTATAAGCTGTGTAATTAAGCAAAATATATTACTACAGGAAAGCTCTGACATCAACAATGAATTATTCTGCCTAGGAGATGTTGGCTAGGGGATTCAAACCCGCCCCCCCCAATTATAAAGGACTTTTGCCTATAAGTGGGATATATGCAAGGAGAAAGGCAGTAAGTCCCTGTTGTCGAAGACCTGGTGTGAGCATGAAAAAATGTTATGTCACTTGCTAGCGTACAACTGGCCTCTGAAATGCCAGAGAGCATTACCAAAGGCCACTAAAGCAATACAGCAAAATACTGGTCTCCCTGAGACAAGCAAGACTCCTCCGTCAGTATCAGCTACACCTCAACAGCCTGGAGATACTGTGCAACAATGGCAGCCAAGTGTCTATATATATCCCAAATCTAATTGGCTATTAGCTGTCTCCTTGGAGGAATAGCTCACAGTGGATGCCACAAGCTTATGTCCTCCAGTGGTTAGGAGATGTTATAAGCCACAATAAGAACTTGTCACCCTTTATAGAGAAACCACAGTTTGCAGATTAGCATACCATACAAGCATCTGTGTCTATGCTCACAGCTTAGCTTGACATAATAATTAGTACTGCTTAAATGTCTGTACATCCAATTGCTTGTGCTTTGTTAGTATGACTAAAAAGGTATCACTGGAAAAGCTGTCATTCCATGAAGGGAAACAACCTGAACAGACTAGAGTCCAAAATGACAACTCCAAAGAAATTAGACTGTTTTCTTCTCACCCACTTGTGTCCCTTTCCCAAAGCTCAGGGAACAAATTGCAGAAGAGGAGGCATGGTAGAACATAAGGGCTGCAGAGAGATAGGGGTGAATCATGAGACTATAGGTGTATAGTCTGGACTCCTAATTGATCAACATGCCTATGCATACAAGCTTCTCCAACTGGACTACGGGAACCTTGGGTTGTTCAAAATTTGGACATAGATACTTGCAAAATGCACCAATTACCTAATTGTATGACAAACTGAGTAACATCAATGTTATCCGCAAACAACTGTGTTATTATATTGTAGAATTCTTTAAAAATAAACAAATAAAAAAATAAAAATAAAAGAATTACCGTTTTAGTTGTGGGCTTGACTTTCAAGAAAATTTGTTCATCCAATTGTGGCTTGATATTAGAACAGAATTTTCAACAATTTTTTAAATGGTCTTGGGCCTGGAGAGATGGCTTAGAGATTAAGAGCACTGGATGCCCTTGCAGAGGACCCAGGTTTGATTCTGAGCACCTGCATGGTGTCTAACAACTGTCCATAACTCCAGTTCTAGGGGACTCCAACACTGCCTTCTGAGTCAGTGGGTACTGCATGATATGGGTGTGCTTTATACGCATAAAATAAAAATAACAAATAAAATATTTTTAAATAGCCCTAACCATATTTCTGCCACATGTACTATACCTTCATAAACAGTTGTGTTCTCAGTATTGATTATTGTAAAATCAGAATATAGTTTATTCCATGACACCAAATATCAAATATTCAGCCAATGTTCAATATATGCACCACTGATATGAAAATATACTTTTATCTTGAATAAGGGTAAAATTATATACAAACATTTTTATGTATGAATATCTGTATAAACCAAGTAATTGTTTTAAAATAAACTTCTATATGAAAGCTCAACAATATTCTTGCCCACGTAAGACCTACAGAATGAAAATACCAGATGACATTCCTATGGGGGAATTTCATAAGGTCACACCTCTAGAAGGGTTGCTAATTAATGGTTGCTAAGAAGGGAGTGTCAGTTTTCTCCAGGGACAAGCTTCCTCTTAATTTATGCAGTCCCAGTTGTCATCCCTAAACATGTGAATATACACTTTTGTACCCAAAGTTTAATAAAAAATTCTTGGTCAAAAAGAGGTATCTGTAGAAGCCAAGGAAGGTCTGATCTAGCTTCTCTGTGGTCCACAAATACTAAGCCACAGATTTGTCATATGTCTGCCTCCTTTAGCCTTGGTACAGAACTTCATCAATGTTGGTCCCATGATTATTGGAAACACCCAAATTATAGAGCCACACAAATATGTCATTATCAGTCAAATTTGTATTAATGGATTCATAGCAACAACACAAAATAAACTACCTTTCACATATCTCTGGACATATACATTATACACTGGAGCCTTGAATATGGACTGCTCCCCCCAATTCAATGTTCAATAACCAGTGAATTTGGCAGTGATTTCACACCTTTAAACTCTAACTTATCATAACAAAGCAAACTTAATTAGCTTACTTTTTAGACATCACTGTAATAGTATGTGTGACCAAACTGATATTTGAATATCATCCTTACAAATGTGTTTAATATAATGGATAAACTGTTCATAAACATATATATATATATGTATGTATATATATTGGTCTTTTGAGACAGGGATTCCTTGTAGCCACAGCTGGTCTGTAACTTGATATTAAACAAGGCTGGCCTCACTCTTACAGAGATCCGGATTTGAGATCTCCTGAGCCCAGCGGCAGGAAGAGGGGGAGACAGGTAGGAACTGGGTGTCTTGGGGAGCTGATTGTTGATCCTTTGGTCCTGCTGTCTTTGGTTTGATTGGCCTTTGTGGCTGTGAGGTTGGAGTTATCCCCCCAGCTGGGATTAAAGGTGTGGTCTTTGGCTTGATTAGATCTAGTGGCTGTGGGGGCGGAGTTATCCTCCCAGCCGGTATTAAAGGCACGCTTGTGTGACTCTTGAGATTTGAGATCTCCTGAGCCCAGCGGCAGGCCCCCCCCCCCCCCGCCAACTGAGATTACGAAGAAGGATCTGAAGGAGGCAAGCAAAGCACGCCTTCAACACAGTGAAGAGGCATTCAGGACTCACATTGGAATACAGGCAAGGAGAAGCCCATATGCCAGGATCACGAAGAAGAGACTACACTGGAAAGGTGCAGGATAATCCCACGCCAAGCTTTACCAACCCTATGGATGACTCCTGCAGTGGGATCCCCCCGGGGATGCCCCAGGACACAGACATCAGAAACACAATTGGGAACATACTTAAAGAACTACAAGATCATAAAGAACAAATTAAAGAACTAAGAAAAGAGAATGAGGACCGAGAGAGAGAGAATGACAAGCTCCGGAAGGAAGTAGAAACACTGAAAAGATCCCATGCTGAAAAAGAAAAAGAAACCAACCAGCAAACAAAAGAGCTACAAAAAGAGATCGAGAAGCTCCAAAAAGAAATAGAAACACTAAAGAAATCAGAAGAGGAAATGAAAAAGGAAATCAAACACTCATCCATTCAAGAGGAAAGGAATGAAAAAAGCCTCAGAAGCAGAATGGAGGAAGCAGAACAAAGAATATCAGACCTGGAGGACAACACAGAACAACTAAAAACCTCAAGGAAAGATTATGAAAAATTTAAAAATACACAAAAATGGAACAACCAGGAGCTGTGGGACACTATGAAAAGATCAAACCTCCGCATCATAGGAATAGAGGAAGGAGAAGAATCCCAAGAGAAAGGTATTGATCAGATCTTCAACAGAATAATAGATGAAAACTTCCCCAAACTAAAAAAGGACAAACCAATACCAATACAAGAAGCACATAGAACTCCAAACAGACAAGATCAGAAAAGAAATTCTCCACGCCACATCATAGTTAAAATGCTGGACACCCAAAACAAAGAGAAAATTCTTAAAGCGACAAGAGAAAAACAACAAGTGACCTATAAGGGGAAACCTATCAGAATAACAACGGACTTCTCACAGCAAACGATGAAGGCAAGAAGAACCTGGAGCAAAGCATTCCCAGTGTTGAGGGACAATGGATGCCAGCCCAGGTTACTATACCCAGCAAAAATGTCAATCATAGTGGAAGGAGAGAGGAAAATCTTCCATGACATAAACAACTTGAAAGAATACATGTCCGGAAAACCAACCCTTCAGAGAATACTTGAAGCAATCCAAAGAACAGAAGAAAGGAGCAACCAACCCCAGGCAACTAGAAGGAGAAATCAATAAAAGCATAACTGCAGAAGTAGAAACCTAAATCAAAACCGCAGATGGATAATAAGGCAAAAGGAAGCAACACAAACCTATCAGTCATAACCTTAAATATTAATGGACTAAATTCCCCAATCAAAAGACATAGACTGGGAGACTGGATTAGGAAACAGAATCCATCGATATGCTGTCTGCAAGAAACACATCTTACCTTCAAGGACAGGCACCACCTTAAAGTGAAGGGATGGAAAAAAATATTCCAAGCAAATGGTACCAAAAAGAAAGCAGGTGTTGCTATTTTAATATCGGATAAAATAGACTTCAAAGTAAAAGAAATCAGAAGAGACAAAGAAGGCCATTACATTTTCATCAAAGGAACAATCCACCAAGAAGATTTCACAATTATGAATATATATGCCCCAAATTCTGGTGCACCAAACTTTATAAAGACAATTCTCCAGGACCACAAGTCACAGACTAACCCCAGCACACTCATAGTGGGAGATTTCAATACCCCACTGAGTCCTTTGGATAGGTCAACAGGACAAAAAATAAACAGAGAGACATCTGAACTGAACGATATGATACACCAAATGGACCTCATAGACCTCTACCGAACATTCCATCCTAATACCAGAGAATACACTTTCTACTCAGCACCCCACGGAACATTCTCCAAAATCGACCACATCCTGGGACACAGAAGAAACCTCTACAAATACAAAAAGATTGAAATAATTTCATGCATCCTGTCAGACCACAGTGCAATGAAGCTCAACATCAACACCAGGACAAGCCCTCCTGCCTACAAGAACACATGGAGACTAAACAACACACTCTTGAATAATGAATGGGTCAAGGAAGAGATAAAGAAAGAAATAAAAACATTCCTGGAACTGAATGACAATGACAATACAACACAACAAAACTTATGGGATACCTTAAAAGCAGTCCTAAGAGGGAAATTTATAGCCCTGGGTGCCTACATTAGAAAAACAGAAAGAGCACAAGTGAATGATCTAACACTACAGCTAAAAGCACTTGAGAGGCAACAACAGATGAACCCTAAACGCAACAGACAGGAAGAAATAACAAAAATCAGAGCAGAAATCAATGAAATAGAAACAAAGAAAACAATACAAAAAATCAATGAAGCCAAAAGTTGGTTCTTTGAAAGAATAAACAAGATAGACAGACCTCTAGCCCAGTTAACAAAAAGAAAGAAGGAACAACTCCAAATCAATACAATCTGTGATGAAAAGGGAAATATCACAACGGACAAGGAAAAGATCAAGAAAATTATATGGGAATATTACAAGAACCTATATTCTACCAAGTTTGAAAATCTAGAAGAAATGGATGAATATCTGAAATCTTGGGAATCACCAAAGCTTGGCCAAGAGGAGACCAGCAGCTTAAACAGACCCATAACATATGAAGAAATAGAGGATGTAGTAAGAAGCCTCCCAACTAAAAAAAGCCCAGGCCCAGACGGTTTCACAGCAGAATTCTATAAAACATTTCAAAAAGACCTACAACCATTATTTCTGAAACTGTTTAGAAGTATACAATCAGAGGGAATTCTCCCAAATTCCTTCTATGAAGCCAACATCACTCTATTACCAAAACCAGGCAAAGATACAACTAAAAAGGAGAATTATAGACCCATCTCCCTCATGAACACAGATGCCAAAATTCTAAACAGAATACTGGCAAATCGCATACAGACCCACATCAAGAAGATCATCCATCATGACCAAGTTGGATTCATACCAGAGATGCAGGGATGGTTCAACATACGAAAATCAATAAACATCATCAAACACATAAACGGAATCAAAGACAAAAACCACACCATCATCTCAATTGATGCTGAAAAAGCCTTTGACAAAATCCAGCATCCCTTCATGCTTAAAGTCCTAGAAGGAATTGGATTGGAGGGATCATTCCTCAATGTAATCAAAGCCATATACAGGAAACCCACAGCCAATATCATCCTAAATGGGGAAATGACGGAAACATTCCCTTTAAAGGTAGGAACTCGGCAAGGCTGCCCCCTATCACCACTCCTCTTCAATATAGTGCTTGAAACACTTGCTAGAGCAATAAGGCAAGAAAAGGATATTAAAGGAGTACTAATTGGAAAAGAGGAAGTCAAACTATCCCTATTTGCTGATGATATGATTGTTTACTTAAGAGATGCAAAAAACTCCACCAGAAAACTCCTAGAAACGATTAACAGCTTCAGCAAAGTGGCAGGATACAAAATTAACCTTAGAAAATCAATGGCCTTTCTTTACACCAAGAACAAGCAACTGGAGAAAGAATTCAAAGAGACCTTCCCACTCACAATAGCCTCAAAAACAATAAGATACCTAGGAACAAACCTAACCAAAGACACCAAAGACCTCTACAACAAAAATTTTAAACCCTTAAAGAAAGAAATTGAAGAAGACCTCAGAAGATGGAAAAACCTCCCATGCTCATGGATTGGGAAAATTAACATTGTAAAAATGTCCATTTTACCAAAACTCTTGTATAGATTTAATGCAATCCCAATCAAAATCCCCAAGAGTTTCTTCACAGGCTTGGAAACAAAAGTTCTTAAATTCATTTGGAGAAACAAAAGACCCCGAATAGCCAAATCAATCCTGAGTGAAAAGAGCTACACAGGAGGGATCTCTATACCAGATTTTAAACTATACTACAGGGCTATAGTCATAAAAACAGCCTGGTACTGGCACAAAAACAGACCTGTTGACCAATGGAACAAAACCGAAGATCCAAATCTGAGCACATACAATTTCAGCCATCTCATATTTGACAAGGGGGCCAAGAAACCACAATGGAGAAAAGACAGCATCTTCAGCAAGTGGTGTTGGCAAAACTGGATCACCACTTGTAGAAGAATGAAATTAAACCCCTACCTCTCACCCTGTACAAAAGTCAACTCCAGATGGATTAAAGACCTCAACGTGAAACCCCAAACTCTGAAGGTGATAGAAGAAAAAGTTGGCAGCAGACTACAAGACATAGGCGTAGGAAAAGACTTCCTAAATCAGACAGCAGCTGCACAAGAATTAAGGTCGACAATTGACAAATGGGACCTCATCAAACTCAAAAGCTTCTGTACATCAAAAGAAACAATCAAGGAAGTGAAGAGAAATCCCACAGAGTGGGAGGAAACCTTCACTGCAGATACATCTGACAAAGCATTGATTTCCAGAATATATAAACTACTCAAAAAACAAAGAAAAAAGAAAACAAATGACCCACTCAATAGATGGAGCAAAGAACTGAACAGAGACTTCACAAGTGAGGAATTAGAGATGTCTGAGAAACACCTCAAGAACTGTTCAACATCACTAATCATTAAGGAAATGCAAATGAAAACCACTTTAAGATATCATCTTACTCCAATAAGACTGGCTAGGATCAAGAAAACAAATGATACCAAGTGCTGGAGAGGTTGTGGGGAAAGGGGAACACTCATCCACTGCTGGTGGGAATGTAAACTCGTACAGCCACTATGGAAAGCAGTGTGGAGAACCCTTGGAAGACTTGGAATGAACTTGCCACCCGACCCAGCCATACCACTCCTGGGCATGTACCCTCAAGACTTACGCCACCACAGAGATACATGCACGGCCATGTTTATTGCAGCTCTCTTCACAATAGCAAGGAGCTGGAACCAACCTAAATGCCCCTCAACTGACGAGTGGATAGAGAAAATGTGGTACATCTACACAATGGAATTCTATGCAGCAGTAAAGAAAGACGACATCACGAGCTTTGCAGGAAAATGGCTGGAGCTAGAGGACATCATGCTGAGTGAAGTAACACAGTCCCAGAAAAACAAACGATGCATGGTATCACTCATCTGTGGATGCTAGTGCCAATTACCCAGTTGTAAGTATTTCTTGTGTAGGGCCCCCTGAGCTTTTGTACAAAGCAGTTGGGCATAATGCATTTTGGAAACAACAACAACAACAGAAAATACTGCATCAAAGAACTGACTGAAACAGTGAACTTCTGCTCAAAACAGTCAACTTCCCCATGGAAAATATTGAGAAAGACTAAGAGATGGAAAGCATGTTTGGCAGAATGCACGAGCTCTGGTGGGGTGGGGGAATGAGCGGGAACATGGGTCTAGATTTGTTAAAAATAAATAAATAATTTTATGTAAAAAAAAATAAATAATAAATAAAAAATGTAAAAAAAAATAAATAAAATTTATAAAAAAAATAAAAACAGAGATCCACCTGCCTCTCCTTCCCAAGTGCTGGGATTAAAGGCGTGCTCCACTATACATGGCTCTTATATGCTTTCATAACTGCTGAAACAGAGAATTTCATTTAGTTCTAGCTACTGAACGAAACTCTACTCAAAATCTAAATTTCTAGACAAGTGATGATGGGGTTAAAACTCTGGAACTTGGTCCTCCTTGGCCAAGATTCCTAGTTGTATTGGCCAAATGAGAGAGGGAGGCAGGGAGGGGTAGAAGAAGGGAGGGGTAGAGAAAAAGAGGGAGAGAAGGAGGGAGGGAGAGATACTGAAGGAGTGGCAAAGGGAAGTTTCCTTCCTGCCTATCAGTACTGATTTCTGGCCACACCACCGTGCATATGTGCAAACTTGTCTGATTCTGCCTTCCTACAATTATTGCCCCCCAACCACTCTTCCACATGCTGGCAGTGACAAATTGTTCCAGAAACATTTTTCCAGAGTGAATTTTTTTGTCATGACTTACAGTACATTCTTCCAACCATTATAACTCTGCCCCAAATCTCATGTTCCCAAACACCCATCAAGGGACAATCTTATAGTTAGAATTACCAGTATTCAGCATAAGCCTGGTATGCAAATTATTTTTTTACATAAGATATTATTCAGAGAGATATGGACTAACAGGAAGCAGTGAACACCATTACAGAAAGAGAAACAATGTGAAACTGAGATTATTAATTTATCAAGTTTTGAGGGAGGGCCTTCTGGAGTGGAAATTGGATCCTGAGGTAGAAAGCAGTTCTCAGTAGGTTATGGTACCTGAATAAGAGAGAGACACTGGGGAACTAAGGTAAAAGCATCTGACAGTGGTGAAAATGTATTTATAGCAAATTAAATGCTCTCCTCCAAAAGATGAATTTATTTTGTTGCGTGGATAGGTCACTCCCTAAGAGTCAGCATATTCCTCAAGATGTAATAGCTATAGTTTTTCAGGAAATTGCTTTACAACAAGCAATTAGTTATTCATAGATTTTATCAGTAATGTCTATGTTGGGCCTACTCCAAAGTCTTTGACAAGGTCAATGGAAGTTATGTAGTGAAAGTGCACATGGCAAGAGCCAGATGTTTACTCCTTGCTCTCATGTAGCATCTTGTGATAGACATTTTTGAAAATCACCCAGAAGATTTATAAGAAAATTTCATGGAGGTCATAGGTACTAAAAGGTTAGTAAATATTTTTCATGGAGTTGATAGTTTTTCAAAATAAATTTTCAAAGCAAGAATAAGACTACAAGATTGAAAACACGTACCAATGCAACAGGTTTTAATAAGATAAGCAACACTTACTCTCCTTGTTCAAACAGTGTAAGAAGCATGTTATTCTCACCTTCTCTCTCTCTCCTACACTGTTATCTTGGAAGGATAATTATTATGGGGTAATTTACTGCCTTAAAAGGAGGTAAGCTTGCTGTGAGTCATAAACTAATCTAGAAATTCTCAAAGGTGGTAGGGCAGTTACTGACTTCCTAGTCCACCTGAATATTACAGCAAAATCCTTAGCAGAGAGAACCACACACAGTCATTCCCCAAGACTATCCATTTTGTTTTTTTTTTGGAGACTAGTTCTCCCTTTAGTCCCAGCTGACCTGGAGCTCACTATGTAGACTGGGCTGGCTTTGTTTTTGTGTTGTCGTTTTTGTCCTTTGTGTATGTATTTTTTTTTTTACTTTTCTATGTGTATGAATGTACTGCATGTAGGTCTGTGCACCCGTGTCACAAGAGGGCCTCGGATTCCCCTGGGACCGGAGTCAAAGACGGTTCTCAGCCACCATGTGGGTGCTGGGTATTGAACCCAGGTCCTCTGCAAGAGCGGTCAGCACTCTTAACTGCTAGGCCATCTCTCCAGCCCCATATCTGTTTATTTTTTTAAGGGATTCTACAATATAAGAGCACACCTGTCTTCAGATCACATTGACGTTGCTCAGTTTGCCATACAATTAGGCAATTGGTGCTAGCATCCACAGATGAGGGATACCATTCGTCATTTGTTTTTCTGGGACTGTGTTACTTCACTCAGCATGATATCTTGTAGCTCCATCCATTTACCTGCAAAGTTCATGATGTCATCTTTCTTTACCGCTGCATAGAAGTCCATTGTATGGATGTACCACATTTTCTCTATCCACTCATCAGTTGAGGGGCACTTGGGTTGGTTCCAGCTCCTTGCTCTTAGGACTGCTTTTAAAGTATCCCATAGGTTTTGTTGTGTTCTACTATCATTGTCATTCAGTTCCAGGAATGTTTTTATTTCTTTCTTTATCTCTTCCTTGACCCGTTCATTATTCAGGAGTGTGTTGTTTAGTCTCCATGAGTTATTGTGGATAATAGGGTCTATCCTGGTGTTGATAATGAGCTTTATTGTATTGTGTTCTGATAGAATGCATCAAATTATTTCAACCTTTTTGTATTTGTGGAGGTTTCTTCTGTGTCCCAGTATGTGGTGAATTTTGTAGAATGTTCCATGGGGTGCTGAGTAGAAAGTGTATTCTCTGGTGTTAGGGTGGAATATTCGGTAGATGTCCGTGAGGTCCATTTGGTGTATCATATCATTCAGTTCAGATGTCTCTCTGTTTATTATTTGTCTGGTTGACCTGTCCAAAGGGTTCAGTGGAGTACTGAAGTCCCCTACTATGAGTGTACTGGAGTTAATCTGTGCCTTGTGGTCCTGGAGAATTGTCTTTATAAAGTTTGGTGCACTAGAGTTTGGTGCATATATATTCATAATTGTGAAATCTTCATGGTGAATTGTTCCTTTGATAAAAAATGCAATGGCCTCTTCTGTTTTCTTTTACTTTGAAGTCTATTTTGTCTGGTATTAAAAGAGCAACACCTGCTTTCTTTTTGGTATTTTTTTTCCAAACTTTCACTTTAAGTGGTACCTATCCTTGAAGCTAAGATGCATTTCATGTAGACAGCATATAGATGGGTTCTGTTTCCAATCTCCCAGTTTATGTCTTTTGATTGGGGAGTTTAGTTCATTAATATTTAAGATTATAACTGATAGATGTGTGTTTCTTCCTTTCACCTTATTTCCATTTGGATTTTTGGTTCTAGATTTCCAATCTCCCAGTTTATGTCTTTTGATTGGGGAGTTTAGTCCATTAATATTTAAGATTATAACTGATAGATGCGTGCTTCTTCCTTTCACCTTATTTCCATTTGGATTTTTTGGTTCTGGGTTTCTACTTCTGCAGTTATGCTTTTATTAATTTCTCTTTGTTGCTCCTTTCTTCTGTCCTTTGAATTGTTTCAAGTATTCTCTGAAGGGTTGGTTTTCCAGACATGTATTCTTTCATTTTGCTTATGTGATCAAATATTTTTCTCTCTCCTTCAACTATAATTGACATTTTCACTGGGTATAGTAACCTGGGTTGGCATTCGTTGTCCTTTAACACTGGGAATGCTTTGCTCCACCTTCTTCTTGTTTCATAGTTTGCTCTGAGAAGTCAGTTGTAATTCTGATAGGTTTTCCCTTGTAAGTAACTTGTTTTTCTCTTATGGCTTTCAGAATTTTTGTCTTTGTTTTGAGCATCTAGTGTTTTAACCATGATATGGCCTGGAGAGTTTCTTTTCTGATCTTCTCTGTTTGGAGGTCTATGTGCTTCTTGTATTTGTATTGTTTTGTTTTTTAGTTTGGGGAAATTTTTATCTATTATTCTGTTGAAGATCTGATCAATACCATTCTCTTGGGATTCTTCTCCTTCCTCTATTCCTATGATGTGGAGGTTTGATCTTTTCATAGCGTCCCACAATTCTTGGTTGTTCAACTTTTGTGTCTTTTTAAATTTTTCATAATCTTTACTTGAGGGTTTTACTTGTTCTGTGTTATCTTCCAGGTCTGATATTCTTTGTTCTGCTTCTTCCTTTCTACTTCTGATGCTTTTTCCATTCCTTTCCTCTTGATTGGATGAGTGTTTGATTTCCTTTTTTATTTTGTCTTATGATTTCTTTAGTATTTCCACTTCCTTTTGGAGCTCTTCACTGTGTTGAAGGCTTGCTTTGCTTGCCTCCTTCAGATGCCTTAGTTGTTTGTTTGTTTGTTTGTTTGATTTGTTTTTCTCTTTGCTTATGGAATGTTGACTTGTCTACGTTTTAGGCTTTCTATTGGAAGTCTAACTCACTCTGCCCTTTCTGTTCTGAAGGTTCTCCAAAGAATCCACTTGGACACTCCCACGGCAATTCCAGTTTGGAGGGGTATGCCTATTTCGCTCCATACTCTGTGCTTCAGGTGGTCCTGGGAAATCCCTATCTAAGCTCTGTGCACTCCGACTATCCATTTTTCAAACAGTAAGCGCATCTGTATCAGCTCAGTTTCAGAACCGAGGTAGAGATATCTGGACATTGCTTGGAACTCAGATGTCTTTCAGTGACAGTTTTCCACTCAACTCTTCCACCTCTCCTGGAGTACACCATACTCATTATTCACCATTGCAGGACACTTGGAGCATTATACTTGTCTTCCGTGTCTTTGCATATCATCCATTGACACTTGAAAATTAGGAGTCCCAGTCACTCATTTTTCACACTTCCTGGCTTTTCCTCATCAACTGCTCCTTGTTTACTAAACCATTTGCTTTGAGTTGATCATGTGCCTGGCTGACGTGAACAAGATCCCTTAACTTTACTTATTCATTCACTCATTCCTTATTTGCAGTGTTGTGGATGGAAACCAGAGCCTTGTGAATGTGTGGCAAGAACTGTATCTTTGAGCTCTACCTCTAACCTCTGTGCTTATATTTTAAATTAGAAAACTTTGGACTATTTTCAGAAAATGCTATAAATGTTTTCCAACCTTTAAATGTTAATGGAAAGGAAAAGTATAATCATACAGAAGCAGATTGGCTTACACAGTATAGGTTTTCTCTGTTTTACATACTCTTTTTGTGTCTTCTGTTTCCCTTTGGATTAGGCACCACAGAAAGAGCCTGCACATAACCCCCAAGATCCGCCTTTGCCTTGTCTCCTTGTTTTATAACAGGGCACTGATAGCATTCTAGATGATTCTTAAGTTTGCTGTGCTGCCAAATATTTAGATCCTGTCTTTTTTCTATCAACAGCCTACATTACATCATGACCCACATTATTCTGACCAATAAATATAACAGGCACGTCCTTGATGTAAGACATGTGCCCCACTTGAAACCACTATAGTTTAATCCTATTAGAAAATGTAAAGCCAGGTGCGGTGGGCCATTTCTGTGTTCCTTGCACTGAGGAGGTAAAACAAGAGGACCAGGAGTCTGAGGCCAGTGTGATCTACATGGCAAGATGCTGTCACAGAAATCCAGGCAGATCAGATAACTTACGCCCAATCTCAGTAATTAGGTCATTTAAGAGTCACTAAAACTTGTGCTAAGATGTCTTTTCATTATAATACTGTATTTCTGTTTGAGAAGTTTTGCCTCTCTAACAGTTAATTCCTTTACCTACTTTACTGTGCTAGCACCTCAGCCTTGTCACTTCTGTAGAAATAAATTTTCCAGAGTGGATAATCCTACTGTTGGAGAGGAAAAGCTTCATGTCAGCTCCATGGCATTTGGACTTTTTATTCATCCGCTAGCAGAACTTTCTCCTAATGCTTCACTCCCACTAAGTTCTATTTCCTGTCTGAGGAAGTGTCAATCCTCTCTTGATTTTCTGAGGACTAAGGATTAGCTGGCCCTGACTCATCCAGTGCTTTCCAGATTTAACCACTTGCAAACTGCTCACTGATGATTCATTTACTTTCCATTTCCAGTGTCCCTAGGTTCTTTCAAAATCACTGCTGTTAAAGTCTTCTTCGTCTGTCCAAGGACTGTAGCCGACCATTTTTACCTGAAGTAAGAAATAAGAACTATCTTTTTTTTTTCCTTCTTCTTTGCCACTTGGGCCAAAAGAAACCTTCAACAGAATGGAGAGTTGTGCAGAAGATAGAAGAATCATCATCTGTTTACTTCCTGTGGATGGTGGACATACTATTAGATTTTCCCATGATTTGTTTCCATTTTACATGATCCCAAAGAACTCCAGAGTTCTGTGGCAAGTCTAGAAGATTCAATACCAATGGAAATTGAGTATTTTGTGTGTGTGTGAAGTAGAAACCTTACAATGCTTGTGTTTTAAATTGTAGGGTGCAGTTTAAATTTGGTTACTTGTAGCTCTGAAGGTTCTATGAGTCACGATAAATGCTTGAAGGTATTTGAGAAAACTAAAGCAGGAAATGTATTAAAGTGGCTTCTACCAGATTCTCTGGAGTTTAAGTCTTCCCCAAGTTTGTATTTTTTGCAGTATCACTTGTTGTCTAAGCCGCAGTGTCCACAAAAGACACATCTTTTGTGAACCACCTGAGTGGCTCATGGTAACGTGATTCTGACCCAAGCTTAAACCAAAGCTGATCTGCATAAGGTTTCTAAATCAAACAGAACAATTATCAAAGAAAATAAGAGGAGCATCAGTACAAATAAATTTTGTATTCAGGACTTCAAATATTTGTCATTAATCCAGTTGTGTTAAAAGATAAGACTTTTTCACTGGGCATAGTGGCACATGCCTTTAATCCCAGCACTTGGGAGGCAGAAACAGGCAGATCTCTGTGAGTTCAAGGCTAGCCTGGTCTATATAGTGAGTTCCAGGAGATCTGGGACTACAGGGAGACCCTGTCTCAAAAAATACCAAAGGAAAAAAATAGATAAGATTTTTTCATAAAATGTTTCCTGTCCAATTTATTAAATAATCAATTATTATAGCATATTTGTGCTTATATTCAAAAATCTCAGTGAAGCATCAGACTGATAATGAATGAATGAATATTTTGAAATGGGCTCCTTTTTAATTGACTGCTTGCACTTTACATAGAATATCCTATAAAGTCTAATTTGTGTCCTCAAATACACTTCATTTTGGATCCATCCACTGGAACCTGTTTAATCTACCTAAAGTCCCATCCTTGAAAGAGACTGTCTCGTCCCCTCCCCTCCTCTCCCCTCCCCTCCCAGCAGCATCAGTTACCAAAAGTTCCTTAGCTTGGGTTGTTTCTCATACACTTCCCCATGTCGATGCTGGGATTCTGTCTGGTTTGAGGTTGCATGGGACTTGTGCATGCTGTCACCATGGCTGTGGGTCCATATGAGTAACTGGCTGTCTGGGGAACTCTATTTCCTTGTGGTCATCTCTGTGGGCATGTATACACATGTGCAGGTGCCCATGGAGGCAGACGTGTCATATCCTCTGGAAGTGGAGGTGCAGACGGTTGTGAGCTGCCTGATATGGGTCCTGAGAATTGAACTCAGGTCATCTGCTTGAGCATTGTGCACTCTTTTTTAAAATTAAAATATTTTATTTATTTTTATTTTATGTGTATGAGTGTTTAATCTGTATGTACGTAAGTGTGCATGAGTGTGCAGGGCCCATGGAGGACCGAAGAAGGCGACGGATCCCCTGGAACTGAAGTTTCAGACAGCTGTGAGCTGCCATGTGGACGCTGGGTCTTCTGCAAGACCAGGAAGTGCTCTTTATAGTTAAGTCATCTCTTCAGCCTGCCCCTCATTCATTTTTAACTGCTGAGTCATCTTTTTTTGCCTCTCATATGGTAATTTTTTTTCCAGTTTGTTGAGAAACCTCCAGACTGATTTCCAAAGTGATTGCTCTAGTTTACATGCCAGGGACAGTAGTGTACAAGGGTTCCCATTTTGCTACATTCACACCAACATTTGTTGTCGTTTGTATTCCTGATAATGGCCATTCTGACTGGGATGAGAAAGAATCTTAATGTAGTTTTAACCTTCATATTCTTAATAAATAAGGATGTTGATGATCATGTAAAATAGGTTCTTTGCTACAAGTTCTGTTTATTTTTGATGCATTACATTAGTCATTGCTCTTGTGGAATGTTGTACCTCTTACTCTTTCATCTTTTTCTCTGTAGCCCTCACTCCTCCTGACATACAGAAAATTCTCAGTGTTTCTTAGCATAGTGTGCCTGTCTTAATGATTTCTAAGAATATCGATGAAAACTACACACATATTTTGTGATTTTCTTGGAACTTCAAGTCTTCGGTGTAGACAGACTTCACTAAGTGTTCTTTCTTACTCCTTTCCTTCTGCCTCTCTTTCCCCCAGCACTCACTACCCCTCCTTTCTTTCTGTCCTCTTTCTCTGGTTTGACCTTCTTCCCTCAGTCCATCCTTATCTATAACATAACCAATTTGTTTCTTTCAGGTGGAAATAATGGAATGAATTTGTTCATCCGTGACCAGAAATTTATTTTTCTGAGTACATTGCTAAGAATTATGAATGAAGAGGGCCCATTTTCAGTTCTCTGCTTTATTGCTCCATCCAGAAACCTAAACTTGTGTTGTATATTATTGTACTTTAACTTGTTGCTTAATTTCTACATGTTTATTTTCAGTAATAGCTGAAAGTGTTAGTTACTCCATACTTTTAGCAGAATGTGCTGCATATACTTCCCAATAAGCAAATAAGGTTACATGTGTACAGAATTTCACTATTGACTAATTATTGCCTGGGTTTAATTCATCTTACCCATATTAAATGCTTCCTTTTCAATGTTTGAAACAAAATAGACAATTATTGAATGATTTTTAATTTACCTCATTTTAGAACTCAGTTTTAATTTATCTGGTCTGTTTTTAATGTTAGTCACTAAAAATAAAGTGGGAGCACTGTCCTATGCAATGTCTAAAAATCATTTTATATAATATGTGCACAACATTAAAACTCGTTTTTCAAAAAAAAATAAAGAAGGATGTTGGACAATTTTAGTGTGTTTTCTAGCCCATTTGTACTTCTTTGGAGACCTTTCTGTTCAGACCCATAGCCCATTATTTTATTGGCTTGTTTCTTTTACTGATATTTAGGGTTTTTTTTTTTTTTTAGTTCTTTGTATATTCTAGACACTTATCCTCTCCTCAGTATATAACTGGCAAAGATTCCCCATCCTTTCTTTGGCTACCTGCTCAGTCAATTGAGTTTCCTTTGCTGTACAGAAGCTTTTCAGTTTTGTGTGATATCATTCATAGTTGCTGGTCTTCCTCTTATTTCCTGTGCTACCAGTCTTATTGAGAAAGTCCTTAACTATGTCTACGGCTTGATGTGTACATCTTACTTTTTCATCTACCAGTTTTGGGGCACCAGGTCTTAAGCTGAGGTCTTTCATCCATTTATAGTTGAGTATTCTACAGTATGAGAAGTAAGAACCTAGCTTTGATTTTCTGCATGTTGAAATCCATGTTTCCCATTTGTTAAAGATGCTGCCTTGTCTCCAATATATGTTTTGGGAATGCTTAAAGATTGTGCAGCTGTTACTGCATGAAGATTTTCTTGGGTCCATTGATCTATGCATCTAGTTTTGTGGCAATACCGTGCAGCTGTTATTGTGATGGCTATACACTATTTTGTGAAACTGAGATGATGGTATCTCCTCCAACAATCATTTCATTCAAGATTGCTTTGGTGATCCTTGGACTCTTGTGCCTCCCTATAACTTTGAGATTGCTATTTTTCTCTGTCTGTAAGAAATCCCTTCATAATTTAAATGCGATTTCACTGAATTTATATACTGCTATTGGTAGGATAAAAATATTACAAAATTAATTCTTCTACTATTTGAAAAAGAGAGGTCTTTCCATCTTGGAGTCTCTCTCAGTTTTTCATTGTAGAGGTATTTCCTTTATTTACATTTATCATCAGATATTTGTGTGGCTATTATGAAAGGTACTGTTTCTTGAATTCTTTCTCAACCTTTTTCTTCTTGGGATATAGGAAGGCTGTTGAGTTTTGTGTGTTAATATTGTATCCTACCAATTTGCTAAGATTATCAGCTCTAATAGATTTTTTTGTGGAATCTTTAGGGTCTCTAATGTAAAAAATACCATCATATGAACACAGAGTTATCTTGGATTCTTCTTGTCTTATTTTTAAACTTTTTATTTCTTCTCTTGTCATATTGCACTATATTAAATAGCAGTGGAGAGAGTGGACACTCTTGCCTTATGCCCAATCTCACTGAGAATTCTTCAGATTTTCTCCATTTTTAGTGTGCTGCAAAAGTCTACCAATAAAAATGAACACTTTGGCATGAACAATGTACAATATAAATTTTCATATCATCATTTGCTGGATAATACAGAATCATTAGAAAATGCAGTTAGGAAATAGCGGGAGCAAAATTCCTCTATAAAGAAACACAAAAACTCAGGGTCTACGTGATGAAGCAGGAAATGAAACAAGCTAAAAATAGAGCCATTTTATCTCTTTGTAGTCATTTTGCATATATATTTCCAACAAAGGATATACATTTAAGAGAGTGCATACAGAAAACAAGAAGAGAAAAATATACAAACATTCAAATATGTATGAAATATCAGTATACTATACCTAACAGCTCAGCTCAGCACATGAATGACATTTGTTCATGTTTAAGTTGGCAATAAAAATGGTACCTATGTCAAAGAGAAGCTTAGAGAATTAAATTTTTAACATAGAAAAGTGCTTATTATGCATAAATGTTTTCCCAATTATTAGCATAATTATGATGGGAAAAAATATCTGTTTTTACTTTTCCATATGTAACTCAATTGTTCATAAGTGATTTTGCCAGAATTTTTAATTATATTGTATTGAATTATGTTGTGTTGTATAATATATTATTGCAAGTTATTTTTGAGATAAGATCTCCCAACAGCACAGTTGGCTTGGAACTTGATACATAGACCAGGATAGTCTCCATAACCCAGAGATGCACCAGCATCTTCCTCCTGGGTGCTGGGATTAAAGGCTTGTGCCACTATACCACTATACCCACGCTTGCTAGTATCTCTACTTAAAGCCTGGACATTCAAATCTAAGTCAGATTAAGACTGTTACCCTTCCCTCCTCCTCCACTTTCCCTCCATGGCATCCAGACATAAGTGGAAATATATATTCCCATGAAGGAGCAAAAAAAAAAAATCTCACAAACTGATTTGAAAAGTCTTTAGTCTTGTTCGTATTCTTATGAATTTGCATTATATGGAAGCAAGACTTGAAGTCATAATGGGATTCTGTCTCTGCTTTTGACATTCTTCATCTGTGTAAAACCTTGAGATTCATTGACCATAACTTGACACAATCTCTTTATGGCCTGCAATATGCCCCCATTAGTCATCTGGCTCCGCATGACTTTTGTTTTTAGTAACATCTAATTCAAACTGCAAAAAAAGGAAATTAATTTGTTGAGACCTTTCTCAATTATTTGATATAATTCCCTTTAGGTATCTTAATTTGGTCTACTTTTTCTATATATTGAGCTTCTTCATGCAATGCTGGCTATATTATGCCATATGCCTTTACAGTCATCCTTCAGATAATTCTCTCAAGACCCATGCTATTTTTACATAAGTATATCTTTAGTCATCAGAAGGAAAAATTCTTTAAAAAATCTAGTCATGGAGCTGTTAAAATTATTCATTTTTCTTGCTTCTAAGTTTCTTTCTGGTTTCTTAGCATTTCTAAATATGCTGTGAAATCCCATCTTTTAGGCAGCCCAGAGTGACATATGTTTAAAAATGCATATGACCTACATATAGTTCCAAAAAACATTTTTGTGAAAATATAAAATCAGAAGTTACTTATGACATCAGAAAATCTTTTCATTTAACACAGACTATAAAACTAAAAAAACTAAAACTAAAAAAAAAAAAAAATGGAAATTCTTCATTAATATATGTTCCCCTTGGAGCTATCTGATCCATCTGTTTGCTTTTAGGGTTCTCAGTATTATTTTAAAGATAGCTTTACTTTTGTGCATGTCTAAGCAAATTTAACCACTGTATTCAGATTCTCTTCACTTATACCTAAAATAACTAGTGCATTGAAAAACACTCTTGGGATCTGCTAACAGTGAATGGATGTACATTGGATACTAGGGTGTCCTTATGCATTTATGCTCTTTTTTTTTTTTTTTTTTTTGGTCTTTTCAAGACAGGGTTCTCCCTGTAGCCCCAGCTGTCCTGGAACTCACTCTGTAGACCAGGCTGGCTTTGAACTAACAAAGATCCACCTGCCTCTGCCTCCCAGTGCTAGGATTAAAGGTGTGTGCCACCACGCCCGGCTGTCATTTGTGCTTTATAGTTACAAGAGCTTGTGAAAAAAAGCAGGACTCCATTCTAACCTAAATGTGTATATACACGGATGTGCTGACTGGAATTAAGCAGTTGGGGACAGAACTTGTTCTGTAGAGGTGAGTCCACAAACACTAGTCCTCCAGTTATGAAGAGGAATGATATTCAAGGAAAGAAAGGGAGCTAAGAAGTTTCTGAGAACTAAGTTCACTTGCTTCACACATAGTTTCTAGCATGATCCCCTGTTAAAATTGGCAAAATGTGTTCATTTGATATGCTGAATTTTTCAAAGACCTGCCAGTATGCTTAATGATAAAATGAGCCCCCACTTAATATGATCAAGTTGCCCAGGAAGCTCATCACAAATGGAGGGATGTAACCATTTCTAGAAAAACAATTGGGAAGTCAACAATACTTACTATGCAATCAATTCTATTCACAGATTGAGAGTAAATGGTTGTGGCTACTGTTTACATTTAGAAACAGCAAGAGAGAACATGATGAAGACTGAAGAAGACTGTCAAAAATGGGCAGAAACTTCACTGTGAACCACAGCCCTTTCTGAGATGAGTACATGTGGTCTGGGGTCAGCTGTAGTCTGTCAATGGTATTAGCCTGTGACCTGCTGTGTTGGATAGCTTTAGTGTCAACTTGACACAACTGGGTTAGGGAGCCTCGGTTGGGGAATTGGCCCCATTGGACTGGCCTATAGCCATGTCCGTGGGGTATTTTCTTCATAGTTGAATGATACATGGGCCAGGGGAGCAAACCAGAAAGCAGCTTTCCTCCACAGCCTGTGCTTCAGCTCCTGCCTCTAGGTTCCTGCCCTGAGTTTCTATCTTGGACTCCCTAAGTGTTGAACTGTGTGACCTGGGAGATATAAGACAAATAAACCCTTTCCTCCCCAAGTTGGTGTTGGTCAGACTGTCTTGTCACATCAATTGAAAGCAAACTAGAACCCCTGTCCCTTAGCCTATCCATTCTCCTGCCCTGCCTGGTAAGACCCATTACCCTGACCTCAGACTTCAGGCTTCCATAGGAGTTAAGATTAACAGAGAGTATATACTGAGTTGGGGTAAAAATACATATTTTACACATTTAGTAATAAAAAATAGGTAAAAATGCTGTCTGGATTTCAGAGTATATAAAAGTCACTGTCTTAAAACAATTTTGGGGGGCTGGAGAAATGGCTCAACTGTTAAAATGACCAGCTGATCTTCTGACCTCTGTGGGAATTGCAGGACAGGGGTGCATTTATATGCATGTCGACAATACAATTATACACATAATATAAAAATTAATATATTGGGGCTGGAGAGATGGCCTAGTGGTTAAGAGCACCGACTGCTCTTGCAGAGGACCCGGGTTCGATCCCAGGCACCCGCATGGCGGCTGAAAAACATCTTTGACTCCAGTTCCAAGGGAATCCGATGCCCTCTTCTGACCTTCGCGGCATTGCACAACATGGATGCACCAACCTGCATGCATACAGTACATTCATACACATAAAAAATAAAATTTTTAAAATTTTTAAAATAAACTTCCTTTTTAAAAAGAACCTTTGTGTGTGTGTGTGTGTGTGTGTGTGTGTGTGTCTGTGTGTGTGCTTGTGCATGATTGCATATGAGCACAAACATACCTCAAAGGGTGTGGTGTGTGGAGGTTGGGGACAACAGGTAGGAATCAGTTCCTTCCTTCTATCATGTGAGTTCCAAGGATTAAATTCAATTCTTCAGCCTGGGGTAGCAAGAGGATTTACCTGCTGAGTTATCTCATGTCCTCAAACGCTTTCCTTTCTACCCACAATGTCAGAGTAGTCACTTCTCAAAGCCTTCCTTAAGTTTCAACTCTGAATTAGTTGAGGTTCTCTGCTGGATAGCTTTAGTGTCAACCTGACACACCTGGGTTGAGCGAGCCTCAATTGGGGAATTGGCTCCATTGGATTGGCCTGTGGCCACATCTGTGGAGTATTGTCTTGATTGTTGAGCAGTGAGGGAGGGCCCAGCCCACAATGAGTGGTGCCACCCTGGGCAGGATGTTGTGTACCGTATAAGAAGGCAGGCTGGGCATGAGCCAGGGGAGCAAGCCAGTGAACAGCATTCCTCCATGGCCTGTGCTTCAGCTCTTGTCTCTAGGTTCCTGCCCTGAGTTCCTGCCTTGGGTTCCCTGAGTGATGAACTGTGACCCAGGAGATGTAAGCTGAGTAAACCCTTTCCTCCCCTAGATAATGTTGGTCAGAGTGTTTTGTCACAGGAATGGAAGACAAACTAGAGCAGAAATTGGTACCAGAGAGTGGGCTATTGCTGTGACAGACCTGACCTTTGTGTTTTGGGGAAGGATTGTGGAAGGATTTGGAACTTTGGGCTAGAAAAATCATTGAATGCCTAAAGATCATTGCTGTGGAACTCGGAACAGTTTTGCTGAAAGAGTTGTAGACGATAGAGGCCTGGCTTGTGAAGTTTCTAGTTTCAAAGGGGAGCAGAGATCACCAGTACTGTGTAATCTGTGGGTTCTGGTCAGCTGGGGCTGAAGAATCAGCTGTAAGTAACAAGAGACCAGAACCTGAAGTGAAATCTTTGTTGTACTGGGACAATTGATGCTGGTTAGCTGGTGCTGAAAATTCAGCTGTAAGTAACAAAGAGAACAGCATCACTGTGGTGAAATCTTCTGGGAAGAATTTCTTCAGGGTCAGCACACAGAAGCTGTGATCCAGAAGAGGCCTGAGCCTCCATCTCAAGCCAGAAGTAGGACTTGGTAGTGTGTAAGAGTCTCCTACATGGTTCTTGTTTTGAAATTTGAGGGGGTCACAGAGAGCAACCAAGGCTTGGCACTGTGAGAGGTCAGGAAAGACCATTGGTGGAAGTGCACCTCGGTTGCAGTGAAGAGCCCAGGATTGCAGGGGTCATGGAGAGAAGCTGAGGCTTTTCACCAGGAGAGGTCAGAAGAGACCATTGGTGAAGGTGCTGCCTCAGTTTCAGTGGCAACCTCAGCTTTTTGGAGATACCAGGACCATGGGATGACCACCAAGAGCAGCAGCAGGTGTGGAATGGAGTCAGCCTGGGCCTGAGAGATGAGCTGTGTGTGCCATGATGGCAGAGTCCCGGATAGGGGGAGCTGCCAAAACCCTTTTGGATCCCAGAAGATCCGTGAGTGAATCCCAGGTGTCCAGCCGTTGAGCTAATTTGCTGGACTTAGGTTTTGTTTGAGTGTGCCTATTCTTCCCGTTTGAAAGTTTTGGATTTTACAGCAGCCCACAGTTAAGAGACTTTTAATAGACTGTGAACTTTTAAGTGTTTGGACATTTTAAGGACTGTGGGGCTTTTAAGGTTGTACTGTCTTAGGTTGTGATTGATGTTAACATCATACTTTGGGGATAAGAACTGGAAAGGTGGTGGTTTAATAGTGATGTGTTTTGTGTGCCAAGTTGACAAGGGGTCAATTGTGCTGGATAGCTTTATTGTCAACTTGACACACCTAGGTTGAGGGAGCCTCAATTAGGGAATTGGTTCCATTGGATTGGCCTGTGGCCACATCTGTGGAGTATTGTCTTGATTTCTGAGCAGTGTGGGAGGGCCCAGCCCACAATGAGTGGTGCCACCCTGGGCAGGTTGTTGTGTACCGTGTAAGAAGGCAGGCTGAGCATGAGCCAGGGGAGCAAGCCAGTGAACAGCATTCCTCCATGGCCTGTGCTTCAGCTCCTACCTCCAGGTTCCTGCCTGGGTTCCTGCCTTGGGCTCCCTGAGTGATGAACTGTGACACAGGAGATGTAAGCTGAATAAACCCTTTCCTCTCCAAGTTGGTGTCAGAGTGTTTTGTCACAGCAGTGGAAGATAAACTAGAACAGGTTCTCTTTTGGGGGTCTCCTAGCACAATGTGCATAAGCCATGAGACCAATTCAGTGCCATAACTTTCTAACAGAGTCCAGACTCTCTCTTCAAGTATAATTATTAATATACCTGTTCCCCATACCTAACAACTGTCCAAGAGTGAATACTGACATCCATTAACCTAATGGTTAAGTAACATATAGTTCCTTGTAACAGAAATAGCTTGTAACCCTTTATGGTTAAACTGATGGATTAGGAATGATTCAGTTGTAGAGATTTTAGAAATATCTGTAAACTGCCTTTAATAAAAGTCACAAGTAACAATATAATATACATATTCAAACCATAGCCACAATTTGCCCTGAATTATCACCATCGTTAATGAAACTGTACAAAATATGAAAATATGAACTAAAATTGTCTTAAAAAGTAAAAGGGAGAAAAATGTTAATTCCCATCATTAAGAATAGTCAAATAATATATCATAATCTATTTTTTTAATGATCTGCATTGTGTTTAAGGAAAATAGATGGATAGATTACAATTTAAACTGTGGAGTCTAGAGAGATGGCTCAACAGTTAAGAGCACTG
Source organism: Rhizomys pruinosus (assembly GCA_009823505.1). Lineage (NCBI taxonomy): Eukaryota > Metazoa > Chordata > Mammalia > Rodentia > Spalacidae > Rhizomys > Rhizomys pruinosus. The sequence continues at coordinate 119,553 of VZQC01011592.1, forward strand.
GCTGCTCTTGCAAAAGACCTAGCACTCAGTATCTGTGACTCCAGTTCCAGGAGATCTGATATCATCTTCTGCCTCTGTGGGCATTATATACATGTCATGCCCTTAAACAGGTGTCAGCAAAACATTCATACATGTAAAAAAAATAAATACTCCCCCCTATTTAAAACTGTAACTGAAGGGCTAGGCAGGTGGGTCGATGTTAGAACACTTGCCTGGCATATGAAAGACCGAAAGTCCCTCTGGAGTTCCATTCTCAGAAATAAAGGACCAGGAGATTAAATAACAATTAAAAGAAACAGCAAGCAAAGCAACATGGATCACTCTTGTAACTTAGAGTCAGAGGAATCACAAGTTCGAGGCTCTCCAGTGCTATATAGTCACACTCTGTGAGAAAACTATAATTAAAAACTTAAACCAAATTTACTGATATGAAACGCAATAGGCTGATCGGCATTCCTTATGGAAAATTGGAAGTTGATCAATAAACTCCTCAAAATCCAACGCGTTAATTGGCTGCTGTTATGATAGGCTTTTCCTCCAGACATTTCTGGCCTCTGTGGCATTTTTCACTGGCCTACCATATTAATGACTATTAGTAGATGTTAAGCTGTTGGCAAAGTAACGAAGGTCAAGTCTTTTACACTACCTGAATTTCTAAGGCCAGTTTATACTCACAAAAATGTCATAAATTTACTAAAAGGCTTGCATCTTACAGAAACTTACTGTGAAAGGGCATTTATGCTGTATTTTTAACATGAAGGTTCTCACAGTGTACATAATTATTGTGGTCCTTGTTTTTAATTCTAAATTACAGATTTTTTTTTGCAAAAGAGAAAGTTTGTCTCTCAAAATGGGTAAATTAGTTTGGTTTGAAATGCTAAGAAAATATTCAAACCTGCTAATGAAACCCACACATTTTCTCCACACAGCTCTGGACAGAAATGGAAGTGAGGGAGTATTGAAAACAATCCTTCCATTCAAGTTCTAAATTCAGAGATATGTACTTAGGGCAGAATAAGTTAAGTGTTGTACTATCTGAAAGCCACACCATGAAAGAATAACACCATAAAGCCAGGATAATAAACATGTTGGCACAATTATGGACCAAATGTGGGATTTTCACAAACAATTATGCTTCATCTGGGTACCTCAAACATGTTACCTTTTATTTTTAATATTTTAATCAGAGGTCCCATTCAAACTGGAATTTTAAAAGACTGGGAATTATTCTTGCCTTGACACAGCACTGGTTTTTTGGTTGTTGTTGTTGTTGTTATGATGGTAATGATGTTTCCGAAATCATCTGTTTGAGAGCAGAGCAGAGAAGCTCTGCTTTTGAAGTTCGGTATTATATTTGCTTTCTTTTTTGGCAACTGAACTTGGCTTCCTGGATATTTTTTTTTCAAACACTGCAGTAACAGGGTAGCCTGAAGTTTGGCTACTTAACTAAAATAAGGGCGCTAGATATTAGCTTGGAAATTCCATATTAAGTAATTTCTTTTTAAAAATGATGTATTATTTTTGATATGTACTTTCCTGAATGAATTTACTTGCACCACGTGTATGCAAGTGCTTGCAGAGGCTGGAAGATGGTTTTGGATCTTCTATAACTGGAGTAATAGGAGATTGAAAGTCACCAGTGTGCATTCTGAGAACCAGATCAGGCCCTCTGCATGAGATGTGGGTGTTCTTAATGGTTGAGTGATCTCTCAAGCCCCTTCAAGATATTTGATTCTATTTTTGATGTTATATTTTTTAATTCCATATAATGTACTCAAAATATATTAACATCCAATTAGTACATGCTAACATAGAGATAATCAGACATTATAAATTATCTCAAGCAAATTTAGTGGTAAATATAGAATTGGTAAAAACAATGATTCCAAAGTTAAAAGATTTGCTGATTCCAATGCACTTATAACTTAAGAAATACAAACCTCTTATTCTTAAAGCAAATGCAAGGAACGGTCCAGTTATTACCACTGGTGAAAACAAAACAAAACAAAAACAACTTCCAGCAGAGTCTCCCTATAATATTGTATTGCTATCTTTCCCTGCACAATCTATAACTATTTTCATATTATTGTCTTAACCATTATTTATTATAATCTCAATGGCTTGTTTCCTTGACAAAAGAATTATGATGTACCACCTCTATCACTCTGTTTTTAAGTAACTTCATTGGTGAAAAAATGAAACAATTGCATCATGGAAAAATACAGACCTAACAGTGCATGTATATGATAACATATTTACTTACAATTTTTTTTCTTCTCTTCTATGCTGTTTTCTTTTGTGTTTGTGTAGGTACATGTTTGTTATATGTTCACCTGTGTGAGTGTGCATATAGAGCCAAAGGTCAATGTCAGGTGTCTTCTTTAGCTGATATCCACCTTAGTTTATAGGATGGGGACTCCCACTTAAGATGGTGGTCACCAACTCAGCTGGGCTGCGTGGCCAGTGATTTCCCCTGTGTGTGTGTGTGTGTGTGTGTGTGTGTGTGTGTGTGTGTGTGTGTCTCCCCAGTGCTGAGTTGCAGGTATGTGACGCCAGGCCTGGATTTTTACATGGGTTCAGAGGATCTGAACTCAGCTATTCACACTTACCTGGCAAGAACTTTATAGACTGACCTATCCTTCCAGCCCTTAAGTTATTTCTTTTTTTATTAATTCTTTGAGAATTTTCACACCATATATTTTGATCATATCCAGGTCCCCACTCAACTCCTAGAATCAAACCTCTCCTCTCTCCCTACAACCTTGTTTCCTTATGTTTTTAAAAATGTGTTACCCGGGGCTGGAGAGATGCCTAGCGGTTAAGAGCGCCGACCGCTCTTACAGAGGACCCGGGTTTGATCTCCAGCGCCCACATGGCAGCCAAGAACCATCTGAAACTCCAATTCCAGGAGAACTCCAGTTCCAGGGGAGTCCGACACCCTCTTCTGACCTCCGCGGCATTGCACGACATGGGTGCACAAACTTGCATGCAGACAGTACATTCATACACATACAGAAATAAAAAAATTAAAAAAAAATTTTAAGTGTGTTACCCATATACCCTTGGTTGTGTAACTATTCCCTGGAGTCCAGTTGACCTCCCAGGGGCCACACACACCCTTAAACAGTTCTCACACTCCATCATCTAGCTGCTATTGATTGCTGATTGCTCCTCAAATAGGGTTGGATTCATTCTCACCACCTACACAACCAATCTATGCTGCAATTTTGTCTGGCCTGGCCTTCAGCATGTCTTGTTCATGCTGTCGCCACTGCTGAATTTACATGTGCAAATGTCCTGCTGTATCTGAAAAACACTGCTTCATTGCAAACATCCAAATGAGCATGCTTTGAACCCCTTGTATAGATTATAGAGATATACATAAAATGTATATGCATGAATGTCCATATATGTGTGTTTATATAGAGATTAGTCAGAAATGCAAACTTAGAATACTGTGTATGACTGCTACATATATTGTATGTGATTTTGAATAAGCTACTCATTGATATTAAATATCTTCATCCATAAAGTAAAAATATTTAGTCATAGTCACTTAAAGTCAAGTTTAGAGAACATGAATGTGGTACACAATTAATCATAACAATTTTATAATGGTAAGCACAGAAAACAATAACTACTAACAATTTTGCAAAGATAAACATTAAAACGTTTCTGGGTTACAAAACTTTCTCTCAGCCCTTCCCTGACAGTCTCACTCCTACTTGTGAATTACTGGAAAATGTAATTATGGGGCTATGGAAGGCTTCAAAGTAAAGCTTGGGGAACTTCTGCCAGTTGTAACAGGAATGTAACTTGAATACTCAAAAAGGAAAAACAAATGTGATGTACTTCTTCTGTTTATGAAGACATAATTGTAAAAATAGCCCCCACTGACTGTATAAGCTTGATAATTTATGTTTTAGCCTATTTTTTATGGAAATGGACTGGCAAATATACCTTGAGTATATGTAAAAGACAAAATAGTATCTCTCCAATGTGGCCCAAGTTCTCCAGCCTTTGGAGACTCTGGGGAAGTCTTGATGTACTCAATCCAGTGCTGCTCATAGAACTTGCAGCCTGCACTGGAATCTTCTGTTCTTCTGGCTCTATGGTTGAACGTCACGGTAGCCGTTCCTTTTCCAGCAGCTCTGCAGCCATGACCAACCCCTCAATGGAAGTGCACCATCTCCCCCACATCAACAAAATACATGTGTCCTTAAACGTTTCATAAAATAACCTACAAAAGTAAAGAAATTTACAAATAAAACTATAATGAAAAAGAAAAAAACATCTAAAATATAAAAGTATGTAACATAAAATTGATAGAAAAATATAATTATTTAAAGATAACTTCATTCTAGAAATGAAAAGTCTGTATTTCAGAGGTCAATTGTTTTAATGTAAAATAGAAATTTTTGCCAGGCATGGTGGTAAACGCCTGTAATCCCAGCACTTGTGAGGCAGAGGTAAGCAGATTTCTGTGAGTTCAAGGCCAGCCTAATCTATAGAGCGAGCTCCAGGCCAGCTGGGACTAAAGGGAGACCCCCCATCTCAAAAAGACAAAATAGTTAGAAATTTGGTAAAAAAATAAGAAAAAATAATGAAAATAGTTAGAACTGAGCTGTGTTTACACTGAGTTGGCAGCATCCAGGGAAACCTACAAAACAGAATAGCATAAAAATATATCCGTTCCCTTGCTCCACTAGGACAGGACCACACCAGCAAAATGAAATAGAAAATTGAGGCCAAGTGTTAGATGGTAACTTCGATAATCTGTCATTTCAATGCACTAAAATACATATATAAGATTTATCTTCATCAGTGTTCGAGTTCATATCCCTACCCTGGAAAAACATTGAATCAGCAACTGATTCATTCGTGCAGATAGTCTGGCCATCCTGCTACATGGGACTAAGGTAGGGAAGAACATGGATATCCCTGACGTCCACATGAAGCACATTCTGGAAAATAAGCCAAGAAATAAGAGAGCATCGGATAGCAACAATTATACTATATGTAAAATAGGGTGTTTAGAGAGTAGCAAGGTGGCAACAGTCATCAATTAAATTAGTATGTTAAAGAGAAACCCTAGTTCATAAGGAGTCAGTTGAATCGAGCCATAACAAAATATACATAACAAAGATAGTATTATAATGATTTGATCTGAAGACAGAATTGTTCAACAGAGGTCACAAAAATAGGAGAATATTCAGTGGCAGGAATCCTCATTCATGAGGACCTGGGTCTCATCCCCAGCATGAGAGAGAGAGAGAGAGAGAGAGAGAGAGAGAGAGAGAGAGAGAGACTAGAATGAAGTAACATTCAAAGAATGGGAACTCTGAAGCACAGCACATCATGGTGAACACAATGTGAAATAATGTCAAGGAGAAGGAAGAGTTCAGTCCCTCCATGACTGGTCACATGCCTGTACTTCAGGCCTAAACGACATCGACCTATAAGGCTCAGTAGATGGGCAACTTTAGTCAGTATTGGAAATACCCTGGAAAGGATGTGCATTGCTGTTATCAGGCTTGCTGATAGGTTTGTAGAATAACTTGATCCTCTGATCACTTACTGAAGGATTATTGTGGATGTAGTGAAGGCAGCATGCATAATGATTTACATGCTATTTGATGAAATGATTTTCCATCACTTGAGAGTAGAGTAACCCATTTAAATTCAATGATGCAATGGGTTTGTTTTTGTTTGGGCTCTGTTTTTTTATTTTATTTTATTTTTTATTTTTAAGGGATTCTACAATATAATGATACAGTTGTTTGTAGATAACATTGATGTTACTCAGTATGTCATACAATTAGGTAATTGGTGCATTTTGCAAGTATCTATGTCCAAATTTTGAACAACCCAAGGTTCCCATAGTCCAGTTGGAGAAGCTTGTATGCACAGGCATGTTGATCAGTTAGGAGTCCAGACTATATTCCTGTAGTCTCATGATTCACCCGTCTCTCTGAACTGCCCTTACATTTTACCACACCTCCTCTTCCGCAAGTTTGTTCCCTGGCTTTGGGGAAAGGGACACAAGTGAGGGAAGTCAAAAAACGTCTTCTATCTTTTGGGTTGTCATTTTGTTCTCCAGTCTGTTAGGTTGTGTATTCCCTTCATGGCGTTGAAGCTTTTCCAGTGATACCTTTTAGTTCATATTAACAAAGCATCAAGCTATTGGATGTTACAGGCTTTAAGCATTACCATATTATTATGTCAGCTTAAGCTGTGAGCATAGACAACAGGATGCTTGGATGGTATGTTGCAATCCACAAACTGTGGTTTCTCTATAAAGGGACAAGTTCATTATTGTGGCTTATAACATCTCCTAAACACTAGAGGACATAAGCTTGTGGCATCCACTGGTTATTCCTCCAAGGAGAGACTAATAGCCAAATAGATTGGGATATATAGAGCACTTGGCTGCCACTGTTACAGTATCCCCAGGCTGTTGAGTGTAGCTGATATTGCAGGGTCTTGCTTGTCTCAGGGAGACCAATATTTTTGCTGTATTGCTTTAGTGGCCTGATCCACTGATCTACTTATCTAACACTGCTTAACATTATGCTGACTTAACCACTACTGTTTTGTACTCTGTCATATGGATATTTGTAAATTCTCCTAATTTCATAAAATTGCACTCATAATAAAACTCTTGGTACATCGATTTAGTATAGTTGACAGTTTATTCTGATCATCCTTAAATTGTTATTACCAATTTTCAATATAAATATTAATTACTGAGATCTCCTGAGACCAGCTGAAGTGCAGGCAGGCTAAAGAGCACCCCCCACCCTGGCCAATGGATTACCAAGGCATATGAAGAGGCCAAAAGAAAAGCAAGCCTTCAACACGTGAAAGCTGCATTTAGGACTCACAATTGGCATACAGGCAAGGAGAAGCGCATATGCCACGACACTGAAGGAAGAGACAAATGGGGAAAGGGGAAGCATATCCTCACAAGCTCTACACCCTAGGAAGATTCCTTCAGTGGATCCCCTGGGTGATCGCCCAGGACACAGATTATCAGAACCAATTGGAAACAATTTTAAGAACTCAAGTATAAAAGGAATCAACTAAGACTAGAAGACATGAGAACTCAAGAAGGACTCGGGAGAGGAGAAATGACAACTCTGGAGGCTGGGGTAAGAACTTGAAAGATTCCCTGCTGAAAAAAGATTAAGGAAACCAACCAATGAAGCAAGAGAGTACAAGAAAAATTGAAACGAAAAAAAAAAAAAAAAAAAAGAGAAATATAAAGAATCGAAGAGGAAAGAAAAAAAGGAAATCACACCTCAAGCCAATCAAGTAGGAAAGGAATGGAAAAAAGCCTCAGAAAGCAGAATGGAGGAAGCGAAACAAGAGCAGACGCGACGATAACACAGAACAGGTAAAAACTCAAGGAGCGTTATGAAAATTTTAAAGCACACAAAAGTGGAACAACAGGCAATGTGGACCCTATGAAAGATCAAACCTCTGGCTACAGGAAGTAAAGAAGCGAGAGAAATGACGAATTGAGTTGACATGGATTCATGTTCGACACTCAGAGTCAGTTGAGATAGAATCAGAAAATTCCATATAAAAACCAAGACAAAAAAGCATGCAGAAATTACAAATACAAGACGCGGGGCTGGAGAGATAGCTTAAGCCGGTTGAAGGCTCAACTGCTCTGCAGAGGACCCTGGGTCATCGCCAGCACGCCACGATGGTTGGCTTAGAACATCTGTAACGTCAGATCTCCAGGGGATCCTGAGACCCTCTTCTTGACCTCTCGGGAGTTGCCACGACACGTGTCACAACCCTGCATGCAGGTCAGTACACTCATACACTTACAAAAATCAAGACTAAAACTTTTTAAAAAAACACACAAACAACAACAAAAACACAAGATCCAGAAGACATAGAACTCTAACATGACAAGATCCAGTAAATAATTACTTCCACGCACATCATGATTAAAGCTAGACGACCTAACAGACAACAACTTGACAATAAAGCCTATATCAGCCACCAAGAGAAAAACAACATGTCGACCTGTACGGGGAAACATATCATAATTACAACGACTTCTCAATGCAAACTCATGAAGCAAGAAGAACTGGAGGCAAGCATCCAGTGTTATACGGACACTATAGATGCCAACTCCAGGTTACTCTACCAGAACAAAATGTGATTATATTGAAGGAGAAAGTAAAATTTCCATGACATAAACAGCTTGAAAGAACATGTCCGGAAAACCAAACCTTCAGCAGAATACTTAAAGCATTCAAAGGACAGGAAAAAAGGAGCAACCATGCCCCCGGCCACCTAGAAAGAGAATCAATAAAGCCCTAAATGTCAGATAGTAGACCTAAATCCCAAACTGAAATGGATACTAAGGCAAAAGGAAGCAAAACAAAATCTATCAGTCCATTCCTTCAATATTAATGGACTAAATCCTACTCAACGAATAGACTGGGAGAGATTGTGATTAGGCACAGACAGAATCCATCAATATGCTGTCTACAGCAACATATACCTTCTCAGAAGGCACCACTTAGGTGAAAGGATGCAAATAAATACTTAAGCAATGGTACCAAGAAAGCAGGTGTTGCCATTTTAAATACGAGACAAAATAGACTTCAACAGAGCTAGTAAAAGGAAATCGAAGGAGACTAAGAAGCCATTACATTTTTATCAAAGGGAAAATTCACACAGCGATTTCACAGTTATGATATATATCTGCCAATCTGGTTGCACCAATCTGTAACGACAATCTCTCAGGACCACAAGGCACACACTAACCGGTACACTCACAGTAGGGCACTTCAATAACCCACTGAGTACTTTCTAGGTCAACAGGCCAAAGAATAAACAGGGAGACAACTAAACTGAATAA